>JAKEZK010000020.1:0-336408 GCA_021654155.1 Rhodotorula sp. CC01
CCCCCCCGCCCTCCAGCTCGCGAACCAGGAACAGCATGTCAAGAGCTACCGCCTGCTCCAACTCTTTGCGTACGGGACTTGGGCAGACTACAACGGTCCGTCTCCCGCTCCCTTCGCTCGGATACTCAGATCTGACAGCGCCCTATATGCTGCAGAGAACCGCGACCAGTACCCCCAACTGTCGCGTGAACAGGAGACCAAGCTGAAACACTTGACCATCCTCTCGCTCGCCGCCACAAGTCGCGTAAGTCCTCGCACACGTCTACTGATGACACCACCCTCTAGGTCAAGAGCCCACTCGTCCTAACCCTCGTGTCTTTATTCATTCAAAATCCCCCGCCCGCAGATCCTGCCCTACTCGACTCTGCTCTCGTCCCTCTCGCTCGACTCGGTCTATCAACTCGAAGACGTCCTGATCGAGTTGTTCTACGCCAACGTCCTCACCGGCCGCCTCGACCAGAAACACGAACGCCTCCAAGTCATGTCAGCGCGCGGTCGCGATGTCCGCCACGTCCCCGTCCCTGTTGGCGTCCCCGTTGGTGGCGATACAAACGAGATGCAAGTCGACCAGGGCAACCCTACCGCTGCCACCGCTGCCGCTGCCGCTGCCACGGCGACTCCCACTACCGCCTCGCTGCACACGATCCTCTCGTCGTGGCAAACGACTTTGCTGAACCTGATCCGTTCCCTCGAGTCTCACCTCGGCGCCATCCACGCCGACCAAGTCAACTCGGCCCACTCGAGGTTGCAGCACGAGGAACGCGTCAAGGCTGTGGTGAGTGAGGTTGTACCAGCCGCGGGAGGCGGGGGCGGTAAAGGAGGCAAGGGCAAGGCGCAATCTGCTGCTGCTGCTGCTGGTGGTGGTGGTGGCTCGTGGAAAGCTGCAGGTGGATTTGGAGGACAAGGCGCCGACGCGGCTGCCGGTGCTGGTGGTGGTGGTGTGCAAGGGACCGCCGCTGCTGCTGGCGTTGATGCGGACGAGACGACCGGGATGATGGACCTCGACGACGACGCCGCCGACGCGAACGACGCCGCGACTGCGGCTGGTGGTGGTGGTGGAGGAGGAGGAGGAGGAGGCGGTGGTGGTGGCGGCGGCGCTGGATCCGGGTCGATGGGTCGGACTCGGAAACGGGGTCGGATCTGAAGAATGCCCGTGAAGCTTGAAGGCAGCTCGCTTTAGCTTGAACGTCTGCTGTTGGGGGTCGAGGGGCAGATTGTGTCGATCGCTTTGTTCTTCCCCATTACGCACTCCCCCGTCGTTTGCATTCCCTACACCGTACATTGCATGCATGCAAACACTTGGATTGATGTGGTTCTCGCAAGTCGAGTCTGATCGAAAGCGAATTGGCGGACTATCCCTCCACCTGTCCAGCCGTTCGAGTCGGAGCATTCCCTGGATTGTTGAGAGCGCCCACCGACCCGACTCATAGCGCTCGATACGCACGCCGGTCGTCGTCGCCGCTCGATACAACGCGCGCTCAAAACGTCTCATCACTCCGACGGCCGACGGTGGGGCAACTTTCTCTCTCTGCCACCACAGAGCCACGCCGTGAGACTACGCAAGGGACGGAACGTTCGCGCCGCCGGGGAAGGACCTGCCGTTCGTTCGTTCGTTCACTCGCCCGCCCGTGACTCTTGACCACCACCTCGTCAAAGACAAAATCGACGCGACCCGAAGCAGGGCCCAGACGACCCAAGAGACGAGATAAGGATGGCTCCCGGCATTTCCTCCACCGCTGCAGGAGCGGTTCGGCCCCTATCAGTCCCAGTCGAGGAGCCGTTGACGCAGGACGAAGTCGCCGCGATCCCCTCCGCCTCGCTCCCGATCCGACTCCAAATTTCGCACCTCCTCGGCGAGTTTACCCAGTTGACCGTCCAACTGTTTGCCATCATCTCGACGACTTCGCCGTCGGCCCTCCCAGCAGCAGGGATCAAGAGCGCCACCGAACCGATCTACGAGGCTCTCGCTGCCGTTGATCGAAAATTCGCAGCTCTCCTCGTCATGTACGACAGTCACCGCCGCCGACAACGTCGCATCGAAGCGTTGATCCGAGATTTGGGCACCTTCGACTCGCAATGGCGCGATTCGGCCCGGACGCTCCAACAGTGCCTCGCCGACTTGTCGCCCGTGATCGAATCGGGAGCCCTCGACCGCAAAGCTATCACGACCGCACGACAAGCCCAACTGAAACCCAACACGGTCCTTTCATATGCGAGGTTACTCGCGCCGTTCACGTCCGCCCCGCCTGCGTCCTTGTTCCCGCCCGAAGTCAAGCTAAAGGGAGTCGGAGCGACTGACCCGACGGGGAGGACGTTGCCGGCGGGCGCGTTCCCGCCGTTCCCGACCGAGGCGACGATGCGCGGAGGGAGGTTACAGTTTGGGAGCGAAGGGTTGCTGCACGGTTACCTCGGCGAGACGGAACAAGTCGGAGCAGGTGCGTTTCCTCCGCCCCCTTTTGCCAATCCGGGTTACGGGTTCATCGCGATGGGAGAAGCGTCGGTCTACCTCGCAAATCACTGACGTGTCGCTCTCTCTGGGATGTTTCGAACGCACAGGCCGAAGAGACTCGACCACCGCCGCCCTCATCCCTCCGCAAGCCGAGATGCACGGAGCAGCAACGACCGCGGCGGACGACACTGCGGCGCGGCTCGAACATGAAGCGAGATTACATGGAGCAGCGGGTCCGGGCGGCGACGGGAACGTCGAGGGAGAGGGAGAGGGTGGCTTTGTGTTTGATCTGGATCTGAATCCGGACATGTAGCTCGGCTTTCGGGGGGAAGACTGCCCCCGCGCTGTGCAACATATCTGTAGTGTTGCTATTGCTGTTTTCTTGGTCAAGTACAGTGGCAAAGGCAGCGAGCGGAAAATCAAGCCGGCTCGCCTCGGAGAAGCGCGCTCGCGCGGCAGCAGCACCGCCACTCGACTCGACTCGCCCGTCTCTCTCTACCCGCATCCACTCAAGATCATGGCAAGTCACACGAGACCAGATTCGCAGACGGGGAAACTGTGCCCGGCAGTGCCCCGCCTCGCTCGTCCAATACTGCGCGGATGCGGACTGACCTCTTTTTTTTTTTTTCGACTCGGTTCCGTCTCTGCAGTCTGCACCACGCGTGATTGCGCAGGTCGTCATCCTCGGCTCGCAAATCCTCGGAAAGGCTTTTGTCCAAGCCTGGCGACAAGCGGCGCGGAGTGAGTCACTTTCTCTCTCTTCCGCGGTTTCCACCCAACTGACCTCGCTCCCGCCCGTTCCCCCCAGACGCACGAGCAGGCGGTGAAGCCGCCGGTGGAGCAGCAGGGACTTCGGGAGGTCGCGCTGGCAACGTCGATGCCATCACGAGGAACCACGGCATGACGATCGACGAGGCGGCAAACATCCTCAACGTCAAGCGGGCAGGGATCCAGGCCGCAGAGGAAACCGAACTCCAAAAGATGCTCAAGGTAAAGCAAGCCCCCCTTGACTATCCGAATCCATCCACCACCGTAGAGGGTCACCCCCCGGAGGAATGCTGACCCCATGCGTTTTCGCTCGCCTTTTTGCCTCTTGTTCACAGAACTTTGACCACCTCTTCCAAGCCAACACGCCCCTCACCCCCGAAGGCAAACCCCACTCGTCGCACTACCTCCAGTCCAAGATTGTCCGCGCCAAGGAACGGATAGAGGCAGAACTCGCTGCCGCCGCAAAGGGCGCGAAAGCGGCACAGGCCGGAGAAGGAGCAGCAGCCGCGGCACCAAAGGCACCCGAGGGCAAACCCTGAGCGTCGGCTAGTTGATCCCCTCAACCCGGAAGATCAAGGCGTTCGTCCGCTAGAAGCCGGTCTTAGAGAAGAGATCCGCCCTCCCTATTTGATGGACTTGTCGTCCGTCCGCCCTCTGTATTTGTAGCATACCCCTTTCGCCTCCTCCATCCCTACTCACTTCCCCTCTTCCCATTCGCATCATACACTCCCTCGTTCCAGCTGATCATCTGGCTCTCCCAGACTCCTTTCCCCCTCTTGCAACTAACCGTATTCTCCTCGCACGAATCAAATCAGCGGCCCGGGTGCGATAAAAAGGAGGCGCATGCACTGCTACCGCACCGGCAAACTTCCGAACCGCCAAGCTTCACCCGACTTTGTGAGGGAGTGACCCTCGCCTTCTCCAGCCGCCGCGACCGCCATGTAGAGCGCCACGAGGTTTCCCGGGATCGGTTTCCGCGGCTTGGTGCCGCTCGAACCGCTGTACAACGCGTGCAGGGCGAGGTCGCGCGCGTGAGAGGTGTGGTGGCCCAGTGCGGAAGCGAGCAGATCCGGGAAGGCAGGAGATGCCTGCAAGTCGAGGCGAGGTTTTGTTTCAGGGTCAGATTCAGCCGTCGTCAAAAAGACTGGCCAGCCCCGGAAATCTGCAGGTACTCACGTAGCGCGGAGTGGCACTTCCGATCGCCAACACGATCGTGTTCTTGTACACGCGTCGGTTCCCGACTGCGACGTCGTGCGCATGCAGGTACTCGTGCAACGCCTTGCCGGCATCCCACCACTTTTCCGCCTCCCACCCTTTCTCCCCTTCCAAGACGGGCAACAAGACTTGGACGACTTCGACGCCTCGTTCCAGTCCGAGGTCGGAGACGATTCGAGCGACTTGGGGGGCGAGTTTGGTCAGGGCGGAACCGGTCGCTGGAACTCCGGCCGGTTCGACGTGCGCAAAGGCGCGGACCAGGTGAGACGCGAGGCGGGGAGAACCGGTATAGGAGGTGATAGGTGGCTCCGAGGTGTGAATAGAGGGACCGGAGGAGATGACCAAGTGCGAGACATCGGTTCTGGCGAGTCGCGATTCAGGATCAGGTTTCTTTGAGGGACAGGAAGAAAGAAACGAACTTACTGCTGCGGGACGAGCAGCACGAGGGACTGTGGTCGCAGGAGTTCGAGCTCGCGTGCAATAGCGGATATTGCAGACGGGTCCGCGCGCTCGCCTGGCGGTGTTGGCGGCGAAACGTCAGCCGTCCGTCGCAAAAACCGAACGGGAAGTCTGCGGCAACGTACCCTGTTCGAGGTAGTAGACCGGGAGCATGTCCTTGATCAGGTTCTCCTCGCCTGCATGTTCCGCCCTCCGTTCGACCTCTCTCAGCTGTCGCTTGTACTCCTTCTCGAGTTCCTTGCCGCCTTCCTTGCTCCCGAACCGGAGCTGCTGCTCGATCTCGGCTTCCCACTCGGCCTCGCGCGAGTGTTCGTGGTTCTTGGCGATCGGGTTCGACGAGACGTAGCGGTGCAGCGTGTCGGACCAGCGCTTGCCCATCGGAGTTGCGCGGAGGCGCTGGTGGGGATCCGAGTAGAACGGTAACCGCGAGGAGACGGCGTCCGGCAGGTACCGCGGCAAGAAGGCCGAGATCAGACCGAGCAGCAAGCCCCAGAACATCAAGCGTAACTGGCCCGCCATCCTGTAGTTGGTGTCGACGGACGACGACGAGTTGAGTGAGGCTCGAGGGACGACGACGACGACGGTCTGATAAAAAGCAGTAGCACTGTTGTCGATGGGCAGGCTGTTTCCTTGTATCTCCCCTGTCGCTTGTACTTGTATGGAACAGCTGCAAGGACGAGGGAGAGCAACATCTTTCTGCAAGTCAATTTAGTTTCCCTTGTCAACCGACTGCGTAATACTAGAAACGCAACTTGACTCTCGAGTTCGAACAGGAAGATTGCAGATCTACCCTTCTAAGTAGCAAGAATCATTGACACAGACGTTACCGTCGCGCCTGCTCCGCTTCCTCGGCCATCTTTTTCAGAATGTCAAACTCGCCCGACTTGCGGCACAAGCCTGCGAACGAAGAGTCTTCCTTCGCAAGAAGGTTGAACGGACTGTCGTACTCGAGAACGACGCCGTGGTCGAGCACGAGAACCTTGTCATAGTCGATAATGGTCCGGAGGCGATCTATTTGAGAAAGTCAAGTGCGGCCCGAGGTCAGAAAAGTCGCCCACGTCAAAGAGAGCGAGTCGGACTGGACGATCTGTACGTACGGGCAATGCAGAGAATCGTCGCATCCGTCATTTCATCGCGAATGGTCTGCTGAATGCGCTCGTCGGTCGCCGAGTCGAGACTGGCCGTCGATTCGTCAAGGATCAGGATCGAAGACGACTTGAGCTTGAGGATTCCGCGGGCGAGAGCAAGCAATTGACGTTGACCTGAGCAGATAGTTACGTGGTAAACTTTCGAGATCCTTCCGAGAGCTGGAAACGGGCGAGCGGCACTCACCAGCAGAAAAGTTCTTGCCGCCCTCCTTGACCTGCATGTCGAGGCTCTTGACAACGAAACGGTCCGCTTCTTCGGCGGCGATTGTCTCCGAGTCGTCGTCTTTGATGCTCGCCGCGCGACTGGGACCAGGCGTTGGGCGCGGCGTGGGTTTCGGTGTGATGCCGCTCGCCCCGGGCGCCGCCATCTGCACGCGACGGAGCGCATCCCACACGTCGCGATCATCATGCTCGTCAAACGGGTCTGTGTAGGCAGATTTGCTTCAGTCTAAGTCCACTCCCGTCAGTCAACATACGCGCCAAAAAAGGAAAGACCGCTCACCGAGGTTGAAGCGCAGGGTGCCGGCAAACAGCGCAGCCTCCTGTGCGACGATGGTCAGGCGACTGCGCAAGTCCTCCAAGCGGAGCGTGTTGATGTTCAACCCGTCGATGGTGATGTTGCCGCTCGAAGGCTCGATGAAGCGGAAGAAGCTCAACGCGAGCGAACTCTTGCCGCTGCCAGTCCGGCCGACAATGCCGACCTTTTCGCCTCCCTTGACCTTGAACGAGACGCCCTTGAGCACAGGGTCAAGCTCTGGCGCATAAGACGCTGTGAGCTTGTTGACCTCGATTGATCCGCCCCGAGTCGGCCAGATTGCCGGCGGCTGGACACCTCCTTGCGACTCCTGGTCGATGTCGAGATCTGCGTTGGCGGGTCGCGGTTAAGAAAGCGTCTCCCTTGGGTAAGGGCAGGAAGTGCTCACATTCTTGGATTCGCTCGACCGAGTTGGCTTGAACCTCGAGGTCTGCGCTGAGGCGGACAACCCAGAGGAGACGATCTTGGAACGAGACCGCAAAGGACAGAATGAAGCCGGCGAGGGCCGCACCAATCGACGGGGTGTAGGTGATGAAGACGACTGCCAGAAGCGCGACCAAGCCACCGAAAGCGTCCACTCGAAGCGAGAGCCACCGGTTGGCGATCCCTGCGAGAGATGGAGGATCAGCCTCTGCAAGTTGGTGCGAGCGGAATATGAATCTCACAGAGGTTGAAGAATGGCCGATTGTTCGCATCGAGGAGACCAAAGATCTGGGACATGAACCGGCTCGCATCGCCGTACGCTCGAATTGTCGCTACGCCTTGAAGCGCCTCGCCGAAAACGGAAAAGATTGGTGATTTGGAGACGCTCTCTGCGGTAGGGAGGAAGCGGTTAGAACAGCTGCGAGAGTCAAGCGGATCGCTCGCGCGACGCACCGAGACGCTTCAGTTCCCGCGAGGATGTCACGTAGAGCTGGCCGAGGAACGCATAGGCGAGCGTGATGAAGACAGAGACGATGAGGAACGCCGGGAGGTTGACCGAGATCACGACGACGATGGCCAGAGCAGCCAAGATCTCATACGTCCAGAACATGCCGCTCGTCGGAAGGTCCTGGTCGATAACCTGAACGTCGCGGCTCAGCCGGTTCAAGATACGACCGGAAGGCGTGGAATCGAAGAACCGAGCTGTACGGTCGCTGCATGAGCGACTTTTCGGCATGTGCAGCAAGCAGAACAAGAGACTTACTGCGCGCTCGCATGATACGCGTGATGAGCTGGCTGTACAAGGTCGAACTCGCCTTGAGACCACGCCAGAAGACTGAAGGTGGTCTTCGGATTTCAGCTGCCGAAGTGGACGAAACGAAAGTCACGGTACATACAGAAGGCCGCTCGGACATTCGCCAAGATGATGTTAACGAGCGCTGCGAGGCAGTACATGCCGAGCCAGTAGTCGGGCGACCTGCCAGCCTCCGGCGATCGATCTGCTGTGGCGGAACTGGAGAGAAGGGTGACGTTCGACGCCGCAGGGATCATGTGCGACATCGCCGAACGCAGCCTAATCGCAGGATTGGCGACTGCGAAGAAAGAAAGAGTCGTGGTCTGACGCGCTTCGAAGCTGCCAGCCCAGTATCGCAGAGTGAGAGTGACAGCTGCGGAAGAGAAGTCAAGAATAAGCCAGATGAGCGGCACGAGGGAGGTTGGCACTTACCGATGTCAGCCAACTGAGCTGCGCCGTACACGGCGAGCACTGCGAGGAGCACGCTCCATCCTCCGAAGGCGCGGATGTAGGTTGCGTAGACCTCCCTCTTGACAGATCCCTCGGAACGGGTTTCCTCCTTGACGAGTTTGAGGTGCTCCATTCGGCGCTTGCGCTCTGCCGACTCGGCCTCGTCGACTTCCTCGTCCGCGAGCTCTTCGATGGTGAAAGAGGATTCGGAGGCCAGAGGTTGGTCGTGGCGCGCTACTTCCAAGCTCGCTTGGATACCCGGGACGTCTGGCTTGCCAGCCGTGACGACCGAGCCCTGGTCGAGGGAGACGACGAAGCCAGCCGCCGGGAGGCAGAGGTCGACAGCGTGCGTGACTAAGATGCAAGTCCGGTGCTGCATGAGCTTGCCACGAAGGCAGCGCTCGACGAGGTGCTGCGCCGTGTGGCTGTCGACGGCCGAGAGCACGTCGTCGAGTAAAACGACCTTGGCCGACGAGAAGATCGCGCGAGCGAGCGAAATGCGAGCCTTCTGTCCGCCACTCAACACCGTACCCTTCTCACCCACTTCGGTCTCGTCTCCGAGTTCGAACTGGGCGAGGTCGGGCTTGAGCGCGCACGCTTCGAGAACGGCGTCGTATCGACGCTGATTGAACATCGCACCAAAGACGATGTTCTCGCGGATCGTCGCAGACTGAAGCCAGGGCGTTTGAGCGGCATAGGCGGTAGTGTCGGTGAGGTGTGAGGGGTCGAGGTCGGTTGAGCGGATGACGGGAGATGGCAGATACGCCGAACCCGAGAGGCGGTTCGTCTCGCCGAGCAGGGAAAGGAGAAGGGTCGATTTGCCGGAACCGACTGACGAGAAAGCGCGTCAGAAGCTAGCGTTTCGGTACCGAGAGGGAGATGGACTCACCAGGGCCGAGGACAATACTCAGCTGGCCATCCGGGAATGCGAGATCGACGTCGCGCAGCCGGAAAACAGAGGCGTCCTCACGGGCCTGGCTCTCGTCTGCCCAAGTGAAGGTCGCGTTGACAAAGCCGACCTTGGTCTTGCTCGCTGCTGGCGCCTCTGCGAGGACTGCGTATTTCTGCGTCTCTTGCTCGTGGAGGTACTCGTCGATGCGGCGCAGCGAGACATTCGCCTGCAGGACATGGACAAGCACTGCGGAACATCTCTGTCAGCGTTGTTGAGGGGGCGAAAGGTGAGGAAGCTGTCGCTTACTGTCGCCGATGGTCTCGAGGGGCGCACGGAGGATCTGAAGGAGAACGAGCGCGGTGAACGCCGTCTCCGCCGTCAACTCCTTCTTGAGGACTGCAGAGTCACCGTCAGCCTTTCGTAACCAAGTCGTCAGGGCGCGCTCAAGATCTTACCTTTGGTGTGGAAGACGAAGACGCTGACAGAGACGAAAATGGGCGCGCCGAACGCCATAAAGGTGGACGCGACGATAGTGAGTGCCCGCTTCCAGAGCGCTGCCAGCTCCTTCTGCCTCGTCGCGTCCATGCGTTTCAGGAACGACTTTTCCCACGCGAAGAACTTGACGATGCGAATCTGGCCGATGACTTCGGTGGCGAGGGCGAGGCGTTGGTCTGCAGCCGCCAACAACCGGAGCTGATACCGGTTGAAGAGGCTACTGACCTGTCCCTGGACCGGCACGAGAATGAGGAGGATCGCAATCTGTGCAGCGAGCGAGGGGTCAGAGGTGCCTGACCAAGAGCTCATGATGGGAGAAGCACGCACCGCAACGAATGCGCTGATTCCGAGGAGTCGGTAGAGGAGGTAGATGGAAACGATCATCGTTCCCGGCATCTCGCTCGCGATGAAGTGCAGGTACGCGCACTGCGGAGAAGAATCAAGTCAGATGCGCTCGAGTCCAGGCGGTCGAGTCCGAGATCTTGACTAACTACTTCCGAAACTGCATATGTGACTCAGGAGGGTCAGAACGGCGCTGCGCTGAGCTGTTAACGTGTCCGCGAACTCACGCTGGTAAGTGTCACTCGAGATCAAGTTCATGATCTTGCCCGACGTGGCTTTGTCGAGCTCCTCCTCGAGCGCCGACAGCTCCTTCGCGGCGTCCTGCTCGGGAACAGCTTCGTCCGAAACCTTGATAGTGGGCACTTCGGCTTCTTGTGGGACAGCGCCCTCGCTGTCAGCTTCGACCGTCGATTTGTCGATCGAAGAATGTCCTGCTTGATCTTTCCGGCGCAGCGCCTTGGTGAAGACTTCGCCGACGATGATAGACCTGCACCTCGAGTCAAATTGCGTAAGTTTGTTACCTTTGCCCGTGATTTGATCCCGCCAGAGCTGGCCACTCACCGCAGACGGATGCAGATGCGTCGTCCCAGGAAGAGCGAGAGGGAGCGACCGATACTGACGGCGATCGTCGCCACAAAGGTGATCCAGGCGTAGAGGAGAAGAACGTGATTCGGAACATATTCTCCGCGTTGGCGAGCTGAAATTGCCGAGAGGATCTGGTTAAGCATGACAGGCGGAATTCCGTTGACGACCACGGGCAAGATCGCCCACGAGATCTGCACGAGTAGCATCGGCCAGAAATGGTAGACGAGCTTCCACGTCAGACCGAGCTCTTCGACGCCATCCTCGTCGCGCAGTGCGATCCGGCGAATGAAGCGCGGAAGGCGCGCGAGTCGCGAATCGAGACGGCGGAGAGACTGGCGGTACGAGAGGAGGACGCGGGCAGTCTTGTCGTCTGGTCGCAGGTCGGGGACATTCTCTGCCGAGATGAGCTCGCCCTTGAACACGCGCGGGAACGCCGACTTGAGGAGGAAGTTGTCGATGTGGGAAAAGGTGGCGAGCGAGAAGAGCGAGGCATTCATTTCGGTCGGAGCCGGACGGGAGGATGCCTTCGATGCCTTTCGTGCGCGCTTAGAGCGCGACGAATAACGAGAAGGTCGAGGCGAGAAAACTTCGAGGAGGAACAGGGCGGTCGATACGGCAAACAGCGCGGCTTCGAGCCGGAGCTTCTCGTCGTTTGCGCGGTTCGGGTACGCCGAGTGGTCAAGGATGGCACTCCTGAGACCGACAAAGGCAGTCGCGCCGCTGTAGGCGATATAGAACGGGATGAGGTGCTTTTCTAGGGTCGTGTAGAACGGCGAAGCGGATCGGTGAGGAGCGTCGGGGTTCCGGATTGCGTAGAGTCGGTGTCGGACGCCGAACGAGAGCTTAACGAGCGCCAATACGAGCGCCCAGGCCTGCGCCGTTCGGTCTCCGGGTCAGCACACGGAAAGCTCCTTTCGACGGTAAATGAGCCGCAGCGGATATACTCACCCAGGCTGCCAACTCGAAGACCATCCAAGCTCGACCATCTGTGTGTATCCTATATGCGAGCGCCACCTTCCATGCGCAGAGACCGGTGATCGCGGCCGAGCAGGCAACCGCAAGCAAGTCCTTCTTGCAACCCCAGATCGCCCTCGGCATGGCGAGCGGCGCACCCAAGTTGGTGTCGAGCGCGGCCGAAGCTGCTGCGAATTGGACAGCCTCGCTCGAGCCGAGCAACTCGCGCTGGGTGGTCGGGTCGGACCAGTCGGGCGATTCCGACTTGGCGACATTCTGGAGGACTCGCGCTTCTGCGAGGGCGATCGGTCTCGAGCCTTCGCTCGTTTTGCTAGATATGGAGATATCGCTGGTCGGTACAGGCTGGTAGAGGGCGATGCGACGTCGCGAGATGTGGGCAGCGAGGGCGGCACCGAGTCGATAGGTGAAATAAGATATCGAGAGGGCGAGGAAAGCGAGCGGAATGTACCCGTCGAAGAGCCTGTCGGGTGGATCAGCGTGAGCATACTGTGATATCTCCCCCCAAGGACTTCCGCTGCTACGCATTCACACATACCGAGTTCGGAAGCAAGGCTCGAAGTCGAGTCCGTTCCACTTCGGTGCGCCCTCTGGTACGCGGCACCACTCTCGCGTAGGGAGAGCTTGGTCGGGTATGACGAAGCGTAACTGTTGCTCCATTATAGGTCGGTCTAAACCTAGGTCGGTGTTGTGCTGGACGGATGTATACCGCTTCCGTGGTCGTTTCCTGGAGATCCGCGAGCGAGAGTCGAGGAGTGCTGCGCGAGTTTGAGCCCTGCTCTTGCGACTCGGCCTTAGCTAAGCGACCGCCAGGGGCTTGACTGCTTGACTCGCTGCGGCAGAGTCAGATCTCGACCGAGGGAGAAAATGCTCCGGACTCGACTCGAACAGACCACACGCGGTGCGCATTTTCCATGCACGTGACTCGCCAGCTTATCGTGTATATGCATGTTCCGTCGGGCAGCCGTCACTCAATCCTTAGTACCATCGCATCCAGTGCATCAAATAGCTCTCATTTATACCTACTAATCGCACAAGCGCGAACACCCTCGACGAGAAGAAATCCAACCGACTCCATGGCGTTACGTGGAGTTTAGATGAAAGCAGGAGCCGCTCGGCATCGTGTAAGCAAGATTGCCAAATTCGGCTCCTCTCGCGGCAGCCTTTCGATGCTGAGTCGCGCTGAGAGCATCCTCAGACGCCCCATACCTTGCTTTCTGTGTGCGCTTACCGAAGCGCAGAGCTTGTCATCATAAGCCGCTTACGAAGGACAACTCCGCTCGTACTCGCAGCGAGTCTTGCAGTCTTGCTCTCGGCGATCCTCGTCGTCCCGTCGCTGTCGGCCAATAAATCCGTTCCGGCGTCCCTACAGAGCGCAATCGGCTTACCCGCCTCTCAGCGCATGCAAAGCCTCTTGCGGCGCATCAGCCTCATGTCCGGTTTCGCTCCGAGTGCTCAAACGCCGACCCCAACGACCTCAACACGCCGAGCCGCGGCTTACTCAAGCATGACTTCCTCGACTGGTCGGAATGACGGCGCAGAAGTGAACGACTCGCCGGAGCTATGGCGCAAAGAACTGGCTGCTCTGCCGAGCCTGGAAGACCTCGGCGGCGTCCTCCCGTCCATCTTTTTGGCTCACGGCTCGTGAGAAGCCCTCCTCTTTCGGACGAGAAATTTGGCTACGGACCCAGGTAACTAATCTCAAACTTCCTCAGGCCAATGCTTATCCACCCGCCGCATCTTGCGAGTGCACGCGGTGGTCCCCTCAACGAAGTTCAGGGCCCCAATGGCGGCCTCGCCAGGTTTCTCAAAGACCTCGGCCCGGCCGTCATGGAAAAGTACAAACCCAAAGCGATCGTCGTACTCTCGGCGCATTGGGAGTCGCCGGGAGGAGGCATCGTGACAGACTATGGCGAGCGGAATCCGCTCCTGTTTGACTATTTCGGTTTCCCGGACGAAGTGGGTCTGTTCCTCTGTATGCTTCGGGCGCCCTTCCGCCATACCAGGCTGCCGCCTCCACGTACACCTATACACTGACAGGCGCTCTCCTTGCTCTCGTAGCTGTACGAGGTCGAGTTCAATTCGAAGGGTGATCATGCCGTCGCGGAAAAGGTCGTGCAGGTCCTCCAAACGGCCGGAATCAAGTCCGCCAGGCTTACGAACAAGCTCGAAGCGCGAGGGCAAGATGGACGAGGCTTCGAGGGACCAGGTCTGGGTACGCCACGTCGAGGAGCATCTTTACCAAGCAGCAGCTGACTGAACAAGGATACTCTGCAGATCACGGCGTTTTCGTCCCCTTCATCCACATGTTTGGCAAGACAGCGCCGGTCCCCATCGTCGAGGTGGGACTCCAACACCTTTCGTCACAGCGTTCTCACGTGACTGACGCGAAGACCCTCGTGCGTTAGGTCTCCATTCCGTCCGACCTGTCTCCCGCCACGCAGTACCACTTCGGCGCAGCGCTCGCGCCCCTACGCTCCGAAGGCATCCTCCTCATCAGCGGCGGCTTGACGGTCCACACCTTCCGAGACTTTTCGGCTTTCTCTCCCGAAACGGCCAAGCCCGTCTTCCGCACCTGGGAAAAGAGCATCGTCGATGCCGTGACGCAACCTGATGTGAGTGGAGGCGTGTAATGCAGCTTCCAGCTCTCCAACGGCACGAAAAGACTGACATCGTCTTTGTATACTCGTAGCCGGAACAACGCCACCGCGCGATGGCGAACCTCGTCCATCATCCAGGGTTCCGAGCTGCGCATCCTCGAGAAGAGCACTTCGTCCCGATCTACGCCGCCGAAGGCGCCGGCAGCACGGGCGGGCGCAAGAACGGCGCGAGGCTGGTTTGTGGGCTGTGGGGAGCCAAAACAGTCTTCTGGGGCGTGTGAAGAGTCGACGGCATCCTCCCGATATCTTTCACAAGGGCGACAGCGGATAGTCGCAGAGATCTTTCCGGATTCACCGTAGCACTATGTCTGTCTGAGGCAAATCACTAAAGTTACTTTTTCACAAGCCGTCCTCTACTGTACGATCCAGTTCGACGCCTTCTCTAATGAACCACACCGCCCTTTCCGTTCACGGATCGAGCCTCAGCTCGCCCTGCAGGCCGGCACCGATCCCTTCAAAATCGCCCCCGTCCCACTCGTACACCTCGAAGCGGTGATTGAGCCCGCGATCCTCGTGAACGCTGTACAAGCTCCCGCAACCACCTGCGCCCGGCGCCGCTTTGATGTAGAAGAGGTTCTTGATCCGCGAGTGCAGGAGGCTCATCGCGCAGAGGAGGCACGGCTCGTGCGAGAGGAAGACGCTCAGACCCGTCAAGAGGTACGGCGGGAAAGCTGTCTCGGGCGAGAGGACCGAAGCATCCGGGCGGGCGCCTTGGCAGTCGAGGTAGGCGACGGCGTCGATCGCGTTGGAGGAGGCGTGAGTGAGCACGTTGCCGGTCGACGCGCGGGTATCGTGCGCGGTAACGAGAGTGACGGGGGGTCGAAGCGAAGTGTGGAAGCCGGGATACCACGAATCGGTGACGCGGCAAGCGATCGGGTGCTGGAAGAGTCATCGAGCGAAACGTCAGTTGGACGCACTTGACCCGCCCGAAAGCCTGTGAACATAGACTCACCTCGCCCCTCCGCCCTGCATCGAGCGCTCGCTCCCAGACCTTCTTCGCCTGCGACTCGATCCACTCGAGCTTTGCCTTTTCCCACCCCTTCTTCTTCCGGAGAGCCTTGGCCCCCTCGCGGATGTGCATCACCTGGACCGGCCAGACCTTGCCCCATTCCTGCGCCTGCTGGTCCGTCACGGCCGCTTCGGCGGGGACTTCGACGGTGTACAGCGGCGGGAGCGGTTCGGGGAGGAGAGCTTGTCCGACGGGCGAGGCCTGCAGCAACTCGGCCAGGTTCGGAGGAGCGGACGAGACGGGGAAGAGGAGGACAGACTGCGGCGCGTCGGGACCGGTCCGAGGGCGGCGGATGCGCTTGCTCTTGTTGGTTCGGGTGCCGGTAACGCTCCCGTTCGTGCTACTGGTCGGTGATGGCGGACCTCCATCTCCCATGTCCCCGCTATTTTGCCGCGGCAAGGCGATCGTCTCTGGCTCGGGAGTCGACGAGTTCGAGGCAGGTTGGTAGACGGGTCGGACGCGCTTGAGGTGCGCGAGTTCGTTGAACTTGCGGCCGGTGTGCTTGCGGACGAACTGGAATACCGAGGCGGAAACCCTGGCTGGCACGTCGATCGCGTAGCACGTCACTGAAAAAGGGGGGCGTCAGTACCGCACAAGCGAAAACACAAGCGGGACAAACATAAGCCCCGAACTCACACAGAGACAAATCCGCATCTTCGGGGTCGATCAACTCGGTGACCTTTTTCCAGCGGAACTCGGGATCGGTGGGCGCAATGATCTCGTTGTCCCGCTCGGCGAGCTCCTCTGGCGAGAGAGCCTTGAGCGCTCTGAGCTTTTCCGCGCGAGCGATCCCGCCCGGGCTCGAGGGTTCCCCGCGCGTCGACGACGTCTCGCTCGAAGTTTCAAAAGGACCGACGCGGCCGAGCCCGCCCCATTCGTCATTGACCGACTGGGACTCGTCGTCGAGGATGTCGTCGCGCGGCGGCGGCGCTGCATCTGCCTCTGCACCGGCGGTGGCCGAGAAGCGGACAGAGTGGCCGTAAAAGATGCACAGCTCTTCTCCCCTCTGGATCGGTTTCGCGGTCCGGTACGAGATGGTATATTGAGTATAGTCGAGTGAATAAGTGATGTTTGGCGAGGTCGAATGGTTGAAGAGGGAACCTGCGCGCGGGCGGTTCAGCATGGTACTTACGCAGCTCGCGTCAGAGGGAAGCGAGGTCCCGCGAACGCACCAATTCCGAGGGCGACGGCCATACTTCCGTCTCGACCCCACGTGAAAACGTAGCCTCTCAATTGACTCGCCTCGACTCCGCGCAGTTCTCCGTCGCTGTTTCGTTCACCCTTCCTGCGTCCGGTGTACTCTTCCTCGCCGAGAACCAGCACCGGGCTGATCTCGATCACCTCTCCGGCGGGGATGTCACACGTTGCAAACACGCCTCGACCGACGGCCGGGTCGCGCGTGGCGATCTCGATCGGGGCGCGGGTGAGGTGCGGAGTCGAAGGAGGGTACGGCAGAGCGGTCTCGTCTGCCGAACCGAGAGCAGGCGGCGGCGGATATGAGTACGCGAGCTGTTGCGCTCGCCTGTCTGCCTGCGCATGGTCCTCGTGCGCGGCGGTCGATGAACCTTGATCGGGGTCCGGGAGCTTGTGCTCGACCGGACGAGTTGGGACGTCGCCGCCGCCGCCGCTCAGGGCGACGCTGGCGAGCGAAGGCAGGTCGGCGTTGGCACCAAACTCGGGAGGCTGTGGCGGTTCAGCGAGCACGACCGGGTGCTCTTGGTGTTGGAAGCGAGATCGGGTGCTGCTGCTGCTGAGGAGGGCATCGTTGCCGCGGCACCCGAGCAAGGTTTCGATAGTTTCATTCTGCTCGAGAGAGACGCATGAGCACGTCCGATTTGTGCTGCACACGCACACATACTCGCGCTATGCGGGGCGAGAGAGGATTGTTACTCACGCTGTTACCATTGTCTGCAGCGGGCTCAAGGGGCATCAAAAGGTGCGCGAGAGACGGGGCCTACGGTCGAGGCAAGTTAAGCAAGCACAGCGCGCAACAAGAGCTGTTGGGCGCAGAGGAAGGCGAGGCGGGGCGAGTATATCTCCAGCAGAGCAAAGCATCGCGGCCGTCTCGCTTCGAGGAATCGATGTTTGCAAAAGGGGCTCACCAGAGAGCTACAACACGAACAGGTACTATAGAAAAGAGTAAAAGACACGCCGACAAGGACCAACGGGAAAGAGAAAAACACACACGCGACTAGAGCGAGTCAGGGGGGGGGGTCGGGTCACTCGACCGCTTTGCCCTCGATGACATTGTCCAAACCGGCCGCCGTCTGCTGCGCCAACCTCAAGTCGATCTGACTGCCCGAGACACTCGCCTCGGTCGTCGCTTCGCTGTTGCGCCGGCTCGTCGCCTTGGACGACGAAGCGTCCGTCACGGACGAGGCGTCATAGTCGAAATCGACCGCGTGGGCATCGACCCCGCCAGCGCCACCTCCCGCAGCGGAGGGTTGCTGAACACCGCGTAGGCCGTGCACGCCTGGTGAGTGAGAGACACTCCGTCTTGGTCAGCGAGAGAAACGACCGCTGCTCTCAACCGCAAAGGCGAAAACTCACCGAGACCGGGCACCTCCATTCCCTTGAGGTTCTCATGCCCGACAATGAACCGGAGCACATCACTCAGGCTCAACAGCCCGACCAGCGAGCCCTTCTTGCGCGCAGGCATGCCATCCCGAGCGGGAACGTCCTCCGGCTCGACGATCACGAACCGGTGACACCGCCGGTCTCGCACGTACGCCAGGATCGAAGCGAGCGAATCGGCCGGCGTGCAGGTCATGACGCCCGTAAAGTCGGGCGAGCGCTGGTTCAACGCGTCCTCGATCGTTTGGTCGAGGACTTGGTACGCGTTTTGTCGCACGAGGTCCTGCGCGCCGAATGAAGAGCTGCATCAGCCGGGAGGGGAACCACTTTCGTGTGCGTCTCTCGAGCAGGATGGCAAAACGCACCACAATGTCGACCGTCTCGAACAAGTTGAGAACGACACCGTCCTCGTCAACGATCGGGACCGCGCTGATCCCGCGTTCCGAAAAGACATGCACGACGTCAAACACGCTCGTCTGCATCGTCGCCGTCGACAAAGGCCAGAACCGATCCGAAACGCCGAGGCTCGCAGCAGCTCCCGCATCCGTGAGCGGTTCTTCGCCGGCGGTAGTAGTGGTGGCGGAGGAAGAGGCAAAGTCGGTCGCGGTCGTGGTGGTCGATGAGGTCGAGAGGGCGGGTTGGCTCTTCGCGGCGCCGATCCCGGTCGGGGTCGTCTCGCCGCCGCCCTGTGACTCGCTAAAGCTGCGCGGTGGGAACAACGACTGTCGGCTCGAATCAGAAGCGCCGGCGCTGCTCTCAGGAGCATTGCTCCCTTCGCCGTGCCCATTCTCCTGCTGCTGCTGTTGTTGCTCCTTCGTCCCCTCGTCGCCATCGTCCCCAGCCGACTCGCTCTCGCTCGTCTTGACACTCGCCGAGAGTGACGAAGACCTGCTCAAATCTTTGGCGCCCTCGCCTCCCTCCCGACCTTGCGACGCGAGCATGGTCGAAGACGGTTTCGCCGACGAGGGTGCAGATGGGTTGGTGGAGGAAGGCGCGGTCGAGCTCCCTTGCGGCGCCGGGAGCGGTTCAGCTGGCTGATACCACGAGGCATAGGAACCGATCCCGAGCGCGCCAATCGACATGTCGAGGCGGGCGCAGTCGTGCGCACACTTTGGAAACAGTGTGAGGTTCAGCTGATGTCGACGAGCGAGTTCAGCGAGGGAGCTTGCTTCCGACTCACATTGATGGCGATGAATTTCAAAACGCGGTACTGCGTCAGAACACTGATGATTGTCTCTTTGCCGGTCTGGTCGTCGCGGTCGACGAGCGGTAACCGACGTGCATGGGTTCGGACGAGAGCCGCGCACGCGTCCGCCAAAGGTTGATCCGGGTGCACCGAGATGGTAGGGGGCGGGGGAACATCGATCGCTTGCTCGATTTCTGTGCGCCACAGCCAGTTTTCAGTTTTCGAAGCACAGCGAGGGACGGGCACAGGGGAGGTACCTCGCAGGCTCTCGAGCTGGAAGGCTTCGACCTCGGCGATGACGTTCTCGTACTTATGCGCGGTCAAGTAGTAGTACTGGATCAAGTGGACGACGTCGGCGAGCGTAAACATGCCGGCGAAGCGGTGCGTGGTCGAATCGTACAACGGAGCCGAGACGACGCCTGGCGCAGACGGGCTTGGTCAGCGAAAGGGCCGCTTCGGCGAGACGACGCTTTGTAAAACGACTCACCATTCGTGACGAGTGCCTGGAGGCTCTTTGTGATGCCGAGTTTGGTGTCAAAGACGATGAGCCTGGCGGAAGAGGCGAGAAGGGGGAGGGGCGATGTGAGCGGGTTCTGCACGGCTTAAGGTGGACAAAAGGCAAGCAGGTGCTGACCTGAACGACTCTGGGAGGATATCGTAGCAGCTCTTTGAGGCGACAAAGGTTCTGATCCCTTCGAGAGCGCGCCTCATCCCGGGCGAAGCGTTGGTGCCTGCACCAGTCCTGGTCCGCGGGAGCTGGGGACGCCTGGGCGTAAAGTAGCCTTGGGCGATGGCGGCTGCAGTAGCTGCGTCGTCGAGGTGCGTCCTCCTCAAGTGGGACGAGTCGCGGTTGCTCGGCGACGGTTCGCTGGTCGAAGGGATCGAAGTGCCGGGCGTCGACGGCGCGGACGAGATGGGGATGTGGTGCAGCGGGTGCAACGGTCCGCCGTGGGTATCAAAGTGGTGCTGCTGGGCGATCCGCGCGTGCATACGCTGCTGCTGCTGCTCCGCCTTCGCTCTCGGCTCAAAGCGGTGTGGGGGGTTCCAATCAGTCGAGTCGCGCCGCCTCGCACGCCGTACACGGTACACAAGCGTTGAATGTGTAGACCCTGCAAAGGAATCAGCGACACTGACGGGCTTTCCAGCGAGTCGATGAGGCCAACTCGTCGAGAAAGAGCGGACATCTTCCTCCCAAGGCGGGTAGTCAACGAGACGGTCACCAACATGTATGTATACAGTGTCTGTCACTATGCACTTGGCACGAGGAGTAAGAGGATATAAGGGCGAGCCCAAGACAGAGGCAAGATCTACCGAGGGGGGAAATAAGGGTGAACCCGGTCGCACGGGCGTGATACTTGTGGGAAAGGCCGAAAGAGGCCAACACACGTGTGCATGTGCCGATGTAAGGAGGGACTAGTGACCATACCCCTCATCCCCTTGTTGGCTCAGTCCCTGCCTCAGACTGAGACCTTTCCGTTCACGCTCGACCTGCATCTGCAGCTTCTCGAGCGGACTCTTCGGACCACCGGCCCCTTCATCGTCGTCGTCGACATCGGCTGCTCGGGCACGCGACACAGCAGGTGGTACGAACGCGCCGCCCGTGTCAATCGAAGGGAGTCGAGGGTGCCGTGTCGCTCCTGCCCGAGGAGGAGACGGGCGGCTCGGATCGGGATTCTGTGCGAACGGAGCAGCGGCGGCGGCGGCGTTCGAGGACGTCGGAGCGGCGAAAGACGGATCATGATAGGGAGAGGTGGAAGGAACGGCCGTCGCAGTGGCCGCGGCCGGTTGGAGTCTCGCGTGGGTCAGCGACATACCCGAAGAGGACGACGAAGACGACGACGAGGAGGGCGGGATGATCGGGGACAGCGATGGCGCGACCGAATAAGGCGTGGTCGCATCAAACGCCGGATCGAGTCGTTCTTGCGCCTCTTCGCCCGTAATCAGGTCCCACTCGTCGCTGTTCTGGTTACCACCGAGACTCGCGCCACTCCCACTGCTGCTCGCCATAATGGGCGGTGCGACAGCCGTCGGTGCCGCCGCTGAAATGGCCGCACCACCACCAAAGACGGCGTTACCGCGCCCGATTCCGCTGCTCGGGGCAAAGTCGAGCGTGCTCTTGTCGGTCGCAATCACCTGGCCGGGCGGAGGCGCCAACGGCGACGGCGGGACGACCTCGATGCGCGAGTGGATGCTGTGCGGAGCGCCGGCTAGTCGATTCCCGGATGGGAAGAACTGCTGCTGCGAGTTGGACGAAAAAGAAGCAGACGGGCCAAGGTACGGCGAAGAGAAGGACGACAGGGTCCGCGTCGGCGAGAGGATCTGCGATCCCGAGGCCGACGACGAGTAGATCCCGCGTCGCGGCGGTGGGCCTCCGAGCGAGGTGCGACTCGAGTACGACGGGAAGCCTGCGAGCGAGTTGCGGGACGAAGCATCATAAGGTCCCGGAGACGCCTCACGCGAACCTTGCTGCGGCGGAGAAAAGTCGCCGCCTTCCTTGCTTCCGTGCATTGTTCCTCCTCCTCCCCACGAGTCGCCGCCCCAGCTCATCTGCCGGTTCCGCACTCCGCCGCCGCCGGCGAACCCGCTCATCGACCGCCGGCCCATGCTGTCATACCCGCCGCCTTGGCCCAGACTGATTTGGCTCGGCAGGCTCGCAAACCCGCCGGGGCCGGGACTACGGCGCGTGTCGGGTCCATAAAAATCCTCGATCGCCTGCGCGCGCTGAGCGCGCAGGTAACACCACCGGTAGAGCTTGTAGGCAAAGACGAGTCCGGCGATGCCGAGAACGATGACGAGGATAGCGATCGCCGCGAGCGGGAACGTGTCGCCTCCGTTATCCTCGGATGGCGCTGGCGTCGTCGTCGGTTGACCGTTCAGGCCGAGTGATGGCACGACTTGCGTTGCATGCGGCATGTCGGGCGGCGGCCTATCGGTGCCGGAGATTGAGGCTGCTGCACAGGTTTCACTCGGCGTTAGTTCCGCTCGGCTCGAAACAGTGTAAGCTGTTGTGTGCACTCACAGCTCATTGCGAACTGTCCACGCTGCGAAAGTCGCCTTTGTTGGTCGAGAGAGGCGGTAAATAGGTTCCGGCTCCAAATACAGGCGCGCCGATACCGATGTTGCCTTGACTGGGTCGACTCGAGCGCCTGGTCTCCCTTGCTATTCGAATGAGAATTCCGTCAAGTTGGCTGCACGACTAGCGAACGCGTCGAGTCGAGCGAGCGAGTGAGCGGGACTTGCGGCGGCGGGATCGGAAACGAGAGAAGGTGACGGCGGTCGGCGAGACTCGGCGCAAAGAGCACGCTTGGCGTTGCAGCTGGCAGGGTCAGGCAGCTTTATAGTCAAGCACTGCACTCGCACCGTCAGCTTGCGTGCCGAGCGAGTGGGTCAAGGTCGTGCAGCTGGCTCGATTCGTCTCTTCGGCCGATTCGCGAGATCATCACACAATGTTCTGACTTGCGTTTATTTCCATCGGGCAGTGTATACAGGCCGACACTAAAGACTCGCGGGAATAATGGCCCCGGAGACGTCCCGCAATTTGAGGTGAGGCCCAAGAAATGCATCATTCCGGCAAATGAACAAGATGCGGAGTGCTTTGCGGAGGTGCTGTACATCTGCTGCAATTTCCTCCATCAATGCGTTGGGGCGGCAGTATGCGATCGATCCTCTACCGGGGCCGCCGGCTCGCGCGGTCCAGACGACTCGCGCCTTCCCGCACTCCCAGCCACCACGGTCCAAAGCCCTTCTCGGAGCTTGGCGCCATAGCCAGTTCCCCCACCGGCGCCACTCTCGTTGCTCGCGGTACTGCCACTCGAGCTGGACCGGCCGTGTTGCTGAGCCGCCGCCGCCTTCTGTACGGTCGTGACGAGCGTGACTTTTTCGCTCGCACTTGACGAAGAACGCCGGCGGAGGCGTCGGCCTTTGCGGCTGGTCGGGGTCGGGGTGGGACCTGCGCCCGCTGATGAACGGGGCTCGGCGAGTGACGCTGCCTCGTCGTTTGCTGGAGCAGACGAGGTGCCAGGGTTTTCACCAACGTCGGAAATGAGGGTTTCGGCATCCTCCTGCGGTCGGGATGGCCTGATTGTCGACGCGTTCGACCCCGAGCGCGAAGAGCGCGTCCTTGTCGATGCGCGTTCTTCTCCTTGCGCCCCGTTCGGGCGCTCGTCCTCGGCAGACGCTACCGGCGCATCCTCGACATCAGCCACGGCGACGGCCGGCGGTTGGTCGGCGAACGGCCCAGTAGGCAACAAGGTGGAAGCAAGATAGTCGTCATGCGAAGGGTCGTAAGAAAGACTGAGCATCAGGGTCATGAGGTTCGGAAGCGTGTTGCGCAGATCGAGAACGGTCAAGCCCTGCGAGAACATGAGCTGTCGGGCGGCGGGTCAGCATTGCAAACCTTTTGGGGTGAGTCAACTCGTAAGGAAGCTCACCTGCTCAATGTTCTTGTTGAGTAGAAAGACGGCATAATCGAATCGGTACCGGTCGACCCCCTTTGCAAAGAGCGGGAACGCCCTCGAGCCTTTCATCATGCTGATTTCGTCCCGCAGGTAGGACCGACTGCCGCGGCACGTGATCGGGTAGGCCATCGGGACGGCGAGGTACGCTGCCAAGAGTTGGGTGACCTGCGCGGCGTATCCGAGCGCAGACGAGGCGAGGTCGTCCGGATACGACGAAGGGAAGGTCGAGTTCGGAAGCGCGATGCCCAGGATCGAGAAGAGCAAGTCGGGAGAGACGCCTCTCGGAGCGGTCGGGACGGGCTCGATGGGGAAGATGTGGGAGAGCAAAGTGATGAGTTGCGTTTGCCGAGTCTGCGTCGAGTGAGCCAAATCGGCCACCTCTTGGCTACACACATTTGGTGTCCAAGGCAAAAGGGTTTCAGCGCGCTGAACTCCTGCGGAAGAACCGCGGTAGATAGAACTGAGTCACAGAACGCACCTGACGCCGTCGAGCAGTGTCGAGTTACGCTCGAGCTGTTCCAGCTGGGCCGTCTCGAGCTGCTTGGCTTTTTCGAGCCGCTGTCTCCGCTGACGGAGTAGAGCTGCCCGGATGTCGAGCTCGTGTTGTTCTGTAAGCGATGGGCTTGGTCAGACGCAAACTTGCGTGCGAGCTGAAGATGTGATTCGAAAAGGCGGAGTCGCGCCTCACCTTCCGACAGTTCGGCCTCGACGGCTTCTTTGACGCCTTCGAGGTCGTCGAGCCTGTCTTGCAGCTCGGAACGGAATCGCTCCTGTCGACCCGCGGTCACATTCTGATCAGGCACAAATCCCCACTCGCGCAAAGGAAAGCAAGAGGGGAAAGCTTGGGTCCTCCTCCTCACCTGCGCAGCCCAACCAGTCTCGTCGTCCGCGCCCAAAGCCCTCTCCACCGCCTCCCTCGCCATCTTGACCTCTCTCGACCCCCGCTCCAATACCCACCTCGCCTCGCACAACCTGCGAATCTCGTCCCACCCCGCCGCTCGAACCATGCGCGTCTCCCTTCGACTCTTCTCGAGCACCTCTTCCGCAGCCCGGAGTCGCGCTTGCCGGCGCAATTGTTGCTCCTCCTCCGCTGCGGTCTGGTATGTGGAACGGGTCCGGTGGTTCGAGCCGCCGTTGCGCAGAGAGACAATGGTCCCTCTCCTCCCGATCCCAGCCGCCGCTCTGCGGGAACGGATCGTGTCGCTCCGCTTCCTCCCACCGCCGCTGACGATCATCATCCCCGCCATCCTCGCCTGCGAGACGACCCCCGGATCGGACGCATGTCCGCCCGTCACTCCATCCTCATCGTCCTCACCATCGCCATCAGACCTTCTCCCATCCCCCTCCTCGCACGACGAGCAGTCCGAATCATAGCAGCAGTCGAGATAATCCGACAATTCATCCTCGGACCAACTTCGCTGTTGATGTGGTTGCTGGTGCTGGTGCTGCAGCGTCGCGATTCGGGCTCGTCGCGCCGCCCGAAGTCGTCGACGGTACGCCCGCTGGAGGAGGGGGATCGGAGCGGTAAAGTATTCGAGGTGGTCCGCGGGGGGTAGGTTCGCCGACAATCCACCTGACGACGAGGATGTGGGATCCACAGGCGGGAAAGACGAGACCACCCCGCCGTCAGTCGAGAGTGCAAATACGAGCGTGTTCGGCGGCAGTGCTGGAAAATCCGTGGGCTGTGTGCGGGGAGGTTCAGGAACAAACTCGTCGAGGAAGGGGACGACGATCGTTTTTGTTCTGCTGAACCCCCCAAAAAAACAACTCACATCTCGTCCGAGGCTTGTCAGCCCCGCAAGGTCCACCTCCCACTCGACGAGAACTCGCCAACCATCCGAGGAGGGCGTAGCAGCAGCAGCAGTAGGTTTCCACGCCTCTTGCCGTTCTCTGCCATTCCGTACCGCTGTCCGTTCTCGACTGTTCGCGCACTCCTCCTCCTCTCTACGACCCCATAGCGTCGCCTTGAACCGACCCTGTCGCCAACCCGGCCAGTCTTGGATCTCTTCGGGGAAAGCGGCGACTCTGTTGGGCGAGTCTTCCTTCGCCTCCATCATCGTCGGTGTTGTTGTCGAGTCGGTGGCGGTGGCGGTGGCGGTGGCGGTGGCGGTGGCGGTGGCGGTGGCGGTGGCGGTGTGGGCGGTGTGGGCAGTGTGGGCAGTGGCGGGAACGGGTCCGGACGGGAGGATGCAGTTCTCCGGGTCGAGGAAAAAAGTGGCATGGGTCGCTGGTGCCGCGACGTCCGACACGTAGAAAGGGTTCGCCACGCGCGGCGCGCGGTGATCATCCTCATCTGTCCGATCTATTTCTCCTGCTTTTGTTGTCGGAACGCTCTTGTTGGCAGCGTTTACCCCCGCCAGAGATGCCAAGGTCGGTAGAGGTGCAAATAACGCAGCGGACGAGATGGTTCGACGTCGCATCCGTTTTCGAGGGGAAGGGATCGCGCTCGACGACGACGAGGTGGAGGCGGCGGCGGAGGCGGCGCCGTGGACGGAACCGATACTTCCGCTTGGACTCATGCTCGGCGCCGTTGCTGCTGCTGCTCCTCCTCCACCGCCTTCTCCAGGCACGCTCCTCACGGAACCGCTCCGCGACCTTGTTGTGGGCTTCTTCGTCGTCGTCGCCGTTTCGGGAATGGATGCGTCCTCGTCGTCTAGAGCAGCAAGAAGGGGCGGCAGCAGTTCGAGCGAGACGAAACTCTCGACGAGAGGAACCGGAAGGCGAGGCGGCTTTTGGGGGGGCTTGTCGCGCCGGCGCTGCTGCGAGGGTGATGAGCCGGTCGTCGGTAGAGGCTGATGCTGCTGCCCCGATGTTGTTGACAAAGTAGTGGCGGATGCTGCCGCGGCCGGACGAAGCGGGATTCGTGGGGCCTCGCGGATGGTCGAGGTCGAACCGGTAGAGGAGGCGAGTGAAGCGCGAGAGGTGGAGCGTATCCTCGTCGGGATCGTCGAGTCACTTAGTCGGGCGGACGTGGATGACCCGTCGGGGGCGGCAGCGACGGGGACTGCGTCTGGAGGAAGAGGAAGAAGAGACGTAGTGACCTCTTGCTCCTCCTCGTCGATCGTCGATGACGCGGGTGGTGCCGCCGCCGCCGCCGCCGCCGTGATGGTCGAGCTTCGGCTTCCAGTGCTACTGATCATCCCCGCACTAATGGATCTCCGAAATGCAGGCGGCGGTGACAGGGAGGTCGATCGCGTCGAGGACGAGGAGGAGGAGAGGATCCTGTCGGGAGTTGGAGTAGGTGCGCCTGCCCATTCTCCCGCAACGGTGGCGGTACTCGCGGCTCTTTTCCGGCGAGCACTGTGATACTCTCCCTTTGACGACGAAGGGCCAGCAAGCGGACGGATCAGGTCGCGGCCGCGGTCGCGGTCGCGGTCGCGGTCGACGAACTGCGAGGTGGGGACGCGGTCGGCGCCGGCGGTCCAGGTGGAGAGATGTTGATCGAGGGCAGCAGTGCCGACTGGGAACGGGTCGATAGCGAGATTGTGTACGCAGACTGCGCAGAGTTGAGCGAGTTGGCGGTGGCCCGGGAGGGTGTAGTTGCCGTCTGCATCGGGAGGAGGACGGGGCAAGACCCACACCGACGTTGCGCTGCCGGAGCGGGTCAGGACCATGTCTCGCTGGGCAAACTCTGGCTCGTGCGAACAGCTCGCCTGAGCGAGTGTCGGACGAGGACGAGGTCGAGGTCGAGGTCGAGTGGAGCGGCCGAGAGAGAGATCCGTCGGCCGGACTCAACTTGTTGTCCGACTCTACGCCAGGAACACGCGAGATGAGCCACGCACAGACTAAAGTAGAGCTAGAGACTGCACTCAAGGCGAGTCCGTCTTTGTCCGAGGCAGTCCCTCCAGAGCTGACCTCCCCCTCCCGCTCTCTGTCGCAGGCCACCACCTTGCAACTCTCGCGCATACTCGCGTACCAGGCTCGATTGCAGCAGCATCAAACTGCCCAGTATGGCCCACCAGCTCCCCTTCACCTCGTCAAGCAACTCGCAAAGGACACCCAGGCGTTTGACGCAGTCTGCCGCTCCGTCGAACAACGAGTCGTCAGTTCCACTCAACCGCCACCGCCACCCGCCCTGCACGCACGAGAGTCTGACCCTTCTTTCGCGAACTTGCAGCTACGCACCATTGCCGTCCTAGAGAGCGAGGTCCGCAGAGCCAAAGGAGATGCCGTTTCGCCCCGTCCTGCTCCTGCAAACGAGGACGCTGCGACTCAACAGGACGACCTCGCAATGCCCTTTGCGCTCCCTCCGTCTACTTCGTCGACAGCGCCGACGATCGTGGAAGCACCCTCCGCCGCGGCCACGACGTCTTCGGCCATGCAGATCGACTTGACGGACGAGAAATCGTCGCCTCCTCCTCCGCCGCTGCCGCCAACCACGACGACGTCCTCGACAACAGCAGGTGCGACCTCACTACTGAGCGAGATGGACTTGTCTCTGCCGTTTCAGTTGCCGCCATCGTCGTCGTCGTCCACAAACGCCGCGCCAGTTCCGTCCGCCGCGCCGCCAAGCACCGCCGCCGCCGCCGCCGCCGCCGCCGCCTCGTCTCTGGTGACTCTCTCTTCCGACACCAACGACAACGTCGGCGACGCGTCCTCCTCGGTGACTGCCTTCCCAGACAGTACCGCCGACGACATTGACGCGCTCCTGTCGTCCCTCAACATGCCAGCCTTCTCTTCCGCCGCCTCTGCCTCTGCCCCTTCCGCCTCTTTATCCCACACCGGTTCTCACGCCCCGTTCAGCACTTCGATTGCATCGACGACAGCAGCTGCTCCCACATTCGGTGAAGATGATTACGCCTCGCTCTTGCTCGACCCTACGAGTCTGGCCAACAACAACAACACTGGTGCCAGCGGCGGCGCGGGCGGCGGCGGAGGAGGAGAAGGAGGAGGGGGCTCAGCGGCGAACGCGAACGTGACCGGGCTCGGACTCGGACTCGGACTTGGATTGGACGTGGCACCCCCCGCAGGAGGGACAGTTACGGGAAGTAACGGCGGCGGCAGCAGCAGCAGTGGCGGTGCGGGATCTCTGAGCGGGACTGGCGCGTTGGCACCCGGGTCGTCCGGACCATCAGCAGCTTCGACAACGACGACCACCACCACCACCGTCGCCGCCGCTACTCGACCGACACCGGCGCCGGCGCCGACAACGATCCCTCCTCCTGAAGAGTTTGACTTTTCCAGCTTTGACTTTGCTTCGCTCGGACTCGCGCCGCCGTCGTCGTCCTCGATCGGTTCGTCGACTACAGCGGCAGCAGCAGCAGGAGGAGGACCGGATCTCGACTTTTCAATCCTCACTTCGGGATCATCGAGTGGTACGAATAATGGCGACCCCGCCGGAGGAGGAGGAGCGTCTGGCACTGCGCCTGGAGCTTCGACGGACATGATGGACATTGACGAGTTGCTGAAAAGTCTCGGAGGCGCGTGAGCTGCAATACGTATGATGCACACTATTCAATTCCATACGTATCATATTCGTGAGCGAGACGGCTGTCGGACTTGACTGTCGACCAGCAGATCGATGAGTTCCAAGTGACACATGGGCCCCCTCGTTTTTCGCTCTCGCGTTCCTCCGCTCTCCCCAGTTCTGTCCCGCGTACTCGTCGCGCCCACGCCTTCGCGGCTCGCCGAGTTAGCCGGCAGCTAACCTCGAGTAGTGCCCGGCCGCCGTCAAAAGAGAGAGAGACTTGCCTCAAAGGCGCCATGTCGACGTCTGGCAACAGCTTTGCGTCGACTTCAAAGACGCCGCTCGCACCGATGAGCGTCGTCGCAGTCGATCAGTCCGTCGAACAACAACAGCAGCAATCGACTGCTCATCATCATCATCAAGCGACCGGGGCCGCGGCATTTCCTCCTCCTCCTCCACCCCCCGCACCAACACCAACAACAACGACAAAGAGTCGCATCCGACGAGCATGCGTAGCGTGCTTCACCGCCAAAGTCCGTTGCTCGGGCGAAGCGCCCCATTGCGCGAGGTGCCTGCGCAAGAGCGTCGAGTGCTACTACGACCCGGCTGGAAATTCTAGAAAAGGTCAGCAGGGACAGCAGTTCAATCAACCGAGGAAGAGACGAGGTTCGTCGTCTACGGAGAGAGTACAGCAGCAGCAGCGCGCGAACGACGATCCGGCAACGGCGGCAGCGGCGGCGGCGGCGGCGGGCAGGCCAGCGAGTTTCAGTGGACCTTCAATCGCGGCGACCGGACGAGGAGGAGGAGGGGGAGGGATCGGTCCGCTGCTCGCGCCCGAGTCGAGCGAGGGAGAAGGCTCGCCGACTAATGCGGCACCACCCATCGTCGTCCGACAGCCGTTCTTCCGCTGGCTAGGTGAGGAATGCTTCCCTTTCTAATTTGAGGGCGTCGTCTCTTGAGCCCGTCCATCGCTCACGTGTTTGTGTCACTAATGCGCCAACAGGATTGACTTCGGTCGCTCCGCCCGGTCCCGGCGCGCCGTTCCGTTCCCTCTCCGTCGTCGTGGCCGAACGCGATCCCTCGACCACGACCGGGCGCTCGCCCACGTCTCCGACTCCGATCGACCCGTTGCTCGAGTCTGCCGATGCCGAATCGACAATACGGACTTTTTACTCCTTGTTCGAGAGTTACCTGCCCTACATGCCGCTCGCCGACACGCTCGAGAGCTTGGCTCGAGGGACACTGAGCGAATTGGTGTTGACGTGCATGCATATGCTGGTCAAACGGTCAGTCCATCAAGCTCGGGAAAGAGAGCTCCTCGTCTGGACTACACGAAACTGACCTCGGTCCCGTCTATGCAGAATGCGACCCGAAACGCCATGTCCGGCAGCCGAAGCCCTCGCCGACCGCGCGAAAGCTCTCATCGTCGCGCACTTGGCCCTCCCTTCCCTCGACATTGTCTATAGCCTTCTCCTTCTCGCCTATCATGAGCATGGTGCGGACCGAGATAGCGGCTTGTGGGCATACAGCGGTATGGCTATTCGCGCGTGTATCGACATGGGCTTGCACAAAGTGCGTCCGCGCACGCGCCATCTTGGAGAGATACGCTCTGTTTGCCTGACGACGCGCACATATATACACAGCCGTTTGCTACGCAGGACGCGGCCGAGGCGGCTCTCCGATCTCGCATCTTTTGGGCAGTCGTTTGTCTCGATCGGATCATTTCGTGCGGGACCGGACGAGTCGCGACGTTGCCTCTCTCCCAGATTGACGTGCGTCAGGCCCACTAGGAGGACTCGCGCATGTGCTGATGATGCACCCCCATCTGCAGGTCGAACTACCGCCTCCACGAGACTCGGTCCGCACCGCCCAGGGTATCGTCCTGCCCGATCCGTTCCCAGTTCTGTGCCGCCTGTTCCTCATCCTCGGAAACGTATCCGACGCCGTCAACTCGAACTCGTCGCCGACAAACGTCCCGCGGGTGCCGCATGCGGTTCAGCTCGAGCTCGCCGAATTTCAAGCGAGTCTGCCCGCCGCGCTGCAGTTCTCGATCCCGACTTTCAGCGCCTACGTCAGCGCCGGATGCGCTCCCGCCTTCTTGCTCCTGTCGATATGGCACCAGGCGATCCATCTCGCGATCCATCAAGCCGCGCTCCTGTTCACGCAACCCGGCACCGTCGACCCGGACGGCGGCCGGCTGACGCCTCAGAGCGGTTCGACCGCGATCAGCATTGGCGACATGCTCGCCTATTCGGGACTCATCTCGAACGATGCCTTTCTGTGCACGCCGACGCTCTCGCAACCGATCATGATGGCCGGTCGAGCGGCATCGGCGTTGCTCAAGTCGCTCCCGCACGATACGCCAAAGTACCAAGTCGAGCCACTCGAGCGCGCCATCGTCATTTGTCAGACGACTCTCGAGCGGATGCAGCGGCCGTGGCGCGGCTTGTCGTGGCACCTCGAGTCGATGACCAAGAACGCGCGCGAGATCGACATGAGCCACGTCGGTTCGCCGATCACGACCGAGGACCGGGGCATGCTCGCGAAAGCGAGGATGGACAACTGGGCGAGGAAGTGCTCACAGTTGCTGGATCAGCTTTCGGCGACTCCCGCAGAGGGCGAAGGTGCGCTTGCTTTCGTTCGCAGGGGTCGTCAAAGAAGCCTAGACTGATACCCATACCCTGATCAGTGGTCGGCTTTGGCCTCTCATCCTGGGGTACCACTTCTGCGCCGGGTGCTCTGACTCCCCTTGCGCACCCGACCGTCGCTGTTTTGCGGTCCGGTCGGACGTCGCCTCTTCTCTGGCAGGACGACCTCGCAAGCCGAGACTTCCTCCTCCAAGAGAATCCGGGATTCTGGGCGGGCGACTGGCTGTCTGTTCAGGCGGGTCAGGCGGACGGAACTATCGACACAGGTGGGGACATGGACACCTCTGCCTTTCTGGCTCGGCCGCAGTGAGGCTGAGCCGGCCGCGAGATGCGCGTGAAATGGAATGCCTCCCCTACGAATCGAGGACTCTTTTCTCTTTGAGCCCGTCGCCTCTGCGAGAGTGCAGTGCGTTCTGCTCCCACCGCCTGCACTGCATCTCTTCCCCGCATAGTCTACGGAAAAAAAAGACAAAAAAGGAAGCAGTTCCGAGTGGGAATTGAACCCACGACCCTGGGATTTGCAATCCCATATTCTAACCCCTGAACTATCGGAACTTGACAGAGGCGAGTCACAATTTCTTTAGATGTACCTTTGCATAGAGATGAGCCCGTCAAACCTCACCCGCACCAACAGCTTGCTTCAAGTTGCGGACGCCTAGTCTGTTCAGTTTCATCATGTTTCTCTCCTTCTTTCCTTCTCCTCACCGACGTTTACAGCTCTCTCTAGGTAGATATGATCTGGCTCGACTTTGCATAGCAACCGACGTTTGCACCTCTCTCTAGCCGCTGCTTGAGCTCGAGCCCGTCGAACAAAGAAGCGGATCGCTCGAGCTGCCTCAACTGCACCAATGTGATCGATCCGGTAACACTATCACAGGGTAGAATGAACTATGCAGTGTCTAGTAGGGTGTGCCAGAAGCAGACGGAATCGAGTACCGCTAAGTCCGGCTCCATTCTCCGGGTCAACACGTTGACTTGGGGGACGCGCGCGCCCCTTTCCCTCATCCTGATCACTTGCGGTTGGCGCCTCACTGCTACCTCGCTAGCACAAGCACCACAAGAGGGCTGACAAGGCCTGCCACGATGTGCGGAGGATGCTTACGACCAAGTCGTTGCTTCAGAGGCACAGGAGGTCGACGTGATAACACGGTGTGATGAGTTGGTCAATGCTCTCGAGGTCCGTGGGATGCGTGGACGGGCAAAGCGGCTGGAGCCGTGAACAAGGACACCGGGTCGGTAAGTTGGTCAATGTTCGCCAGTCCCAGCCTAAGGCGGAGACGAGGAGATGCTGACAATTTTTTCCTGGACACAGGAGTTTGTAGCAATACTGCGGCAATTCCGACAAATCACTAGATTGGCTGATATTACAAGTATCTGTCGCGTTTCTCCTCACGCCTCTTGTCGAAGATGTTGCGACGTGACCGGCAGGAAAACCGTATCACGCTCATGTTGGCGGCTGTGGCGGTGCACGGTCACTCTCCGCTTCCGCCTGCAGCAGAAGGCTACGCTCGCTGTTTACCCACATAAGCACCCGGTTACGCGTACGTCACGACTACGTTTGCTCGTGGCAGCGCAAAGCGTACAGCCTGGAGGGCAGCGACTTACTCGTGGCTCGACGCGGCACGCAGATCGCTCAACTCTAAGGCTGTCAGACCGCGCATCAGGCTACATTTCTCCGCTGTGACTACATGTGAGTGCACGTAAAGCTATGGTTTTTATCCAACGCTGCGCATTCGATCCCCTGACGCCTTTGCCGCCCGCACAGAACCCCTCGACTCGTGGCCGAATGCCGACGACACCGCGCGCTCCGCTTGCTGCAAGCGGCCAGGACAACATTGGCGCTCCACCGCTATCTACAACAACTGCAAGTGCGCTCAGCAAGAGGCGAGGCTCCTCTGCCGGCGCAGCTGCCGAGCCGATCAAGTCACGGCGACTTGCCTCGTCCACCTCAGCAGTCGATGGGAGGGCGAGCGCCGAGCAAGAGCAGGTCGCGGACGACGCGGATGCATACGACGGTTTCTACTCGCCCGCCTTGATTGCGCACGCAAATGCTGTACGGGATCGGGTCATCAAGGGCCTCCCAACCGCTCAGCGGCACGGCTTGGCGGCGCACATCGTCCCCAACTCAACCTCGAGAGATATGACCGTGGCGGCTGCGGGGCTTACGAGCGGGAACATGGACATTGCGCCACCTCTCACGAGTGAGTGCTCTCTGCGCTCTGCCCGCCTCTTGATGCCAGACTTGATTCTGACGACAAGAAAACTTGTCGGGCCAGGCAACTCTCTCCGCCTCGACGAGAACGGCAAAGTTGCACTCCCTGCGCGCATCGTCGCGCACAGGCGCTACTCTCTCCCCCGCCCGCTGCCTTCGTCCACGGGTCCGATTTCGACGGGTGCAGAGTCAGCCGTGGCTGGTTCATCGACAGAGACGAGCCCGTACAAGAACCCAATGGCGAGCTCGTTGGCTACGGCTGCGACGGCAGCGGCGGTGGTGGCGGCGGTGGCGGCCCCAACGGCAACTGCGACGGATCACACGGGAACCGCGATTTCTGGCGCGTCCCCTGTCCTCAACACGACTGCAGCGCCGCTCGAGTCCGTCATCGCGCCGCTCCTGGTTGACGGGCCCTGGACGGTGCTGCGCGAAATCGAGAGGGAGGCGCTGGACGCACTCCGAGCACGGGACCAGCGGGAAGCGACGTTCAAGCAGGCCGACGTGGACGCCGGCTCAAGGCTGCTGGCCGTCATCAACGCTCGTCTCGACGAGAGCGCTTTCCCGCACCCTCCGTTGAGGCGCGAAGGCGCCGTTTTTGGCACGATCCAAGCATGCAAGGAGACCCGCGCGTTCCTCTTGCACCTCGTCGACAAACCCTTCGTCGAGCCGCCCGTCACGCCCGCCACACCGATCGTTACCGGCGACCCGCTGAACGATCGAGACGCGCCCGCAAACGAGTTGAGCGAGTCCTCGGACGGGCTTGCCCGATTTTACGCACGGTTCGTGACGTTCGAATCGCTCGAGCACGCATTGGAATTCATGCGGCGCTACGCGAGCGACCACTACGCCGACTTGGCCTGGGCGTCCATGATCATCTCGGGCTTGTTGTCGCTGAAGGCCAAGGAGCCGGGGCATGCCTCCGACGTGGCACTGAGCTACGGTGGATACACGATCGCGAACTCGATTTCGGGCCGGCTTGTCGACGACCTCGCCATCGAGCAGTCACGCATGACCAATCTCCTCGCCCTCCGCAAGAAGATGGCTGCCTCGGCGCCGAGCCGCTTGCACGCGAGAGAGCTCGTCTCGTTCCGTACAGCCGCGAACGACGACCTCGACGCCAACGCGGCGCACATTGCGGACCGCGAGGTCGCCATCATTGCCGCTTGTCGATCGTTCTCGACCAACTCAGCAAGAGGTGGGAGACGACTCGAGGTCGTCGAGTCGGCCTTTTCCCGCCAGCACGCCTTCCTTGCCGCAGCGGGTGCACGCCAGGAAGACCTCGACCGGCTCGCCCTGCCGGAGCGCAGTCCGACCGACACTCAGCAGCAGATTCAGCACGCCGTCAGGCGTCACTTCGACGACATGCTCACATTCTGGCAGTCGGAAGTCGATCCGTCCGAGGCAGGCGAGACGATCGATGTCGGTACCGAAGGTGGACGTCGCGCGTTTGCTGCCATCAAGCAGGCGGCGACGAGCTTTTCGCGGCGAGGCGTACTCGCCCCAGAGGAGGATGCTTCCACCGACGTCTTTGTCGTCGGGAAAGACGTTACCCGCTCCTCGCTCGTCGGTCGCGAGGCTTTCTTCGGTCCTCGCGCGAGTCGGGGCGGTCACGCCGGCTATGTCATCGCACGCGGCGTCCTGCAAGAGCCGGTCGACGAGGTACTCGGGTGGATCGCCCTCATTGCATACGTCGACTTGTGGTCGATTCAGCTGCGACACAAGCTCGTGCGTATTGCGATTGTCTTTGTCGCGCGGCTCCTCGCCCTCGTCAAGCCAGCCATTCTCGTCACCCATTCGTCGAAGGTACGTGTCGATTTCACAAGTCTATTCCCTGTCGCCACTACTGACCTGCTCTCTCTTGCGTAGCTGTCCTCGATTGTGCGCCGGGGGATGATCGGTGCCGCGATCGGAACCGTCGATACGCCGGAACGACGAGCGTTCTTGGGTGTCCAAACCCGAACGACCCGGACTCTCCTTGAACACGTTGCACCACCAGCGGAGCACAAGTGGAAGGAGCTCTGGGCCAAGGACTGGCTCGCCTCTGTCGGCACCCTCGAAGTCGTCGAGGGGCCTCTCGGCGTCGAGATGTTGCACCTCGACCAGATCGACTGCGGCTTTATCAAGTACCACCCTGCCGTACAAGACCTCGTCGTTCGTCTCGCTGCGATTATCGAGGTGAAGCTGCAGATCACGCGCAAAGTTCACCTCGAACACCGCCTCGCGGGCTGCATCAACCTCGAGCAGATCAAGAGGAGCGTCGACCAGATCTGTGAGGATATCGGTCTTGCGATCGAGCTCGACGAGGCGCGGCACCGCCTCGGTCAACGCTTTGGTGCCCTCCGGAGTGCGCAGAGCACGTCCGCCGTCCTCCGCAGCTCGAGTGTCGTCTTTGACGGCCCTCCTCTCGCGGAAGATGCGATCGCAGACGCAGTCAAGCTCCTCGCCATATCCTCGTCCTCGCCTTCGACAAGCTCGACCGCCGGAGGCTCGAATCCAGCCGCGATCGACGACAGCGACCTCCTCTCTTCTGCTCCGCGAGTCGCGCAGCTAGTCTCGGTCCGGTCGAACCAGACATCGCTCCCGAGCGACTTCGCAACGATGTGCATGCTCGCCACGTCCGACGACTTTGCGAGGTGGTTCTTGGTCCAGGCACAAGGGGAGAGTCTCGCTGTCGCGGCTCGGTCCGAGATGCGCCGCCGCGAGCAACTCGAAATCCAGGCGCGCAAGCGGCAAGAGATCGGAACGACCATTCGGGGCGCGATCGGCATACGTCAATGCGTTGAGCGTCTGCGCGAGGACGCCAACAATAGCACCCAGAAGGAGCGCTTCGAGCTGCAAATCGACGCATGCATTACCTGCGGCCAGTGGTGGATCCACATCCGCGACGACGCCAAGATCGGGATCGCCGACCACGACTGCACGGGCAAGCGCAAGATCTACTACACCCGCATCCTCTGGACGTCAACTCTCGCCCTGCTGCTCAACCTCGACCTCGACGAGATGGCCTCCTACGGAGTCAAGTACGACAAGACCACCGCTCGTCAGCGCCTTCCCAGCAGGTTCCGCGACTCGGCGTTGCCGGCCGCCGGAAACCCTCCTTGCATCCTGCCGAACAATTCGTTGCAGTCCCACGCTACGTCAGCGGCCGTCGATGCGCTCGTCGTTTCTGCGGCAATCCGCGGTTGTCAAACTGTTGCTGCGCGCGTACAAGCTCGTAAGTCCTTCACGCAGCTCATTTCCTGCCTCTGGACCAGTATTCCCTTGGGGGTAGCGGCTTACACGACTATCGACAGTTGATCTGCGCAGGTCGACCGCCTGGAGCGGCAACGGATCCAAGAAGAGTCAATCGGCGCTCGTTCAAGCTCTTCGTGCGCGGAAGGCCGTTCAGAAGTGCGTCTGCGCCACCTGCGGGGTGGAAGCACCGGGCGTCGTCGGCTCGCGGAAGAATCACGCCTGCACCGACAACCCGAAAAAGTTCTACACCGTCTCCGAATGCACAGCTCCGCCCCCTTCCAGCGACCTCTCCTTCTTCGACCCTTCCTACAACCGCGAAATCCTCTTCGATGCGGGTCATGAGGATGGGAACTCGGACACGCTGAGGATGCTTCTCGAGTGGCGCGCGTCCTAGATGACTACAGCCAGACCCTTGCTTCACCCCATCCTATCTCTCTGTTCTCGTCCTCCTTGATGCCCCGTTGGTCTGTCTTTGAACTTCTGAGCAATGAAGTGAATAAAATAGCTGTGCGTGACGGGCAGTGCGGATACGCTATAAAATGGTACAGAGACGAGAAGGAGGCGGAGGGGTAGTGAGGAACGGGAGCGACGAGAGCTGCTTTCTCTCGCTATCAAGTACGGCGTGCGAGAGAAGCGCGGAGGAGGCTAGAAGCGAGCGCCCATCACCTGCTCAGCTCTCCCAGGCGCGACTCAAATGCTACATCCTCTGCTTTCCTGCACGCTCTTCCCCAACACCTCCCCCACATCATGACCGACGCGCTCGCTCCCTTCAGGGCCATGCTCGCGACCGTTGGCGTCCAGAACCCGACGAACGAGCAACTGGAGAACCTCCGCCAGCAGTGACAGGTGCAACAAGCCACCTCGAGCGCGGACGTAAACAGGGAGCTCATCACGCTCGTCCGCGACAAGAGGCAGAAGGAAGACAAGACGACTACACGGGCCGGACCCGCCTGGTCGTCCTCGGCTAGCCCGTAGAATACGGAGAAGGTCCGCCAACTCGCTTCGCACCGTTTCCCTGCATCCTTTGCCACAGCAGCAGCGTGGCGGAAACACGGAACATCCTCGCTCGTCTGTACCGCGTCCGTCCCCGCAGGTGCAAGAATGACAGTTCGCATGGCTCTAGGCAAGCAACGCGGTGCACCCGGCGCCGAGTCGGACGGTTAATCATCACGACCTTTGGGTTCGAAAACCGTGCGCCGAGGAAGACCGAGCGGTTTCTTCCGGCTCACCTGGCTACGACGAGTCGGAGTAGATAGTGAACATTGCAGCATATACTCTGATGATTCTGCAATATGCGGTACGCAGCTTTTCTGGCGAGCGGCGGCGAAACAAGCGGTGGCGTCACAGTTGAACTTCTGGCTCGCATGACTCGACGAGTACTGGCCGGAGGAGACTGAGACCTTGCTCTCTGAAATCCTTACGGTCGCGCGAGTGTATTCTGGTTGAGGAAAAAAAATGCATAGGGATCCAGTGGGATTATGACCGTTTCGACGCAGCTCGGCGGTGTGGCAGAGACTGCGGGCTCACCTGTCGAGCCTCGCACCAGCAGCGTACACTAGATGGAGTCGTACACTGCCGCCACCGAGTACGAGAACTGCTCCGACTGGGTGAGCAGACGCACAGCCGTCGCTGCCGTCGAGACAAAGATACGGGCAGGTCACTGCGCTCCCGCCCCGGAGCAGACGTGACCACAGTGGCGTACCCGCAGTCTTTGTGGGGCAGGCGGTCTGTGCGTCGCGGGTGAGCGTCGGTGCAGACTCGAACTCGATCGCGGGTCGACCCTGCCGACTGCGTGTGCAAGCGCGCGACCGCTGCTGCCGTCTACGTGGACGACGCGGTGATGCACTGCTGTGCTCCCGCCCCAGAGTAGACGTGACCACACCGGGTGCACCTCCCTCGTCGCCGCGGCAGGCGGTGCGTGCGCTGCGGATGAGCGTCGGTCGAGGGGGGCCGAGCAGACGGACGGCGGCTTGTCCGCGGAGCAGAGGCCCGACCCGTCCACCTGCTCTTGTACTTGCACGAGGCTGTAGAGCAGGGTGCTCCCCCGTGTACGGTCCGGTGAGATGTTGTGAAACGAGCTGACGCCACTCGGCGAGCGTCGGACTCGGGACGTGCTTGCGTCAGACTCTTGCTCCGAGTGCGTTCGTCTCTCGCCGTTGCTGGTCCTGAGACGACTTGCTACTGACACTTGTGTGTATTCCACTACTGCGCCACTCTTACCGTGTGCGCTAGGCCCGCTCGCCCCGTTCGCCCGCCGACTCGGTCGCTCGGTCTTCGTCGCTCGAGAGTATGGGTTCGCAACAGCGCCGGTGAGCGATTCTCCTTGTTGTAGCGTACATCACCTATATATCGGCTCACCCCAAGCTATCCCGCGCACAGCAAGCTTCGACAGCTGCTTCAGACGTCAGTCTCGAGCCAGCTCAAAGAAATCGAAGCAACGTGCGAACGAGCCGAGGCAGCATCCGACGTCGAAGGAACGTTTGCCGCGGAAACAGCAGCAGGGGAGCTTATCGAACGCCTCTTCACCTCTCCCGGAGTCGCGGCGGAACTCGAGGAACTCGTCAGCCAACAGGAAATGGTTCGTGTGACGGTTCCCACGCGCGAACTTGCACGTCGATTCTGATCGGACCGGATGTCAATGCACAGACGCAGTTGACCGAGAAGGACTTGATCGAGCTTGGAAACGATGTCCGCGCAGTGCTGTGCGACGACCAGGCGACACCGATGCGGCAGATCGTACGCTTCGTCCAGAGTATCAACAGGGCGGAGAAGGCCGCTCGTACCGACGGCACGCAGCTCGCTCGAGAATGTATCAAAACGATCTACGTCCACCTCGTGCCCGAGGGCGACGGCAAAGAACACGGGTCCAAGCGCATGTGGACAGTCGGAGGTAAGTTACCCGGGATCGATCGGACTGGCCATTTCTCTCTCTCGGTTCGCTAAATCAGACAATCTCGACGCGCAGACGAGTCAATCAACTGTCCGATCCGTACGAGCGGTAAGTCCGTCTGCGGGATGTGTTGAATATTCGAGGTGTTCGCTGAGCAAGTCGGATCTTCCTTTCCGTGACGGCTCAGGCGGCGAGATCTTCATCGGACCGCAGCTCCGTGTCAGTGACCACCCGGCAGTACACCTGGTACTCTCGCTCAACAAGGTGCTCGTCAACGACCGGCTTCGCTTCCTCCTCTCGCGTGTCGACCCGTCCGCGCCGCTTCGGCCCGATGAACTCGCCCAGCTCGACCTCGCAGCACTGTCCGCGTCCAAAGAGAGCAGTACCATCATCTGCGTGCGTGTGGATGCTCGGCACGCATCTGGCTGGCGTCCGGTGGCCAAGCGTGGACGCGACTGGGTCACGACTTCTCTCAACGCCCGTCGACTCATGTCACGCGGAAAGGAACGTTCCGCAGTCGGCAAGGCAGTTGGAGTTGGCTACAGGAGGGACCAGAAAGGACACTTGGGGTGCGTTCTACTGTCCTGGAGAGAGAGTCATGCGCATGGACTGATCCCTTCCTGCAGCCTGTACGAGAATCTCGAACAACCGTTCGACTTTCGCAGCCTCGCCACGCTGCACTCGGGCGAACGCCGAGCTACCGACCTCGTCCTCGCCGTGGCAGATGTCCTTGTCCCGGGCTGGACCAGAGAGCTTCGGGAGGACACCCGGAAATATGGGTTCCCGCCCACCAGTCGCTCAGGCGTCGCGACTCAGGCCTTGGCGATGAAAGGCTGGGACGCGAAATCCCACGTGGAGCCCGAGACGGACCCGACTTTGACGGCGTCCGTATCCTTCGGCCGGAGCAGCACCACCGCCTCTCGACGCGAAGCGGGCTTTGGCTTCCCGCACGTCAACGAAGACAGGGGTATCTCGCTCGAGTCGGGAGACGGTACCTTCTTTCTCTTCTCCGCCAAAGAATACATGCATGGAACCACGCACGACGCGGGAACGGCAGTGACGGGCTCGTCGTCGCGTACGAACGTCGCCTCGGTCACGGATCTTCTCCACCTTGGAGTTCTGAAACTCGAGCGCGAGCCCGAGCAGGATCCCGAGGGGCAAGCCGGACGCAACTCCCACTTCCCGGAAAGCGGCACCCAAGGCCATCCGTGCGCGTCGACGTCGCTCGAGCTCGATCCGGTCAGAGTCACGGTGCGAGAGGAGCCGCTTTGACTGCAGCCTTCCATTGTCGGGGGCTAACTCGCATCTCGTCTCTGCAGAGTCTCGTCAACATCCCGTGCAAGAATGGTCCCCCGCCGCCGATCCCGACCGCTCGGCACCGAAGTCTCGCCCAGGATGAGATGTCGCTTGGGTTGTGTGTTTTCCCTAAGCAGTACAATTTCGACTTCCAGCGTCGTTTACGCTTGAGGTACTTTAGCTGTCATAATTCCAGAGTCTTTCTCCCCCTTTTGTAATGCCATAGTGACGCGCCGTTTTGAGCGAATTGAAAGGGAGGCTCGGAGCTCGGAGCTACCTCACCTGGCAGCTCAACATCTGGCAACATACAGTTGTCGCTGCTCGTGATGGGCAAGCACGCGCCAGCCTTCTTCAAGCTCGCAACCGCAAGCGGTCTCTAGCCGTCACTCTCTCTCCGCTCCCTCAGCAGCATCACTCCCGACCGATCACCGCTCGCACCTGGATAGACGCCTCCGCCAGGTCATTTGCTACCAAGGAGGACTGGTACTACATCTCCTCCTTCTTAGAATGCGACCGAGAACGGACCCCTGGTGTCGTCAATGTCGTCGTCCGGCCCATGACTTCCACTCCTCGCCGGTTCCACGGTGAGCACTCGTGTCCACAGGCATGCACGCGGATGGATTAGCGTAGAACTGACGTACGAGGGTTCAGTCCCTTGCCGATCGCACCTCGGTCAACGACTTTGTCGACAATCGTCACGAGATCCTCGGTACGCTACCCCTTCTGCCATTTCCTCGGCATGTACCCGTCACAACCTGCTGATGGCGGTGAACATGCAGCTCATCGAGCCAAACACCGGCCTCGTGCGCGCCTCTCATCCGTCTCCTGATCCGAGGCGACTCCACCTCCTCTTCTCCCCCGCTGCGGGGTCGGCCTTGTCTCCCGCCTCGCCCCGATCCGCCCTGGCATCGCAACCCCCCTTACTGGAATTGCACCTCCGCCTCTTCGCCTCCGAGATCCAGCGTTGCGCTCGCGACCCCACCCTCGCCGAACGCTTCTGCGACGCCGTCCTCGAGAGTGCAGATGGGCCCAACGGCTCCGACTCGGTTCTGAGGGCCGTCTCGTCCCTCTCGAGCTCGTTGGCGTCACACCCGTCGTTGAACAGTCTGTCCCTGCTCGAACGACTCGTCTTTGCTACTCCGTTCCTCACCCTCTTGCACCCTCCCACGTCGACCGCACCCGCCGCCGCTCCTCTCGGACTCAAACGCGCGCTCGGCCTCGACGCGGTTCGTATCGTGCACCAGGCCTTGCCCGGAGCGTTGGAACAACTTGGCGCGCCCGCCAAGGGTCCGCGCGATTTGGCCGAACTGTCCCCCTTGCCCATCTCGCGGCTCTCGGCCATCCTCCTCTCGGTCCTCTACCTCGGCGAACCTCCCGCTCCCAACGTCGCCAACCCGAACGCGCCTTCTCGGACGAAGAACGTCGCGCGATCGTCCTCGCCGCCTTTCGCGGCCGACTCGGTCCCGAAGTGGGCGCTCAAGCCCTCGCTTCAACGAGATCGCCTTTGACGAGCAGCGTCCGCCTTCGCCGATCGCGGCGCTCGTTCGACTCGCTTCGATCCCGCAGCTCTCGTCCCCCGAATTGGTCCGGAGCATCTTGACCAAGTTTGGAGGTTCGCAGGCTGAAGATGCCCACACGGGCGGTGGCGGCGTCGAGATGCGCGTCGCGCAGCAGATGTTTGAGGTGATCGACTATGCGAGTCGCGAAGGCGAAGCCGGTCGCGGGGGCGTTGGGATCGACGTCGCGAGTTGGGTCCGCGCCGTGCACGAGCTGCAGCCTTCGCTAAGGTGGGGCGACGTCGTCCGTGGCTACGACTCGCCAGTCCGAGCCGCCTCGTTGCCGGAACACCATTTCGGTCTCCGCGCGTTTGCCGCGATCCTCCAAAACTCGCCTTCGCCTCAACTGACGGCGGAAGACCCACACGCCAACCCGGTCGTTTCCCCTCCTGTATTGGTCTCGAACCCGGGCGGCACGAGCGCCATCTCGGGACTCTGGACTCCCTGGGTCAATCCGGCCTTGCAGTTCTCTCTCATCGACCGACTCGTCTATCTCGCTTCCTCCCCCTCGCTGGCTGGACCCCTCCGGCGTCGACACCTCCTCGACGGCATCGTCCGCGTCATCTCCCTCTTTCAGCCTTTCGAACCCTGCGAGCATCCACCGTGTCGTCTCGCTCGAAGACGCGGCCCAGTCCGGATCGGCGATCAAGGCGCTCGCGCAGTCGGTGCAGAACTCGCCGTGGAACGCTTTCGAACTGATCAAGACGTTGGTCAACTTCGGTGGAGAGGGGATCCAATGGGGCGCGAATGGAGAAGTTGCGGCGCGCGTGCACGAGTTGCTCGATAGGGGTTGCAAGGCGAACCCCGAGCTGGTCTTGATTGCTCTGACTCAGGTCGAGGTGCGTTTCCTCGTCCCCATTCTTTCTTTCGTGGCCGGTGTTTCGTGACCGGTGCTTCGGACTGGTGGAACTGACAACGATACGTCACCCGTGAGCAGAAGCCGTGGAACGTGATCCACTCGGAGCTCGTCGCCCGCTTGCTCTCGCCGTTCTTTGCCGCCCGGCGCGACTTTTAAGCCGAATCCGAGGTGAACGTGACCCGCGTCGTCGACATCGCTCAGGACCTCAAAGCCCTCGACCAAGTTCTCGAACTCCGTCCGTTCCTCCTCGCGCTCGACTTGGCGGCGCTCGCGATCCGACGCGAGTACCTCAACCTCGAGAAGTGGCTCACGAGCCAGTTCCAGGTGCACGGGTCGCAGCTCGTTCGGACCGCGCTCGAGTTCGTCGGACACAAGGTCCAGCACGAGTTGAGCAGGCAGCAGATGGACAACCAGCCCGAGCCGACGACGCTCGCTGTGAATGCGGCGACGATCGCCGTCTTTATGCGCGTTTTGCGTACTCAGTGAGTTTGCCCATCCGGAGAGATCGATACTGCCCCCGAGTCGGCGAATGCTGATCGCACAAACACCCGCACTCACGAGCTCTCACCGGCGGCGACGTCGAGCTCTTCAAGGAGGTCCGCACGCAGTGCCTGCAGCTCCACCCTCGCCTTGCGAACTTCTCGCCGAAGAACACCGCCTCGAAGCCCGGCATGGCCGTGACCGCTTTATCGCCCGAGATCGAGGCCGAGTGCGACGTCCAGTACAAGCGCATGTACGAGCAAGAGATTTCGGTCGACGAGGTCGTGACCGCGCGAAAGAGTCGAACAACCAGCACGACCACGAGTTCTTCGCGTGCTTCCTGCGCGGGACTCTTTCACGAGGACCGGTTCTTGAACACCTACCCGGCGAACGAACTCTGCCTCACGGCCTTGCTCTTTGGCGACCTAATCCAGTACCACCTAATCGCCTTCGCGCCGCTCGGTATCGCCGTCCGCTACGTACTAGACGCTCCGCGCAAACCTCCCGACTCGAGCTGGTCCCGCTTCGGTATTCAGGCGCTCCCGCGTCGATTCGCGCTTCGGCGAGTGGCCGCAGCTCGCGCACTCGATCGTCTCGATCTCGCACGTGCAGCAACGTCACCCCGACGTCGCCAACACTGCGCGTCAGGCGCTCCTCCAGCGCGAGGAGAACGGAGGTGGCTGAGCCGCCCGGGCGGCGTCGACATCGGGAGCATGGTCGGCGACGCGCTCGAGCGGCGGAGCCGGAACTGCACGCGTTCACGGCGATTCGCGTCGACGAGGACGGAGAAGACCCGGATGCGCCGGACAAGCAGGCGTCGGACCAGACTTCCTTCATCGTCGATAATCTCGCGCGGACCGACCTTGAAACCAAGGTCAAGGTCATGCTCGAGCGGACGAAGCCCGTCCACCTTGCCTGGTTCGCGCACAACCTCGTCGCGCAGTGAGTCTCGATCGAGCCGAACAACCACCAGCTGTACCAGCAGTTCATCGAGGCGCTCAAGATGCCAGCGCTCGTCAAGCGCGTCTTATACGAGACGTTCGTCAAACTCGCGACGCTCCTCCAATCCGACAAGACGGTCCAGTCTTCGACCGAGCGTACCCTGCTCAAGAATCTCGGCTCGTGGCTCGGCGGTGTCACGCTCGCCAAGGACAAGCCGATCAAGCACTCGAATGTTGCGTTCAAGCAGTTTTTGATCGAGGGTCACGACACGAACCGCCTTGTCGTCGCCATCCTGTTCGTCTGCAAGTTCCTCGAGCAGTGCTCCAAGTCGCGCGTCTTCCGCCCGCCCAAGCAGTGGTTGATGGCCATCCTTCGCCTCCTCGTCGAGCTGTACCAACTCGCCGAACCCGAGCGCAACCTCAAGTTCGAGATCGAAGTCCTGTGCAACAGTCTCGACATCGACTTGAAGGACGTCGAGCCGACCGACATCCTCCGGAACCGCTCGCAGGAGATCGCTGCTCGCGAAGCGCAGGCAGCCGGGCAAGCTCAGGCGCAGGCTGCGGCTCTCGCAGCCGCTGCCGCAGAGGAGCCCAGCCGGGCATGTCGTCGGCGTCCGTAGAACTCGCGCTCGCCAACCTCGCCGCCCAGCAGCAGCAGCAGCAGCAGCAGCAGCAGCAGTAGCAGCAGCTCGGCGGACACGAGCTCGAGGAACACGCGCTTCGTGCCGGCTCTGGCAACGCGCCTGCGGGCGCCGCTCACCACGCTCTGCCCGCCGCCGGCTAGCAGGGCGAAGCTGGACGTGTACCTCCCATGCTCGGCCCGAACCAGGCTGGATACTCGCTGTCTTTGCAAGGTGCGTCTTTCCCTTTTCCCGTCAGAAAAATCGGCATCTCGTACTGACCCGCTGGCGTCCGCAGACACTGTCTCGGCTGCGCTCCAGAACCCGCCGGCTCTCGTCGTCTTCAACTGGCAACTGCCGATGTTTGCGACCAACCCGGCGCTCAAGCGCGTCGTTTGCCTCGCCATCGACCGCGCGATCCGCGAGATCATCGCGCCCGTCGTCGAGCGCTCGGTCACCATCGCCGGCATATCGACTTCCGAGTTGACGATGAAGGACTTTGCGATGGAGGGTGACGAGGGCAAGATGGTGACCGCCGCGCACCTCATGGTGCAGAGCCTCGCCGGCAGCCTGGCGCTGGTCACCTGCAAGGAGCCGCTCCGTCTAAGCATGGTCGCCCACGTCCGCACGCTGCTCCTGCAGAACGGATTCACGGACGAGAACTTGCCCGAGCAGGCTGTCCTGGTGGTCGTCGCCGAGAACCTCGACCTCGTTTGCAGCGTCGTCGAAAAGGTCGCGATGGACAAGGCCATCCTCGAGGTCGACGAAGGCCTCGCTCCGGCCTATCTCTCCCGCCGCAGCCGTCGCGAGCGCTCGCGAGTGGCGTTCTGGGACACGGCGGCGATGGCCGCGTCTCACTACTCGGGCATGCTTCCCGACCCTCTTCGTCTCAAGCTCGGCGGCCTCTCCCCGCCTCAGCTGCAGGCGTACGAAGACTATGCGCGCCTCCACGCCACGATCCCGCCTGCGGTCGACAGTCGTAACGGCGCCATGTACGCGGACTGGCCTGCCCTCGCGCCCGCCGTCACGGCTCCACATGTCGCCGCCGCCGCTGACACGGTCCTCCTGTCGGGTCCGCAAGTCATGGAGAAATTTGCCAGCCTCATCGCCGAGCTCGACAAGGCGCTCGCCGCCGAGGCTCCCGCTTCGAACCTCACCGGCGTCGCTCAAGACAGCGGGCTCCGCCGTCTCCTGCCGCAGATCCCGCTCGTCGCCGCCAGTTCGTTCGCCATCGATGAGACGGCCCTCGCCTGCTCGCAAAAGGTCGTTCAGCTGCTCTACCGCAGCGAGACCACCTTGGCGCACGACATCTACGTCTTCCTCCTCGACCGTCTCTGCACCATCCCGGTCAAGGTCGCCAAGGAGGTGACGACGTGGCTTGTCTACGCCGAGGAACGAGCGCAAGTTCAACATTCCGGTCACTGTGGCGCTTCTGCAGTCTCGCTCCATCAACGTCGCCGAGCTCGATCTACGCCGCGTCCGCCCAGACGACGGACAGGGCGCGTCTCAGACGCAACGACGGCTTCGTCTTGTTCGTTGACGCCCAGGGTTCCGGACGAAGGTGGGACACGGCTTCTTCTTCTTGGCGGCTGATCGCTTGGGTCGAGCCATGATGTCCGACATGCGAATGTACCTCAATCAGCTGGGCGTACAGCTTGAGCATTCGCGTGGCAAGATGGCGGTGCCGTGGATGAAGAGGGACTAGGCGTCCACAACAACCCCGACCAGATTTTTTGTTTCGAGGGCTCTGCCTAGATCAATGTACATATATGCACAATGTGGCATGTCTCTTTCAAGTTCCGATAGTTCAGGGGTTAGAATATGGGATTGCAAATCCCAGGGTCGTGGGTTCAATTCCCACTCGGAACTGCTTCCTTTTTTGCTTTTGGAACTTTGAGCCTGTAGTGAGCGCAGTGTTCAGCCTGTACATAGTGACAGGCCTGCCGCCGCCTTTTTGTTCTGATTCGGACAGAGCCAGAATGCGCCACGGTACGCTTCCAGTCACGCCTTGAAAAAAAGAAGCCCCACTACGCCGACTTGCCAAGGGGAGGCGTGGTGGCACGCGAGCGTTCGCGACGTCATGTCTCTGCAGCGCGGATTTCAAACTCCTCTCGACTCTGTCCGTCTACAGTTCTTACCCATCTAACCATCGTCATGAACGACCCGATCCCGAACGAGGCCCCTCCGGCTTACACCCCGACCGATCACCTTCAAGTCCCGTCCGCCGCAGCTGCATCGTCCGCCGGAGCGGAGTCTGCCGACCGCCGCCATCGCCGTACAAGCTCGGCGGGCTCGACCGCGAGCAGCAACTACACCACCGATGATGATCATTATGAAGAGAGCGGGAACGGAATCCCGGAAGAAGTGAGGAGGGACATGCTCGACGAGAGCAGGCCGTTGCCGGACGGCTGGAGGAGGTCAGTTCCAGCTTAACCGCCGTATCTCGCAACCCACACTGACAGCTCGCACGGGTTTGCAGGGAGTTTGACGCCAACTCCGGTCACTACTTCTATGTCGACACAAAGGCCAAGCCGCCGCGATCAATCTGGTCGCACCCTCTCGACGTGAGTGGCAATCGTTGTTGCGCATCTCGATGTGGTACACTGACTCTACTACCACCTATAGGACGTGAGTTTTCTTTGCAGGTCAACCCTGCGCGGAAAACCGAAATCAGAGAGCTAATCGCGAAGAAGCGAAACACAGCCCGAGTACCTCAGAGCTCACCCCGAAGTCGCTGAGAAACTCGCCCCCGCTGCGCCTCCCACCGACAAGGCCAGCGAAAGAAAAGAGTCCCACCACCACAACCGGCTGCACAAGACCCCCTCGTCATCGCACGCTTCGACTTCCGCTGCGGCTTCGGGTTCAGCTTCGGGCTCGCAGCAGGAGGATAACCGAACCCTCGGGCGCAAGATGAAGGACAAGTTGACGGGGACGACGCACGAGCAGCGGGTCGAACAGAGGCGCAAACAAGCCGAACAGGTGCGTCTCCCTTTTCATTCCTGAGCAGCGTTTCCTGGCCGGGCAGGGGAGTTTCGCTCGAGCCCGGTCCTGCAAATTCTACACTCGATACTCAAAAAGAAGACGCACGCTCACACGCATACGAACCGCCTTCCGAAAACCCCCCAGGAAAAGAAAGAATACGAAGCCTACCTCCGCCGACGGGCCCAAATCCGTCAAGCGCAAGCCGAAGGTCGTTACCGACCCATGTACGGCGCGCCGATGGGTCCTTACGTCCGCACGGTCCCGATGGGGTACGGAGGGATGTACGGTGGAGGCATGTATGGAGGAGGGATGTATGGAAGGCCGTACTATGGCAGTGGGATCGGGATGGGAACGAGGTCCGGAATGGGAACGGGGATGGCGCTCGGCGGTGGTTTGCTCGGCGGGGTGAGTTCTTTTCTCTCGCGACGGAATGCCGTTCCTCTCATTCATTGCGAAGAAGCATCAGAATGACTGATCCTTCTTGTGGAACACACTTTTGCGGCAACAGCTCTTGCTCGGCGACTTGATGTTCTAGGCGAGTACTGGTCGGACGCGGGGATGGACGAGTCGGACACCCAATTCTTCCCTCTCGGCACCGCAATGATTGTCGATGATACCCGTAGATTCTCAGTTTCGAGATGCGCCGTTGCGCCCCACCAGTATATACGGTAGAGATCTTTTGCGTCTTGCAAATCCGTTTTGTAGACCCAGTCTTGAGCGCGCTTCCTTCCCGGGCTTGCACCCGCACTCCCTGACTCCCCGAGAGGATTAATGTAATATCTGTTTTCCCAAGGCATGCGTGCGGGTACCGAGTTGCGCGCGCTCTACGAGTGAGTCCACTTGGCTTTTTGCTTGTTGGCAAACGCGCCCATCCCTTCCTTCTGGTCGTTCTGCCAAAGGGAAGAAGGCCGGTTAGGCACCGGTGTCTGGGACACGAGGGGAGCGAGAGTCGCGTGGAGGGACCAAAAACTCACGGTCGCAAACAACTGGTGGAAGAGGCGGCGTTCAAAGTGGAGGCCGTTGGCGAGGCTCATCTCGTACGCTGCGCGTCGAGACCATGTCAGCCCTCAAAAGACCAGATCCAGGACTGAGCTCAATGCGCACGAAAGAGAGAGAGAAAAAAAAAACGCACCCGCATTGACGCCCTCTTTGCCCGCCTGAACCGCCAGCATCCCCTTTCCAGCAATCTTTCCCGCCACCTTGACCGCCTCGTCGACGACCGAGCCTTGCTCGACGACGCGCGAGACGAGTCCCCACTCGCTCGCTTGCTGGGCCGAAAAGTTGCCGCCGGTGAGGACGAGTTCCATCGCGCGCGATTTCCCGATCGCGTGCGTCAGGCGCTGAGTACCGCCCGCGCCCGGGATCACGCCCAACTGCAAAAACCCCACACGAAGAGTTTGTCAGCAACGGGGTGCCATGCACAAATTGCGTGCAGGAACAAGACCGCGCGCGCGACTTACGTTGATTTCGGGCTGGCCAAAGACGGCGGTTGGAGACGCGAGGATGATGTCGCACCTGTTTTGCGCAAGTACTTGGAGAGTCAGTTGGCTATTTCGCACACAAAAGAAAGCAAAGAGCACTTGTACGCACATCATAGCCAATTCGCAACCTCCTCCGAGCTGTGCGGTCGTGGTGCCCGAGGGACAAAGGAGGGTGAGTGCCGTACAGAAGAGCGCGTACCGCCCCAAGAAAGGAAGGAAGGAAGAGACTGACCGCGTAGCCACTGACGGCGGCTACGATCGGTTTCCTGAACTGACTGAGTTCAGTCCAGTGGGCGAGAAAGTCGCCCTTGTACACCTCGGCAAACTGCTTGTCCTTCATCTCTTTGATGTCGGCGCCCGCCGCAAAGGCCTTTTCGGACCCGGTCAGGACGACGCATCGGACCGAGTCGTCGCTCGAGAAGGACCGGAGGGCGGCGTTGAGCTCGTGGAACAGGGTCGAGTTGAGCGCTGTCACGAGTGCAAAGTGGGGGGGATGGTCAGGTTGAAACGCGGGGGGCCAAAGGAGAGACGGAAAGGGGGGACGGACCGTTGAGAGCTTTCGGGCGGTTGAGGGTGATTTGCGAGACGCCCTCGGCGGGCTTTGAGACGAGGATCGACGTGTAGTCGGGACTCGCGCCGGTCGATTGGAACCGGACGAGCGGTTCGAGGCGCGGGAAGCGGAGAGCAGCAGCAGCACCGGTGCGAGTGGTGGCGCGCAGGCTGGAACGAGCTGCAGAGAGCATGCTGGCTTGCTGTACTATATGGAAGCTCCAAGAGCTGGGCAAGCTTTAGCAGACGACTGAGCGGCTGCGGTGGATTGCCGAAGCGAACGAGAGAGTGGGGCGCATTCACTCGGAATACAGCGAGGACAATTACCATTACAAACTCTCTCAGAATACGACCCGGAACTCGTCTCGGACTCGTGCACCTCTCGGCGCTATGGCACCGAAGGCGGTTTTCAAGGACGAATTCCTGCGGCAGACCCCTTCGTTCGAGAGCGCTTCCTTCGCCCGCCCAGTCGACGCTGAGTGCAAGCTCCAACGCTCGTACGCACGGGAGGGCAGCGCGATGCGCAGGTAACAGCGAAATGACAAGCATCAATCGGGCCTTTCTCTCCGATTGTACGCCACAGAAATGGGACTCGACCTTCATGTAACGAGAGGCGTTTCAAATGCCGGCAACCTTCCGCCCGCCACGACGCCGGGTCGGGGCACTTGAGGCGCTTTTTGCAAGTCGAAGGAGGAGGCAGGGAGGCAGGGAGGCAGGTTTGTCGCCGAGTAGCAAGTTCGACTTGGAGGAGAAGACATTTAGTCCTTCGGTTAGCCGGTCGATAGGGCAGGGAGGGAGGGGTCCTCAATGGACCGAAAGGAGGGAGTGGGGCGACGACGCATCGATTCGATGGCGATGGCGGTTAGGGACAGGCAAGAGCAGATTAAGAGCAGCTGGCGCCTGCGTACAGTATGCAAAGGGCGGGGGCGGAGAGCAAGACAGACGGGGGCAGCCAGCGGTCGGCGCCTCGAGGCAGAGAGCGGAATACAACGGACGTGGGTGACAGACTTGGCAGCGCGCTCATCGAGCACGGGCGAGTCTATACGAGCATGTCAGTGCCTCGAGGGTGAGTGGCCAGAGACGAAAGTTCATCATCATCTCTTGACCTCGACCTCGACACCGCCGCACGTCTGGAGAGCAAGGGCAGAAATAAAGATGGCGATGGTGACCGTGTGCGGGTACCCGTGCTCTGGCAAGTCGACTCGGGCGCAGCAACTCGCGGCTTTCTTTGAACGCAAACTCGCCGACCCGTCGACCCCGACTCACCTGAAACCGAGACGAGTCGTCATCGTCAATGACGAGGGGTTGTCCATCTCTAAACACGCTTACGATGGTCAGTTCCTCCGCTCCCTAACCCCTTCGACGTGGCAAGCCCGCCCCCGCTGATGTGCCGCCGCCGCCGCTGCGCGCAGAGTAGACGCCCGAGCCGAGAAACCTGCCCGTGCCGCCTTGTTTAGCGCCGTACAGAGATCGCTCGCCAAGGAGGCGATTGTCATCGTCGATGCTATGAACTATATCAAGGGGAGCAGGTATCAGATGTATTGCGAGGCGAGGGAGGTCGGAGTCAGGACGTGCACCGTACGTTCCTCCTTTTCTCTCTCTCTCAGGGTGCAAACCTCCCTAGTGCCGCGCGTTTGTAAGTTCGAGTTGCGCTGACAAAGCGGTACCGCTCTCAGGTCTTTGTCGCGACTCCGCCAGATCAGTGCCGCGAACGCAACGCCGCCCGACCAGACTCGACCGCCTACGCCCCCGCTACGTATGTCCCGGGCATTATCCCCATCTCAACCCCGAGAAAGAAAGCCCTGTACCGTTTCATAACCTGACGCTTTACTCGATCGAATCATCTCGCGGGAGGCAGGCTCGACAACCTCATCTCGCGATTCGAGGAACCTCAATCGGCTGCGAGGTGGGACGCTCCGCTGTTTACCATCGCGACCGACGACCCGCCGTTCGATGAGCCTGCCGCTACTGCTACTCAAGAAGGTGGGGATTCGGTCCCGCTTGGCTCGACCGAGGCGGAACGGATATGGACCGCCATCACGGAAGGAGTGATCAAGCCTTCGACGGTCGCGACTCAGCAGGTGAGTGAGCCTAATAGGAACATGTCTAGCATACAACGACGAGGGGACACGGGGGAGCGTACAAAAGAATTCGTTCGAAAACTGACCGACCCCCCCCCCCCCCGCGACGCGTAGGCGACCACCTCGTCGACGTCGTACCTGACCCGGCTCGACTCTTCCTCGTCGGCGCTGATCTCGTCCCTCCTCTCTCTCCAATCCATCTCGCCCCTCTCTGGTCCGACCACACTCTCAGTACCGCTCTCCTCCTCGTCCTCGTCCTCGTCAACTACAGCAACAACTGCAGCAACGAAGAAGAAGAACGCCGAATCGACGACGATCCGGGTGACGGTGGACCTGAACCGACCGGTGACGCTGCCGATGCTGCAGCGGTTGAAGCGGCAGTTTATCCAGCTGAACGCGCGGACGGCGAGTGCGACCGAGTTTGGAGAAAGGGAGATTGTGAGCCTGTTTGCGCAGTATGTGGGCGAACAGACGAGGTAGTCTTTGCCTTGCATGACCACTCCATAGAAAGGAACAGAGAGAGTATATGAGAGTGGATAGAGTGACACGTGGCTTGGAAGGAAAATCTTGTCGGCGAGCACGCTCATCCCCTCATCTCTTCGAGTCGCGACCCCTCAGGCTGGGCGACATGGGAGGCAAGAAAGCGAGCGCAGCAGCAGCTCGGCCATCGACTTCTGAACCCGTCACGAAGCGCGTGCACGTTGGCAACCTCGCTCCGTCCGTCACGGCAAAGGACCTCGTCCAGCGCTTCTCGTCGTTCGGGACCGTCATTGACGGAGAGCACGGCGTACAAGGGCTCGGGAAGACAGACACGGGTGCGTTCATCTGCTTCTTGCCCTGTACGCTCTACGGGTAAGGCTGACGGTGCGGCGCAACAACAGGAACTGCTCGCGCGTTTGCCTTCTTCTCGCTCGAGACGACAGACGCTCAATTCGCCAGGTGTAAGCTCAACAATCTTGCCCTTGTAGACCGTGACTGGAGACTGACTAGGCGAACTCTCCCCCGACAGGCATGTCGATGCTCAACGGTTCGACTTGGAAAGCCCACAAGCTCAGGATCGGACCGGCCAAACCAGACTGGCAGTCGAGGTGCGTATGTTTGCGCTCTATATTCTCCTCGATTGAGGAGACTGACCCCCGTCTCGGACAGGCTTGCGGCTGAGCGGGAAGCGGCCATCGCTGCGAGCGAGGGAAACAGTTCCTCTGCGGCTGGATCTGGACGACCCAAGAAGCGAAGAAAGCGGTCAAAGGACCCCAACGTCGGCGTCGCAGCGACTCATTTCGAACTCGTCGACAAGGACAACATTCAGCGGCATCGCGTGAGTTGCGAAAAGGGCTCCCGCTCGAATCGGGGGCTGATACTGAGACCCCGTATTCAAACCCTCCCTCAGGGCTGGCTACTCGATCCGAAACCGGTCCCGACTCCCCTCTTCCCCATCATCATCAGGCCGTCTCACCCCGTCGGAGCCCCTCCCGCCGCTCCCACCACCGCGTGGACTCGCGCGCCAACAAAGGCCAAACCTTCAAAAGCTGCCCGCGCAGCGGCCCGACTCGGCAGCGCCGGCGCGCTCGAGCGGCCATCGATTACGCGCGCGAAGCGGATGAGGATTGATCCGAGGAGATGGGGGAGGCAGAAGATTGTGTTTGACTTGATGATGGCGGCGCCGGAAGGAAAGGGCCACCGAACGACGGCGGCGGCGGCGGGAGCGGGAGCGCCCAACATGCACGCGATCGGAACGTGGGAATGTGAAGAACCGGAAGAGGGTACCCCGGCGGCGGTGGACAACAAGGAACAGGTTACGTGGGTGTTCAAGACTCGGGATGGACAGGTGCGGAGGAGGGAGACGGTCCGGCTCACGCAGCGGACGGCGCACACGGATCGATTCACGACTCTGCTCGAACGCTTGCATCAGTCTTCGACGGCACCGGCTCAACTCATAAAGGGAGACGACTCGGCTGCGGTGGCCGGCGACCAGGACGATTCAGCGACAATGGACGACTACGCAACGCCCACGATCGCGGACAACTCCGTCCCCCCTGCTCCTGACGCGACTCGCGCCCGCTCTCTGTCTCCGCCACCCTACGTCCCCGTCGCGCCTCGCACGCTCATCTACAACGAAGAGGACGAGTTCCAACTGGTCGCGACCGCTCTCAACGACGACGAACGCGCGCTCGCGCACGCGAGGGAACGCGCAGAGTACCGCAAACTGGCCTTGTCGGCGCTCGCAGAGATTCAGGACCTCGATCGAGTCGAAGTTGCTTCGACGAGCGAGGCGGCGGCGGCGGTTGAGGAGGTGACGACGACGAATTCGAAACCGCTGCCCAGAGTCGAAGGTTTTGCGCAAGCGGACGACGACGACGACGTAAGTGAAATCTTCGAGGCGCTGCGTCTTCGCGGTGGCGCCGGCGGCGAGGCGTCCGACTCGAGTTCGGATGAGGATGAGGAGAGCAGCAGCAGCATCAGCAGCGACTCGGACTCTTCGTCAGAGTCGGAATCGGACGAGGCGTCCCAGCGAGCGGATACGGCCGCCGTCGCCGCCTCCAATACCCAGGACCCGGCTGCGCTCAAAGAAACTTTGACGGCCCTGTTCAAACCGGGTAGCGCAGCAGGTGCCGCTGCCGCTCCGACCGCCATCCATGGTGGTGGTGGGGAATTCTCGCTCTTCGCGGATATGGACCTCGATCTCGACGGCGAGGCTGAATTGGCCGACGAAGGCGTCGCGATCCCGCTCGCTCCGCCTATCGATACCGTTCCGGTCACTCGACCGCTCCCTTCCCTCGGAATGGGACCGACGCGCAACATTTCGCGGTACGGCCCCCAAGTCTCTTCGGGACTCGGACTCGGCGGACCGTCAAAGCCTTTCTTCCTGTTCCCGAGCGGCCCGTTCGAAGATGCGAATCGACCGGGAGAGGTGGACGAGGTAGAGGTGGCGAAACTGGGATTGCCGGCCGTCAGTATCGAGCGCGCGAAAGACGAGAGTCGGCGGAGGGTTCAAGACGCCCCCGCCAGCAACTTTTGGCGGCACGAATCGCAGTGCGTGGTTTTTCTTGCCCCTCTCTCCTTCCTTCCGCATTCACCTGCTCGAGCGACAAAACTGATGCGTGTTGTGGGAACTTGTGTGCAGAGACGAGATTGATGAGAACCACCTCAAGATGCGGGAGACGCTCCGCGGTGTCGCCCGCAAGCGCCACCGCGAGGCAGTCAAGCGCACTCGCAAGCCGGGCGGACCCGGTCGTCGAGGGGCCACCTCAATCCCGCTCGACCTGCTCGAGGAGTAGACGTTGACTCTGCTGCCGAAACTAGTCTCTTTTGTCAAGACCTTCCTCGCCGAGCGCTCTCGATGAAAGATAAGGAGCATGGATAACAACCAGAAGTGTGCAACGGCAGAATGTCCTCTTGAATATATTCTATCTATGGCAGAGAGCGAGGCGTGTATTGTATCGGAAGAGAATGGGAAACGGGCGAGCAACAAGTTCAAACTGAAAAGCAAGCCGGGGCACGGAAAGTGGTGGTGGTGGCATGGAGGGCAAAGACGACAAGAGGGAGGTGAAGAGACGCAACAACACAACAGAAGCCGGGGCTGAGCTTGTTTGTCGAGTCGAGGGGCGCGAGCCCAAACAAGAGGTTGAGGAGACCGGAGGTCCGGCGACAGGTGAGTAGGACAAGAGAGAAGGAAGGAAAGCACCCAAAATCGAACGATAAGATGGATAGATAGGGGAAAAAGGTTAAAAGGCGAAAGGAACGCTTCGGCGACGTAGAGAGTCGCGCGCACGCGCGCGTTCGGTCGCTCAGAAGGTCGCCCAGCTCTGCCACGGGCCGCCCTGGACGCTGCCGTATTCTTGCTGATACAACCTCCGCTCGCGAACCACACGCTCGTGCCGCTCGTCGTCTTCGTCGTCGTCGCCGCTGTCACCCGAAACGGACGACGAATCCGACTCGACATAGTAGCGCGAGGCGTCCGCCGCTTTCGGTTTCGGCTGCTGCTGCGACGACGCGTGTCGGGACCGGTGTTTGTCAGGGGCCGGAGCGCGCCGCAAGGCGCCGAGTGTAGGGCGGTGATCCCCGTCGGTACTACTGCTACTGCTGCTGCTGCTTGAATTGCCTTCGGGGTCGTTTGACGCAGACCGGTATCGCCTCGTCGGGGTCCAGACGGTGCCGTCATTGGCAGCAGCAGCAGGAGAAACCCTCGCCGGTTGTGATTGCGGACGTCGCCTTTGTGCTGCCGCCAATTTGGCACCAACGCCACCGCCGCCACCGCCAGCGCCGACCTCACCTCCAGCACCCGCGGACGACGACTTGTTGCGCTCGTCGGTTTCGGTCTCGTAAGAAGAGAGGACTTCTCCCTCGTGGACAATCTTGGGAGTCGCGACCGTGCCAGAGCACAAGGTTCGCTTGCTGCCCCCGTTCCGACCGAGAGAACTGCCTCTTCGGTTCGTCGAAGCGGCAGCACCAGCCAGAGCCGCCGTTAATGGAGGTGCTCCTCCTCGCGCATGGTGGGACGCCATCTGCAACATCTCGGGACTGGTCCCGTTCGTCGAGCTGGCGGTGGAACCACACGACGACGCTGCCGTGGGGTGGTGGTCGGCGCCCTCGACCGAGGTCGAGGGCGTCGACGGAGTCGCGTTGGTCGAGTCGCTCGGGAACGAGGTCGAGTGGGACGATGACGAGGCCGAGACGGCGCTACCCTGACGCTGTCGCTGCCTAGAACGGGAATGGGACGCCTGACGGCTCAGGTGACCACTGCTACCCGGCGGCGGCGAATTGTTGGGCGACGAGGCCCGCGACGCGGACGCGGACGACGCGCGAGAGGGGGGATGCCGCAAATTGAAGGTGGTGAGCGGACGGACTGACAACGCAAAAGCCGAAGCAGCCGAGGCGAACGACCCTCCGTCGGCATAGGTCGGCGGCGAGACGCCCGCGTAATTCGGCGGGAGGAGCAGAGGCGCTCCACCTGCACTGCCGTTCGGGGCAGAAAAGTAGCACCGATCGCAGACGCGAGCCGAGATGGGCATCACGACGGGTTGGTCTCGCGGCGGACTCGAGGTCGGCGTCGAGGTGTCGGCGCTCGCGCTCGAGCCGTTCGAGCCGGTCGAGATGGCCGAGGCGTTGAGGTTGTTGGACAGGGCAGAGTTGACGAGCGAAGGCAGGTCGACGGCTGACGATCGCGGGGTACTGCGAGGAGTGGCGCGAGGGGTGAAGGCCGGGACGGCATCGTCCTCGGCGGATGGCCACAGGAACGTCGACCTCGACGAATGTGCCGAGCAGTAGATGTCTCCGCAAGTACTGACAACGGACCAGCGTCAGCTCCGCTCGCGAATGGGGGTGGGTAAAAGAGCCAACTGACCGGCAGTGATGCCTCCGGTGCATGAGGTCGAACCGCTGCGAGCAGTCTGGGTCTGCGCACTGGTCTGCCGAATCATCGGCCTATGTACACACAAATTGTGTCAGTATACCTCGACTGGAGCTAGAGTGGAGAGAGGGGGGGGGGGAGGGGGACTGACCTTCCACTGCGACCGCGGAATCATGTAGCCTCGGACGACGGCCGCCACTCCCGAGATGGCCCCGAGCTCCTTGTTTGACGAGTCATTTGCGCTCGCAGCTGACGGCGAGAACGGACCTGCGAGCGAGTTGAGCCAGCTGGACGACCTCGACTCGGTGACGGCAATCGACGGCGAATGAGGCGGCGAAGGGTGCGCAAACAACTCGCGCGAGACGGAGCCTGCGAGGGGCGGGGAGGTATCAGTGGAACGTTTCTAGTATGAGATGCAAGGGCTTAAGGTCCGGACTGACCGTTCCTGCGCAGCGCTGCGGGTCGATCTGTGTTTGGGTGGTCGAGGATTGGTTACCGAGGAGCAAGTTAGCCGCCGGTCACCACCGAGAGAGAGCGCATACAGAGACGTACAGAGGGGCTGCTTGGGATTGTTGCGCTCTTTGAAGTGCAGCGTCACGCTCGTCGAGTGGTTCGACGCGGGCGGCGGGGCGCTCTGCTGCCGTTGCCGGCGGTGCATAGACGCAGGTGCGTCTGCAGGCATCTCTCGCGGGGGTTTCTTCTGGTTCGCGGGAGTGATTGGAGGTGGCGCTGTTTCTTCTGGTTGAGCAGGAGATTTAGCAAGCCATCGTGCTGCCTCTGTAGAGCAGCAGCTCGGCGTGTGTGTGTGTGTACGCGTGAGCGGCGGCGGCGGCGAGCGAGACCGGAAGTTCTCTCTAGCCGATTCCCCCTTTCCCAAAGCCTCGCCAGAGGAAATGTCTCATCAACTTCACCACATGTCCGAGGCCCGCCGACCCTCGGCAGCCGCGCTTCCCTCCTTCCAAGCGAGGGCGCACTGTACAGCTCGTGCATTCACGTCTATGGCGCTTCTCCCTGTCGAGGATATAGTCAAGCTCTCGCGAGATTCTGAAATGTGTGTGCACCCACGCCTGCGTGCACCCACCCGGCCAGCCTCTCTTCTCTCCGAAATTTGTGCCCGGGTCGATCAGCTTTCGCGGACCTCGCTTGAGCCTCGCTCTGCCTCTCGCCCTCCTGCTATGTATGTATCCGCACTGTGACTCATGCAAAGAAAGTACACTGACGACAGTGGAAGCCCGCGCGGGGTGCTCCGGAGACCGGACGTTTTCCTCCCCCTCCTTGCACCACTTCGCGGGGGAATTCCTGAATGTTCGCCAATTACCAGCGGAAGCTCGGTTTTTTTTTCTTCTTTTCTTCAAAGCTAATGAAAGCCTCTTCTAGACGACTCATTGGCGATCCCCGGCCGGGCATTCTGTATTCGTGTGGCGAGCGAGGTGTGTGGCGGAATCAGCTGGGGTCACATCTCCGGCCCCAAGCCTGGAACGCCACAACTCCCTTCGCCCCCTCCCGGTGTACCACCACGACGACGCATGCAGTGTCTTTCATGAGTGGTAGCCGGGTCAGAGTGGAGAGCAATAGGTTGCCCGGAGCTTGGTTTGCAAAGCCAGCGAGAGAGCAGAGAGAGAATTCCGGCTAGCTCCGGGGACTGTTGGTAAAGGCAAAACAGATGACATCCAGGCAGCACGACAAGGGCAAAGCGTCTGGCAAAGAAGCGACGTGAGAGCCTCGCCCATGTCTGGATTGCAAATAAGTTCGTGGAGGCAGAAAAAACGAAGGGGAGGACCATGCTTCGGGAAACTTAGACAAGAGATCGAGGGCAAGTTGATAATCACAATACACAGCGCATCGCGCAGAGGAGGAGAGAAGAGAGAGAGAGAGAGAGAGAGAAAGGAAGGGGAAGTTTGGAAAGTAGAAATTGTCTGTTTGGTTTTTCGTGAGGGGGCGTGCATGTACGGCGACAGGGAACACCCTTTCTCGCCCCGCCACGCGCGCGGTCGTGCGTGCGTCTCTAGGCACTACTCCTCGGACCAGCCGAGAATGAGAGAGAGAGAGAGAGAGAGAGAGAGAGAGAGAGAGAGAGAGAGAGAGAGAGAGAGAGAGAGAAACGGGTGGGAAGTCTTGATTAGAGCGGCAACACGGCGCGTCCGTTCGCATCGATCTTCAGGCCCTCGCCGGCACCACCGCCAGCACCACCACCTCCGTCCGACGAACGACCCACCGAGCCGCCGAACGTCATCCCACTCTGGTGCATAGCCGCCGCCGCCGCCGTTGTCGTCACCTCCCGCGAGAGGCTCAAACCACTCGCGTACCGCGCCGAGAGTTCCGAAATCGGCGACGAGTACGATTTGCTCATCAGCGGAGCGGCGGCGGCGGCGGCGGCGGACCCTATTCCCTTGTTCATTGCCATCGCGGCGGTCATGGGGAACGCACTGCCGCTGCCGCTGCTGCTGGTGGAGGTCGCCGCGAGTGAGGTAGCGATCCCTCCTCCTGTTGATCTGCTGGCCAGATCAAACGCCGCGGCGAGTCGCGAGTCGAGCGGGGCGACGGCCACATTCGCATTCGGAGAAGCACCGCGAGCGGTAGCACGTGGAGCCGATTCTGGTCGGCGCGTGTGTTGGGCAAGCGACATGGACGTCGGCGCGGATACGTGTACCACCGCTGATGCTGACGCTGACAAGGACGACGACGAGGCCACGAAATTGGCCGCGTTGTGGTGCGGGTTGGGCATGTGCGGCTGCTGTAACGCCATCAAGCTTGGAGATGGCAAGTGAGGCAGGGCAGGCGACGCTGATCGATGGTCGAGGTAAGCGGGCGATGCCGCCGCCGAAGAAGTCGCAAACGGATGTGGTGTCGTCGACGCGGAAAGGGGCAGCGAAGGCGGTGACGCATATTCGTGCTCGTGCGACGGCGGCGGCGGCGGGAACGCCCCAGTCGGTGACGGCGCGATGGTAGGAAGCGTCGCGCGTGGCATCGCGAGCTCGCTCTCGCGGAAATTGGCGCGCGTCGCGGTTCGCATGTCGGCGTCTTCGACGACCGCGTTCGCAGCAGCCAGATCCGGCAAGGTGAGCCCCGCCCCGGGCGAAGGCAACGTTGTGGTCATGTGGCCTGGCTGTCCAGCAGCAGCAGCGTACGGGTTCGACACCATCGAGAAGCCGTTCCCGCTTTGCAAGTAGGCGGATTCGGGCGGTGCTGCACAAGTCTGATCTGCGCGCGACGACGTCGAGAGGTGCTGCGCTGCGAGTTGCGATTCGATCGAGGCGGCGTCGAGGAGCGCGGGCGGCGGGACGGAGAAGGGAGCGGTCGTTGAAGTTGCCGAGAGCGGATAGTCCGGCGAGAGAGACGCCGCCGACGTCGTGAAGCCGTCTTCGTGGCCCGCCAGACCGGTATCGGCGTTGTAAGAATCCAACGCGAGCGGCTGTCCCGGATCGAAGACAAAGTGCTCGCTCGGTATGGACGCAAACTCGTAGCCGGTAAAGGACGAAGGATCGGTCGTGTCGGCCGGCGAAGCGAGCCTCGAATCACTCCAAAAGCTGCCTGCAGACGATGACGACGACGATTGTGGTGCCGGCGACCCGAACGAGGAAGAGTGCACAGAGGAGGCGATCGTCGAGTGTGGCGAGCCGTGTTCGATGTGAAGCCGAGCGAGCACGGGCTGGATCCGACCGGACGGCGTGATGATCGTTCCCTGTACGGACGGATGCCCGCTCCACGCATCGGCGAGGTCGACCCCTGCTTGATTCATCTGTCCTCCTCCTCCGTGAGGGTAAGGAAGGCTCGGTGACGCTTGCAGCGAAGTCGAAACACCGTTGTTGTAGCCGTAATTGCCGTACCCGATCGGCACGGGGGGCGAAGAATTGGCGTGAGGTCTCCGATAACCTGGCGGATAAGGACCTTCTGCTGCGCGGAGAGGAAGGTACTGCTGCTGCTGGTTCACAAGCGGATCGCCGAGACCGAACTGGAGGCTCGCCGTTCCATCGACCGAGGCATAGAGTTGCGGTTGCGGCATGCCAGCCAGCGAATGACTACGAGCCATTCGAGTCTGCGGAGTATGAAACGGTGCAGGCATCGAAGGCAAGCCGCCGTCGACGACGCCGTCCATTGTAGTCGAAACGGGCGAAAAGGCGTTCAAGGACGAGACGGATTCGCTGCTGCGGTGTTTGCTCGAGGGACCGGTTCGAGTGTAGGGAGTGTACCGCACACTACCGCTGAGCGAAGTCGAGGATTCTGAGCGAGCGAGAGCCGGACCAGGCGTCGACGGGAAAAACTGTCCGGCGGACAGGCCCGCTTCGACAGCTGCCGCGACCGCTCGATCTTTTGCCATTTGCGCGTGTTCCGAAGTGACTGACGAGACACTCCGAGACCGTCTCCGCTTGGCTCGCGCTTGTTGGCTGTTTCCGAAAACAGGGGCGGATTAGCCGCGGCCTCCGTTTCTTGACCGGGTTCGCTGCCGGGCGACATTACTCACGAGTTCCAGTAGTTCTTGATCGAGTTGTCAGGCCGGCCCGGGAGATACTTGGCCATCTCTGCCCACTTTGGGCCGATTCGAGCATGCAAGTCGCGAATGATGGCGTCCTCCTCCGCTGTCCATACACTCTTCTTGACTACGGACGTGGGATCTACCGGTCAGCGTATCTGAGACGGCCCACATTAGCCTGGGAATGCCACCCACTGGACGGGTCGAGGTGGTTGTGCCACCGTTCGCGACATTGCTTCCCTGTCCGCGTGCGCATTTCCTCCGAGATGACAACCTGTGACCATACGGAGCGGTAAGTTGCCGGTGCAGATGGGATAGTGCGCGATCGTGTTGGCGCACCCATTTCTCCGAGCCGTGCTGAGCGACCAGCGCTCGCAGCTTTGTATCCTCTTCGCTGGTCCAGGCGCCCTTGATGGTCCGCGGTTTGCTAAGCACCGCCCAGCGCTGCGAGCACATTCCCATTTGCAGTCAGTACAGTCCCATTCAGCCGCTCGTCAGTTCCAAGGGGACGAGAAAAGCAGGGTCGCGCAGTTGAATGAGCTGCAATCACAAGAGGTAGGGACGGAGACGACGCACTGCCTGACAATCCGCCTTGCCGAACGCGCCGTCTGGGAACGCGTCTCTGGCAATCTGCGACCACGTCTTCTTGCCGTCGCCTCGCTCGAGCGCTTCCCGCAGCCGTACATCGTCCGTCTCGTCCCAGCTTCTGATCACCACCGAGCCCGACGACTGGACCGCGTCGGCCTTGCCAAGGTCCCCGCCGCCACCGCCCGACATGCACACGAGTCGTAGTTGGTCCGCTCCGGCGTCCCTCCGAGTCGGATCAAGTGGATCCAATCGCGATCGCTGTCGCCGGTCGGCAGTCGGGTTGGCGTCGCCAAGTTTCCTTGTTTTGCAGCGCCGGCGAGACAGTCCAGCGTCGAAGGCGTCAATGCGGAGTTGCCTGGTAGTCGTTACAGTCAAAGTCTATGCACAAGTTAAAGCGCTGAAAGCGAGACCAGAGTCCGAGGCGGTGCTCATCGACATCTCCTTGCCGAAATCCGCGCGCATGCAGCAACCCTCGAAAATAACCTCAAAAGGTGATCGAACGCAGCCTCGGAGCTCTTTCCCTCTCCGCCATACAGACAGCTTCCCAGATACGCACTCGCACGCGGAAAATTCACCAATTGATGGGAATTCTCCGAAAACGCCTCATTCTACGGCTCCTGGAAAAACCCGAAAAGCTTTTCTTCCTGGCTTGCAAGATCATGCTCATGGTTCACGGACCGGTTCGGGCCAGTACGCGCTGAACTTGTCACTTGCTCGAAAGCCAAAGGAGGAGGCGCGTCAGGTAAGGCGGGTCAAAGGTTACATACGGGATAAACAAAGTCGGAGCCTGATGGCCTGTGTCAAGCAGATCCATTGACTAGACCTCGTGACCTATTCGTTGGTCGGGACTGGCAGCGTTGCCACACCGGTCAGTGTTACGGTCGAACGAGTGCCACTCGTGCTGCTCGTCCTGCACCGGGTGGGATAGAGTCGGTCAGCCTCGAATGGCACACGTAAGAGCAGCTCGTTTGCAAGATGACGCACGCCGCGACCGAGGACGAAAAAGTCTCTGAGGAGGAGGTGTCACTGGTCTGACGGTTGGTCGTCGAAACGGAAGAAGTCGACGTATCCCTGCGGCGAGTGTCACCTCAGCAAGCTTGACAAGGCGCCGCCAACAGTCGAACGGAGCGCCTACGAAGAACTTGACGATCTTGTCGTCGAGTCTGTCGAGGTCGTAGTGAGCGGCGGAGGCGTGCTATCTCGCGAGTAGTGTACGTCGTCAGTCTCACCAGGCCGCGCGACCCATCCTCCCTGATCGGGGCACCGGAATCAGACTCACGTAGTGGTGCCGCGCGGACTCTCCGAGTCTGAAGCCGTCGTCGTCGGCGCCTCCGTGGTGATGGTGATGGTGGTGGTGGTGGAGCTGCCGTTGTCGCTCGGTGAGATCAGTGTCGCTCCCAGCCTCGGGAAGGACGTGCGAAGGTTCCGCTCCGGAAGAAACAACTCACCTAGTCGATGAGATCGTCAGTGAAGTCGAGCTCAAAGATGTCCTGTGATGCAAAGCGACGCATAAGCCACGATGCGGTGTTGCGAAAGAGATAAAGAACCAACCCAGAAGAGCTTTCAGCGTCGCTGCTGGAACTGGAGGACGAGCTAGTCCGTGAGCTCTCACTTTCACTGGGAGTGGTCGAGGCGGACGTCGTCGTTGAGCTGCTGCTGCTGCTGCTCGTGCCTTCAGCCGCCGTCGATGATGCAGTCGTCGAGCTAGACGTCGTCTCTCGACTCGAACCGGAGGAAGACGATCCGGGAGCGTCCTGCAAAGTGCGCGTGGACGTCGCCGAGCTAGACTGTGCAGATGTCGGCGAGCTGCTAGATTCACTCGTCTCGGCTGTTGTCGTTGTCGTCGTCGTCGTCGTCGGCTCGGGAGGGGGCGTCGGAGGACGACGCGAGCTCGTCGTCGTCGTTTGACTTTCGCTCAAACTCGAGGTGGTGGTCGAAGCGGAAGAACCTCTTGCCTCATCCGATGACGACGAGGTCGAAGTCCGAGAATCAGTGCTGGTGCTCGATTCGTCTCGAGTGGTGCTCGTTTCGATACGATCCGTGGAGGTTGTCGTGTCGATAGAGGAAGCGCTTGTGACAGTAGAACTCGGAGAAGGCGGTGGCGACGTTGCGCTCGGAGCCTCGCGCTCCGTAGTCGACCGACTCGATTCATCGCTCGTGATCAACGACGAGGAAGTGGACTCTGATGTCGTCACGCTGCCATTTTCCGACGTCTGACTCGTCGCGCGAGTCGTAGAAGTCGAGTCAGGTGGCGTTGTCGTCTGGGCAGGAGGCGAGCTCGGAGAACGGCTACTGCCAATCTCCGACGTTGACGAGGAAGCGGGCTCTGTGGTGGTGGTGCTGGTGGTGGTGTCGCTGCTCCGAGGGCTGATCGTACTCGTTGAGCTCGAGTCGGACCTCGTTGCGCTGCTACTGGCGGATGCTGTACTAGATTCCTCAGTCGTAGTCGGTGTCGAGGTGGATGTAATCGTAACAGGGGGTGGCATCGTCGAAGCAGGAGTGGTCGTCGTAGATCGGCCACTGCCGTTGCCGCTCGTTACCGACGAGGATACGGAGCCCGTACTGCTGCTACGCGAAGAGCCAGTCGCTTCGGAGGTGCTGGAAGTTGTGGCGGACGTCGTTCTGCTGCTTTGGCTGATTGATGACTCTCCAGGAGGTTCGCTTGTCGTCTCTGTCGAGGTGGTTCCGGACGTGCTTCCTCGGCTCGTTCCGGGCGACGTGGCAGTCAGCGCAGGCGACGTGCTTGTAGATCCGCTCGAGCGTGAGGACGACGACGATGACGAAGTCTGAGATGATATGAGCGTGCTCGTACTTGTGCCAGTCGGAGACGTGGACGACGAGGAAGTCGACGAGGTACGTGACGAATTGGTTGGTGGGGGAGTGAAAGACGAGGACGGGGATTGAGACGGCGACCTGGTCGAGCTCGGAGTGGTGGTCACGCTACCGGTAGAAGTCGGAGTCGGCGACAGAGTCAAATCTGAAGAAGAGCTGGAGCTCCGACTGCTGCTCGTACTTGCCGCAGAGGAGGACGAAGAGTCGCCGTCGCTCGTACTCGCCCGAACGGTACTCGTCGTGCTAGAATCAACTCCGGACGATGAGGTCGTAGCCGAATCAGAGCTGGACGAAGTGCGCGAGGTACTCGAAGAGGACAGAGACGTTGTGATTGGCGCCGCTGGCGTCGTCGACGAGCTGGTGGATGATTGGGTACTGGTCGATGGGATGTCCGGAGCACGGGTAGTGGAGGACGTCGTACCGGTCGTCGTTGTGGATGTGAGAGAAGCCATTGAGGAGCTGGAGGGCGTGGTAGAGATGACCGGCTGTGAGGACGAGGAGGAACTTTGCGCTACGGACGAGGAAGACGACGAAGAGAGACTTTGCGAAACCGACGACGAGGACGAAGACGACGTCGAAGCCGAGGAGGAGGAGGACAAAGTCTCGCTCGTACTCGTCGTCGTCGTCGCCACTGTGCTGCTCGGAGTCGGCAGCGTCGTAATGCTTATTGTCGAAGACGAAGAGGAGGAAGTCCCAATCTCCGAAAAGTTCGCACGGGTCGAGATCGCGGTCGGGGGACTGCGAGAATGCAGGGATTGCGTAGAAGACAGAAGAAAAGGTATGCCTGTGAGCAGACTCTTCTTTTGACGCGCGAATAGTTGCGGCTATCAAGCCGAACTTACGCGACGATGGTGACGAGCCTGGTATTGGTCAGAGTCACAGTCTCCACGTCGATTTCACCTACACGATCGCGAGAAAGTCCGTCAGCTTTGATCGATCCCTGTTCGGTCCAACACAATGAGGCAGCGGAGGTGGGTGTTTACTTACCGTTCGATGCAGTGTGGGTGACGGTCGCGGTCTCTGTCTGGAGGGCAGTCGCAGTCCGCACGACGGCGACGAGACCATTGTTCAACGTCGTCGTGACATAGGCTATACAGCAAAAGAGGGGTCAGGGACATCTCGCTTTGACCACCAGGAGTGTGTGAAGGACGGGCGCGTTACCGGTCTGCACACGATCTGCGCTCGTGACCGAAACCTGCGCTCGTGACCACGTCGCGTGAAGCGTCAAATAAGCAAGAAGGACAATGCTCGATGTTTTGACACAGGAGAGAGCTTACCGTAACGTTCGGGATGGCCACGATCGAGGTTATGGTAGAGACTTGTCCGTCTGCGAGCGTCGAGAAGCGTGACTGCAGAAGAGACAAGGCGGACGAAGGAGAACGCGGGCCTGGGCTCAGCATTTGATTCTCCCGCCCCTGTGTCATGCACGCCAGAGTGAGGGAGAAGGAGGGTGTAAAGGGACTAACCTTCGTGACCAGAATGCCGGATTGCGTGATGGTCGTCTCTTTCCCGTCAATCACGGTTGTGATTGCCACTTGATTGTTTCGAGCTGCGTTGTCACGCCTCGTGAGCACGACCGAAGGCGGGACGATTACAACCTACGTGCAAGAGGGGGATGTCGAAAATCAGCGGCGCTCAAACTAGACAGACAAGCGTTGAGAGGTTGAGGAGAGGCTGAATGAGTGAGCGCACCGTGAGCAGCGTCAAAAGCGCGAGCAACCCCAGGAGGATGAGGAGCCGTTTGCGGCGACGGCGACTGGCCATACTCGCTTGGGTGGCATAGCCAGGCGTGGTGGATTGATAGCGCCGAGCGGAGCTGGGCGTCTGTGAGAGACGGTGTGGCGGCGTATACGGGAACACGTGAGTTGAATTTGCATAAGAGCGGGGTGGGAGAGAGACGGCTCGACTGACCGCCGCTAGAGGTGAGATTGGTCCACTGGCCGCCGACGACATCTCGATATGTCTTGGACGGGCCGGTGAAGGTAGTAGCAGCGGTAAAAAGGACCGTTTCTGGAGAGCACGCGAGCGACGTCTCGATGGGAAAAAAGGTCCCGGGAAGTCCGTGGGGCACACGGGGGTCGAGGAGGTGCGAGCGCAAGCACGGCGAGTCGCGCATCGGATCGGGTACATGCTCATTTGCAGCATCGTCACTGTGTGTCTCCTTGACCTTGCGTTCTATTAAAAGCGCCGAGGTCGGACGAACGCGCAAATAAGAGGTATCTCGTCTCCTTAGCTCGGCGCGGTCCAGCTTCAGTCCAGCTTAGAGACGCAGACACGGAGCTCGCCTCCGTACGAATCTCAGCATCCCGAGTCACTCACGATCGCAGCGCGTAGAGTGATGTTGCTCCGTGATCGCCAGCCGGACTTTGATAGGGGCCAAGCAGCGTGTTTGAGGCGAAGGAGAGCGTCGGTTTCGCGGGTAAGCGGGAATGCAAGCCAGCAGCTCGGACCTTCGTCGCCTCGGGGCGTGAGCACGAAGGACCCTTTCCGAAAACTCGTCCCGGGAGCTTGATGACCTTGACTCGGGCATATAGCTTCGACCGGGCTGGCAGAGCTGCGGTTGGTTTGGATCCGGGTCGTAGCGGGTAGGGCCCGTTCGGAGCGGGCGGATGGGCAAGCAGAGGGCCCACACGACTCTTGAGGAGAAGTTCACGTCGTCGCTTTGCAAAAGAGACGAGCGAGTGTATCTAGAGCAATGAATGGCAGCGCGAGCGGGGGCAAATTGTAGCAGTTTGTATTCTCATCATTACAAGTCGTGTAAGGGAGTATTTGTAATAAGCCCACTTTGACCCTTGCCTCGCGTCGCCTCTCGACTCGTCAAAGGGGCGCCGCTGACACGCACGCGATGCAGCAGGACGCGATGGAGATGGGCGCGAGTTCGACGCCGCAGAAGCGCCCGAGCGAAGAGTCGGACGGCGCACTCGCCTCGTCCGCCGCTCCTCCTCCTCCGACAACATCAACATCAACAGCGACAACAGCACCAGCAGCGGACGAGAGCGGGAGTCAGCCCCCAGAGGCAAAGCGGCAACGTACAGGAGACTCGTCAGCCGTCCCGAGCAACGATGGAACTCCGGCACCCGTCGCCGCCGCTGCCGTGGACGAGGACGCGAACCAGCAGACGGCGAACGAAGCCGGCATGGGAGGCGACGACCCCGCGAGCGTACAGAAGCGCATGGCTACCGCGAGGCGACACCTCGCCGCCCAGACCCACCCCGTCATCATCCCCTCGTACGCGACCTGGTTCTCGCTCGCGACCATCCACCAACTCGAACGCCGCAGCTTGCCCGAGTTCTTCAACGGCAGGAACAGGTCAAAGACCCCGTCGATCTACAAGGACTACCGCGATTTCATGATCCACACGTACCGCCTCAACCCTTCAGAGTACCTCACCGTCACCGCGTGCAGGCGCAACCTCGCAGGAGACGTCTGCGCCATCATGCGCGTCCACGCCTTCCTCGAGCAGTGGGGGCTCATCAACTACCAGGTCCGTCTCGTGGTCTCGAGATACCCCGTCGAGACGAGCTAGAAACTCACACCCCCGCCCCTCTGCAGATTGACGCCGACTCGCGCCCTTCGGCTCTCGGTCCTCCCTTCACCGGCCACTTCCGCATCCTCGTCGACACCCCACGAGGACTCGCTCCTCTCCACCCCGGTACCACTACCGCGACCACCACCACCGCCGCCACCGCCGCCGATGCCACCCTCCGCACCGACTTGCTGAAAACCGACCCCTCCCGACCGGGCGCGCCCGATCAACGCATCTCCCCAGAGACAGCTTCTTCCCTCGTTCAGCAGGCCGCCAAGGCTACACCCCTTTCCTCAAAGCCGCCGCCACCCTGTCACACTTGCGGAGCGACGACGCCCACCGTGCGGTATACCGCTGTGTCGGCCGCGGCGGCGAAACAACAAACTGGCGAACCTCCGATGTCGATCTGCGGAGCGTGCTATTCCGAGGGACGGTTCCCGTCGACCTTGCACGCGGGAGATTTCGTCCGCCTCGATGCGGACCCGTTCGGCCACGAGTCCGAGTCGGGGCCATCGCGACCGTCGTGGTCGGAACAAGAGATCCTCCTCTTGCTCGAAGGGTTGGAAATGTTTCCCGACAACGACTGGGACCGCATCGCCGAACACGTCTCGACCCGCTCCAAGGAGGACTGCATCGCGAAATTCCTCCAGCTCCCGATCGAGGACCAGTACCTCGCCGAAGCGGGGGGAGTCCCGACCGGTGGACCGTACGGGTTGGGCAAAGTCCCGTTCGGAAAGACGGAGAACCCCGTGTTGAGCGTCGTGGCGTTCTTGGCGGGCGCGGTCGAGAAGGAAGTGGCGGCGAAAGCGGCCGGGGAGGCGATCGAGGAACTCGAGGCAGGATTGAAGCGCGAGGCGGGCGCTGAGGCGGCGGGAGGCAAGGCAAAATCGTTGACGACAGCCGACGACGCCGACGCGATGGAGGTCGACTCGGCCCAGCAACACAAGACGGAGAACGGCGACACCGACAAGAAGGCGTCCGGGCAGCCGCCGCTGGCCGACTCTTCTCGCACTTCGCCTCGCGCCAACGTCCGCAAAGCGGCCGTCACCGCGCTCGGTTCCGCCGCCGCGAAAGCGCACGCCCTCGCCCTCTCGGAAGACGCCTCGCTGCACTCTCTCGTGACGGCTATCGTCGACGCCCAAGTGCGCAAACTCGAACTCAAGATGCAACACTTTGACGAGTTGGAGCAACTCGTCGAGGCGGAACGGAGGTCGCTCGAGATGCAGAAGCAGCAATTGGCGGAGGAGAGGCTTCAGGTTGGGAAATTGGTCGGAGAGGCGGCTGCGTTGATGCAAAAGGCGAGGAGGGACGCGAGTTCCGTGCAGCCGCAGGAACTGCAGGCCGTCGCGCAGCAGATGGGGTCCGTCCCGCCGCGCGCGACGCAGGTGCAGAATTCCGGACCGCCGCCACCGGCGCAGCAGGCGGGTCAGGCGGCTCAGCTCGCATGAAGGAGATGATGTACGCCGTGCTTTGTAGGATTTTTGGTTAGGTGCTGCAGTTTTGAAACCCCCACTTTCAGTTCGTTCGGGCCGTAGGTACTCTTCTAGTGAGCGATCCAGGCTTGCACGGAGTAAAGCATTAGCAACAAGGGGGGGGGAAAGCTGTGCGCTTGAGGGGGAAGAAGGGTGAACGAGATCTATAGTAGGTACGACACATTACGGGGGCACGGGGAAACGAGTTTGCGGGTATATGCGAAAGAGGGAGGACAGAGTGCATCAGAAGGGTCGTGCGAGAGAAAAGCGAGGCGAGGCGGAGGAAAAGGGGTCATGCGGCGACTGCATGCAGTTGGGCGCTGTTTGCGGGTGAAAGAAGTATCAGTCTGCTTGCTGCTCTTTTGGGGAGCGAGGGAGGGAAAGGCAGCGCGGGAATACTCACTGTATCGGCGTTCCGGACAACTCGGCGACGCGGTACGCTCCTCCGTTGGTCGCGGTCGTACTCGGCGTCCTTGCCCTCGTCGGAGCAGCGTTTGTAGTTCCTTGTATAGGAGGAGCACTCGTAACGGGGGCGGAGGCCGAGGCGGCAGCGGAAGCGGCGGCGACGGCATCGGCGACGGTTCCATTGTTCAGATTGTTGGCCGAGAAACTCCTCGCGAGGGGGGAGGGCGCCGTCACTGCTGCGATTCCCATTGCGTAGGCGTTTCCGAGGGCTGACGAGGAGGGGCCAGTGATTGGTGTGGTGGATGACACAGGCGCTGTCATGGACGAAGCGGCGGCGGCGGCGGCGAGAGGGGGCGAGCGATGCTGCTGCTGCTGCGAAGTGGACGCGACTCCCGTCGGTCCGGTCGAGCGGGAACGGTGGGCGCGGTACTGGCTCGGGGGCGAGAGGGGAGAGTGGATATGCGGCGTGTAGTCCTGAGTGTATGCCGCCCCCACTGGTGATCCTCCTGCCGCTGCTGCCGGGTACGGGGTGTACCGCCTGCCGCTGGCAACGGCGCTGGTAGAAGCAGCCCTGCCAGCAGCATGGACGGGTGACCTCCCACGCCCTTTCCTCGTCGTGGCGTCCTGCTGCTGCTGTTCGGCGGCGATCACTCCGGCGCTGTGGGCGCGTTTCCCTCGGCCATACCCCTCGACGATAGGAGGGAGCGCATCCCTCGCTACCGATCGCTTCTTCTTTCCCGCGTTTCCCTTGCCCGCATTGGCTGATCCCGCCAGCGGGGGCGAGTGTAGAGAGGAAGACGGCGCGGAGCGGAGGTTGTCGAGCGACGCGGCCGGCCGACTCTGCTCCTTCAAGAGAACTTTGACGAGGACGGGTACGCTCGGCGGGACGATCGAGGGTTCCGTGCGACTCGGTGCCCTACTCGGTACGCCCTTGCGGCGGCGTACGCTCGCAGCTTTGGGCGATGACGGTTCGACTGCCCGAGCCGAGCGCTGTTGCGCCGCAAGAGCGACCGCCGGAGTTGGACGGGCTGTGCGACCCGCAGAATGGGAGGGTCGCGGCATTTCAGTCAATTCTAGCGATGGCAGGGATGCTGCACTCGGTTCACGCAGTGTGTGGTCGAGCTGGACCGACTCGAGAGGTTCCTGCGCCGCATTCCGGAGTCGGCCTTCCCTTCCGCGTTACCCCGCAAAATTCGAGCGCGCGTGAGCCGCGCTTCTTTGACACGTCACCGTGAGTCACGTGCAGCTCGCCCGTCTCACTCTCTCAACTTCGACTCGAGAATCGTTATATACGTTCCACCTGCACTATATCACTCAAATCAGAACGCTACACGAAGGAGGAGAAAGGGGACGAAGAAAGAAGCTACAAGAGGTGGAAGTGGAGACACGACGGGGCAAATCAAGCAAGGTACTCGTAGACGTTGGCAGCCTCTTCCGACCTCCGCATGTACTCGCGGTCAATCAGGCTCGAAATCGACTGGTGGTAAGGTGCGCGCAATCGAGATCAGTGGCATGCTCTCCCGGTGGTGGTGGTGGAAGCCGGCCGCACGCACCTTTTTGATTTCCGCGGGCTCGACTTTGAACCGCTGGCCGATCTGAGAGACGACTTCCATCACCCTGTGAGTATGTCGGACCAGACATTGCAAAACGCAAAGTCAGCTTCTGGACGTCCAGATCCACCGCGCCTCCGAAAGGAAAGTGTCCCGTTTCATGACACTCACAATTCCTGGTGCTTCAAGGTCTTGCGAGCTTTCATGATCCTGTCAAGTGAGAGTGCAGGTCCGGGAGGGAAGCGTCAGGGAACAATAATCGGAGCGCAACGTGCCCACCACACTCTGAGAGGAAGTAGAACTTACCGGACGATCGCGAGTTGCAAGTGCGAAGACCGGTCCGTGAACACGCGGTCCGTCGTCGACTTGTTCTCCTCGACCTGTGCGTCCAAGTGGGCACGGTGCCGTATGTCAACAATTACCGCCACACAATCACGCTCAGCGACGAACATCGACAGAGCAAGCCGAACGCCGCGGTCGCTTGAAGGACGCACCGTCTCTTTCTGCTGGATCTGGTTGATCTTGATCCGAACATGGTCGTCTCGAAAGTCCTGCGCAGTGACGCAAAGATAATCGAGTGAGTGGTCCTCTCTCTCTCGTTGCTCCAATTCCGCAGTATAAGGAGAGGCCGCGCACCAAGTTGAACGAGAACTGGTCGCCCGCGTTGATGTCCTTGCCCTTGGGGTGCTTGACGAGGACGCGGACTTTGCCGCATGCGAGCGACTGCAGCGTGCGGTCGAGCTCCTTCTTCTCTGTTCGTGATCGCAGCAACATGCACATGCACACAAGCGAATCCGTCAGCGGGTTCTCAGCTCACGTAGCAAGCACATGCAGAAAGGCCCAACGAACCAAGTTTCGTCGCCTCGCCAATCTCCTCCACCGACATCTTGCCCTCACCGACGCTGTTGAACAAGAGCAAAATGACCGCCTGCGCCAGACTGACCAACAACTCTTTCCTCCCGCCTCCTTTCCCTTTGCTCGGGAAATTCGCCCTCAGCGAACACGTGTCAAGTCCGTGTGCCCATGTCAAGGTCCGACCGCTGTGTTTCGAGACGTAGAAAGCCTTGAACCGATCGAGGGCCGAAGTGAGCGAGGCCGGGAGCGAGATCGGGAAGGGCGGGTAGGAAGGCCAGTTGCCTTGGGAGAGGACGGCGACAGACAGGTCGAACGACGAGTCGCCGGACCCTTTCGAACCCGAGGAGGTGGCCGAGTACGCGCGCATGATGTCTGCCGAGAGCTCCATGTCTTTGAACATGATCTCGAGCTTTTGCGTGAACCCGGCGCCGCACTCTGTTCAGGAGATGCGACGAGATAGCTCCATCGAGGATCAGCAGCCTTTCACGATAGGCACAGTGGATAAAGACCCGATCGCGGCGCACCGTCTTTGAGCTTGAGGAGCATGCTCCGTTCGGCATCGAACGAGGCCGACTTGTTGAGGAGCAACCGTTTCGCCAAGTCGCGTTTGTAGAACGCTTCAAAGATGTCCTTGCCTGTTCGAGTCGGCACGAGAAACAGACTCAATCTCGCTGCACACGCTGACACGGGCGCGCATGATCGTACCTTGCGTGAATCGGAAGAGGTAGAGCACATCGTTCAAGACCTTTTCGAGTTCCGCGTCGTCCATGCCGCGACCACCGCCGCTCCGGAGCTTGGCGTCGAGATACTTGGCTGTGCAAAGACAAGTACGGAACCACACAAGACGGTCAGCACTCGGATGATCAGGCTTGAAGCTTCTGGTCGTCGTCTTGGCGCACCCATCATTTCTGCCGGCTTGTTCTCGCGCTTGTTGATGAAAAACTCGTAGGCCGAGTTGATAGCTCCGTGGAAGTCGGCGTCTTTGGAGAAGCAGCTGTCGACGAGGTCGACCGCGCGGTGACGCAGTCCGATGAGGTTGTCGACCATCTTGGCGTCTTGCGCAGAGTCCATCACGATCGACAGACCGGTTGCCTGTGTACGCGACGAGAGCATTCAGTGAACGCAGCAGAGAATCAAGCGTGACCGAACAGACTGAACACACCTTCAGGTATTCAAGGAAAGCTTTGCGGAGGATTTCGATCCTGCCGATACGTCCGAGCAAGGTGTACAAGCTCACGAGCTCGGTTCGATCATCGCGCTTGCACATTTCGGCCGTGTCTGCAAGCAGATGGCGGGATGTAGTAGGGGAGCGAGCAATCAGTAAAGACGCTCGGCATCCGTCGCCTAAAGTACCCGTTGCCAGCTCACCTCGGTCTGCGATCGCCTCGACATGCGCCCGAATCATCTCGTCCTCGACAACTCGCAGCACCGCACCCTTGAGCTCGACACCGAGCACCGACTCGCACCGTTCCGCCTCGTCGTGCAAGCGCTGCAAGACCCGCTTCAAATACGCAGAAGAGTCGAGTGTGGCGGAGAGGGAGACGCCCTCTTCGTGGTAGTACTTGCGAGTGGCCGAGAGGAACGGCTCGGAGAAGAGCGTTGCGTGGCTTTGAACGGAGAAGGTCCGAAGCAGGAGGAGGAAGGAACGCAGGAGTGGTCGGGGAATCAAGTCGCCGTTCCTGCGTAGCGAGTCATGCTTAGTTCGTTCGCGCAAGGTTTCTTCGCCGGTCAGTTGAGAAGAGCGTACCTTTCTCGCGTCACAAGGTGCAAGATGCTGGCCGTGACACGTGAAGCCACCTGAGAATCACCCAAAACCGAATATCGGAAGAGATCGAGTCCGAGATCCCTGAATAGTCAGGCGTCAGTCTTCTTGCGAGCCTGTGTCTGCACCTAGACACAAGAACTCACCAGATGGAGAGCAGTTCGGCGGAGGAGAGAACGTATGTCCGGTCGAGATAGAGGAAGATGCTCCGGACGAGCAAGACCTGGTCGAGGAACTGCTTTCCCTCGCGCTGGAACTGTTCCATCCAATGCTCTTCCTGCCCCTCCATGAGCGGCTCGTCCCCCGACCCGACGAGCGCCCGCCGGATCTCGCCCGTTTCCCGTTCGGTCTCCATCTTGATTCGGTCGTACAAGAGTTGGCAAGTTTGAGGACCGGACGCGACGGCCATTTCGCACTGCGTGAACAAGGACTGGAGCGAGTCGGGAATCGGCTGCGGTGGCCGAGACTGGATCGCTCGCACTGCTCGCGTGAGGTTGACGACGGCTTGATTCACGAGGGCGGTGGGGTCGGCAGCGGGGGTCGCTCGAGCTGCGCCAGAACTCGATCGGATCAGCGGACGAGACAGTACACACTCGAGAGAAACACTCACGTCGAGGTTTGAGGGTCACTTTCTTGACTTTGGACTTGTCTACGCCGCTGGTGAGTCCGAGTCGCTTGGTGCCCGACGGGGGTGGAGGCGCAGCAGCAGGCACTCCCTTGGACCCGCTCGAACCGCTGGACGAGCTCGCAGGCATCTTGGGCGGTGAATGCGCGAGCTTGGGAAGCTTGTAAGGCGGAGAAGACATCGCCGACGCGGAGAAGCAGCGACGAGAACGCAAACGCATCTCGTCCGAGATGATGATGACGGAACTCTCCCGCAATCGACTCGACAGACTACGGTGTTCAAGTCATCAAGAGCTCCGTTATACTCTAGGCATGGGTACGGGGGTCAGCGGCTCTGTTCGGAGGGGAACCGAAAGCTCTTTTTGAAACTCCCGCCATTCAATTTTCTCTCCATGCAAGAGCAAGTGATCGCTCTGTTCGAAGTGGTCAGTAGCCGTCTAAGGCCAAGCAGTAGGCAAGCAGTACTGACGCAAGACTCTACCCCTTGAAGAGCCCGGGGACCATGCTCCTCGAGAGCAAAGTGCAAGGAAGCGCTAATTGCAGAGGGAAAGAGAAAAGAGGGAGGAAACCTGTACAGAGTATATTGCGTATGGTGCGCGCGGGAGCGGACGTGAAGGACAAAATCGCAGCTTGTATCAATGCTCACGCGAGCGCGAATCCGGTCGATCCCTGGTGAATCGTGATCAGAGGTCAGTCTCGGCAGCAAAAGAGGTACACGCAACAACGGATAGCCAACTCACCTCGGTGATGGCGTAGAGGAGCTGTCGACGAAGCTTCTCGTAGCTGTCGTACTGTGGCAAGTCGAGCTGGTTGACTGGAGAAGGCGGTCCCCTCAGAGTCAGGTCAGTCGATGTCAAAACCCCAGATTCGGATTCCCACTAGACTCACAGCAAGTGTGCGCGCTCGGCAACCCGTCGGTACCAGTGGCCTTGTGGATCGAGAACTTGGTGGTGCCGCTGTGTGCTCGACAGCAAGTTGACGTCAGCGCACGCGAGCAGCAAGAGGTGAGGAGACGCTGGAACGCACTGCATGCCTTGCAAGCCCTTGAACCCGTCGAGCGGGACTCGCGAACTTCCCGTGACGAACTGGAGGAGCGCGACACGTTCCTGGTGGCTGAAGGACCGGACCGCGCGCCAGAAGTAGCGGATGACCGGGTCCGAGTGCGAAAAGTTGACGAGGTCTGCAACAGCGAGGCAAGCGTGATCAGTTTCCGCCGACTTGATCATCACCGGGGAAGAAAGAAGGAGTACTCACTCGTGTTGGCCTGCCAATCCTCGACCTCGACTTCGGGAAGGCCCGAGATGAGAAGCTCAAGCTCGCGCTCCGAGAAAATCTGAAGGAGGTCCTTCGGGACGATCTCGTACAGTCCGCGCAGGAGGGCCTGTCGAAGAACACGAGTCAGTTGGCGAGATCAGGGTCACGTCAAGGAAGGCAAGCTCCTACTCACGTCCATCTGATCCTTGATCTCGATCGACAACCGCTGGTCTGCGATCCGGCGCACGTAGTCGTGCTTGTTCTCGTTCGTGACGGGAATGTTCCGGCCGTTCGGGATCAAGTCGACGACCTCGGTCACGCCAAACTCGTCGCGCTCGACCGAGAAGGTGAGGTCGATGATGCCGTCGATGTCGTTGTCAAGCATCCAGACGAGCGACTTGTAGTACTCGGGATCAATCGATTCGAGGTCGCGGTGATCAACAGGCTTGCCGAGCATGTGCTTGTAGACCGCTGCAGGGAAAGGAAGCCGTAGAGTTAGCGATTGGTTGGCGATGATCGGCGACAGCCTCGTGAAAAGCGCGTACCTCGAGAGAAGTAAGCCTCGAGCAGGCGCTGGTCGTGGATCGCCTTGCCGATGATCCGACCGACGAAACGGAAGTACTCGAGGTGGTACTCGTTGATTGCCGAAGCCTAGACGCGGATGAACTCAAAGATCAGCTTTGTGGTCACAAAGCGTCAGGAGCTGGACCGCTCTTGAGTCTCACCTTGTTCGGCTGGTACGTGAGCGAGTCGGCGGCTTGAGGCTGGAAGAGAGCGTATCCCGGGTTGAACATCTGCCGAGCGAGGACTCCGAACCATTCCCTGCGCGGTACCGAAAGAAGCGGACCGTCAGCAAGACTTGAGCAGGTTGGATCACGGGAGTAGAGAGGGTTGCTCACCGAGTGACACCGCCCGCGTCGACGCCTTCCTCGTCGTAGAACTTGACGTTCAGCTTGCCGTACTTGATCTCGTCTCCGGTCTTGCGCAAGAAGACGTGGTACGAGTCTTCGAATACTCGCGCTCGTCGGACGTTGAGGTTGATCGTCGGGTAATGCGGTCGGGCCCGCTGCGACCGGTCGTGCAGGCGCTGGCAGGGGAAAACTCGTCAGCTCGCGTCGTAACCCATGTCAAAAAGCAGACTGCAGCTCACCGAGAAGAAGAACGACCGCTTGTTCTCAAAGTCGAGCATCGACGAGTTGCGCACGAGCACGGCAAAGGAACCGCTCATCAACGAAGGGTTGTTCCGAACCATCGTATTGAGAATCTTGCTGTGCGCCGTCGTAAAGTCGATGAACTCGGTCGATGAGGCGTCGGTGAACTTGTTGACGACGAGCAGGGACTCGATCAACGGAAGTAGGACAGTCGAAAGGTAGAGGAGATCCGGCTTGGCCTCGATGCCGCCGAGCGCGTCTCCGAGACGCTTCCAGAGGTCGGATGTGGCGAGCGAGCTGTAGATCGTCTTGATCTGCTCCTCGTCCGGAGACAGCGGCTGCGATGCTGGCTTGCCCGCGGGGCCTCCTGCGGTCTTCTTCGGAGGGGTGCCGAAGAAGTCGATCGTCTTGAGGATGCGAAGCAGTTTCGCCTGGCTCGACGAAGCCGGGGTGAAGTTGCCAAGAACGGCGCCGCCGACAGGTTCATCGCGGTTGATAGTGTCCAGAAGCTCGACCAAGTGCGGGACGATCTCGTTAGAGATCTTCTCGGCGCGGAGCTTGAGCTCGTCGAGAATGGTATCGCGGGCGCCGGGGAGGTTGGAGAGGTTCTGAATGAGCGAGAGGGTCGAGGAGAAGGTTCGACTCGAGCACTCGCCGGCGTCGAGAACGTTGACAACGAGGCGAAGGCTCGCAGGTGGGATCTTCGGCGGGTTCTTGGTCAGGTCGGTTGCGTCCTTGCTGTCCGAGGCGGCGGGCTCTTTCTGCTTGCCCTTGTCCGACGCAGGCGTAGGTGCCGAACTCGAATCTGCTGCTGGGACGCTCGCCGAGGCCGACGCATCCGCTGCTGCGCTCGACGCAGAAGTTGTGGCATCGGCGCCCGTTGCGGTCGCGACTGCGGGCGCGTCTGCTGCCGAGGACCCAGCTTTCTTCTGCAGGACCTGCAGGGAGCGCGAGATGCTCGCAAGGAGCGACATAACGGCCTCCATCATGGCGGGCGTCTTGAGCAGGCCGGGTCGCTCGAGGAGACCAAGGAGCACGACGATCGGGTAGGTCATCGTTGGGGCAGCCTGTGTACGCGGTGAGGGATTTACACGGTGAGGGATTAGCGCCAACCCGGAAAGCAACAACAGAGACTGGAAATGAAGCGCACTTTTTCCTTGCCCTTGCCCTTCTTTGCCGCGCGACGAGACATTGGCAGCTCCTGCTCGGTGAGGAAGTAGAGCGGCGTCTGCTCGTTGGCGGCGACGAGGAAGATGAGCGCGTCGAGGCATCGCTGCGCGATGAGGTTTGGTACGCTCTCGCCGGGCAGATGCGGAAGCACGTTGCCAGGCGTCTCCGATACCTTGCGCTTCGGAGTGTCCTTCGGTGCGAGTGCGCGACTGGCGCGCAGCGACATTTGCGAGAAGCTCTTGTCGACCGCCGAGACGTCGCGAGTTCCGTCCTGGAGGATGGTCAGGAGGAGGTTGACGAGCTCGATGCGCGTCCGGGTATTCTCGCACAGGTTGACGAGGACCTTCTGCAGCAGCCCGCGCTTGAGAGGATGCGGGAAAAAGAGAAGTCGGACGAGCGTGGCGAGGCCAGACTTGTCGAGCAGCTGGATCACTTCCCGCTGCTGAGCAGGCTTCTTTGCCGTCGAGCTTTCTGGAGCGGCACCAGAGGGTCCTCCAAGAGCTCGCCGACCAGAGTCAAACCCGCCGCCCGGTCCGACAGGCGCGCCCGTTCGGCGAGCGTACCGGTGCCGATCGGGGCCGGCGGCGCCCAGAAGGCCGCCCAAGAGTCCTCCAGCGGCTCCTTCGCCGAGAACCGCCGAGCGAAGTTGCGGATCGAGAGCGGCGAGGAAGTCTCGAGGGATGTCTTCCTCCGCCGGTTCGGGCTCATCCTCCGCCTCGGCGGGCGGAGCACGAGCACCACCGGATGCTGCTGCTTCCTGCTGGCGACGTTGGTCCTCGGCCTCATTCCGCATGACCTCGGCGCGCAGAGCTGGCGGCAAGGCGTCGAGGAATTCGGAGCTGATGGACGACGCCACAGCCGGTGGCGGCCCCGTAGAGCGGATGCGGTTCTCGCGGAAGTGCTGGCTTATGACCTCGTCGCGCATGTCATCGGGAAGCGCTTCGAGGAATTCGCGGTCGATGCCGGTGTCCGTGATGTCGACCTCCTCGCCGTGCACGAGAACGGTCACGCGTTCCTGAGCGGGAGCAGGAGCCTCCTCAGCCGCCGCCGGAGGACCAGAACCAGAGCCGCTTGCCTCGCTCGGCGCCGCTGCCTGACTCGGCGGCGCAGTCTGGGCAGCGGATCGGTCGGACGCTGCTTCTGCGGGAGGCACCGCCGGCGTTGCTTGTCGGGACGGTGCCTCGGAAACGGCCGGCACGGCAAGACCGGCCGCCAAAGATCGAGCCAAGTTCATGACCTCGGCGATGTCGTCGGGAACGTCGTCGGTGGCGGGACTCGTCGAGTCCACCTCCATGGAAGCCACAGCCGGCTTCACCTCTGCTTGACGCGACGCTTGCCGCGTTGCCTCCTCCTCCTCCTCTTCCTTCTTCTTCTTCTCGGCTTCGACGGCCTTCTTGGCGGCCTCTTCTTCCTCCTGCTTCTTCTTCCTCTCCGCTGCTTCTTGTTCCTCCTTTTTCCGCTTCTCTTCCGTCTTCGCCTTTTCCACCTTGGCCTCGGCACGTGCAGCGGGATGCAAGGCGTTGATAAGGTGGTTCGTCAAGCGTGCTGCACGTTCGCTGACGAGATAGCAGCCTGAAGGGCGCGAGAGCGAGTGTGTGTCAGTGCGTTGACCTTTGAGTCGTCGCTGAATCAAAGAGAGATGCTGCTCACCTTGGAAGATCTCTCGTTCCTCGTGCCACCGTTGACTGGTCTGCATCGGCAAGAAGGCCGACGCCGCGTTGATTCGGTCGGAAAGTTGGCGTGCGACGGAGCGAGCGCTCTGCTGGGCCGGAGCACCCGAGACGGGTCCTCGGTGCTCGTGATGCGCGTGATGGGCGACGTGGCCCGCGCGCAAACCGGGCGACGGGTCAATGACGACTGCCATGCCGCCGTTCGGGCCGGGCGCGAGTTGAATGCGAAGCTGATCCGGTCCGGAGAGGTGACCAAGACCTTGAGCGCCGAGGACTTCTTGCAGAGTGTCGACTCCGCCGGGACCGAGCATGGTCTCGACCGAGCGGACCCATTCTTGATACGCGGCGGACTCGCGCGAGGTCGCGCCATTGCCGCGGGGGCGGCGCGCCGGAGCGTCTGCTCTCTCGGCTGCAGCCGACTCGGTCAGCAGCGGGTGGTCAGGGGCGGTTCGTGGCGGGACTTGTGGCCGATCGAACATCGCATCGGAAAGAAGCATGTCCTCCGCCGTGCCACGGTTGCGACGGTTACCGCTCCCATCGCCTCCCGTGACGGGGTCCCAGCCGTAGGCCTGAGCTGTCGACTGAGCCCGAAGCTGCTCGGTCATCTCCGGGTCGAACTCGAGCTCGCCGGTGAGGACCTCCTCTTCGTCGGTGAAGCCGCCATCGCTGTCACCGCCATCGTCGATGTCGTCCTCCTCGTCGCCATCGCGGATCGGGCCACCCTCATCGAACAGGAGCTGGTCGCCGTCAGCGCCTCCGCCGCCGGCCAGGCCCTCTTCATCTTCGGCGTCGATCCAGTCGCCTTCCTCCTCGTCGAACTCGCCCTCCAAGGCGTCCAGGCCGTCAACCAGGTCACCTCCTTCTTCACCTTCGATCAAGATCTCTTCTTCAACGTCGCTCTCGTTGATGGCGGAGCCGGCTTCGTCGGTATCCAGGTCGGCTTCATCATCGTCCGCGAGCTCCTCCATGTCGGCGTCTGAGAACTCCTGCCGTTGAGCGCCGTGCTGTGCGGAGGAGATAGTTCAGCCACTGAGAACTCGCGAGTGTTTGTTTGGCTGAAAGGCTCACCTCATCGTCCTCATCGTCGTCGTCTTCATCGTCGGAAGCGTCACTGATGTCGCTGCCATCAAAGTCGTCCATCTCCTCCATCATCTCGTCGTCGTCGTCAAAGTCCTCCTCATCGGCACTCATGAACTCTTCGGGGTGACCTTGCTCGAGCTCGCCCTCGTACATCCCGAGAGCAGAGTGGCGGTAAAGGTCGGCCGCAGCTTGCTCCTGCGCTTCGTCGTCGTCGTCGGAAGCGGAGTCGTTCGAGTCGCTCTCATCGCCGCTGAGCATGGAAGAGTCTTCCGTCGTGTACTCGTCGAGGACCTCGCGCTTCTTGGTCGCGCCGCTGCCGGTCGCGCTGTTCTTCGCTCGTCCGAGTTTGGTGGCGATCTTGGTCAAGTTCTCGAGCGGGCGCAGGATCGCGTTGATGAGGTTGTTGACATGCGGGAAGTTGAGGTCCACGTCGGCGAGTGCGTTCGTGAGGATGACGGCAAAGTTCTTCTCCAGCATGAGCTTGGCGAGCAGCATGGAAGTTTCGGAGTGGGGTCGACCGACGCTGGGGAACGGGCGCGCCGTCAAGAGTCGGTGGCAGAGATCGGAGAGGCTGGCGAGGCGAGAGTACCGCGCTTCCATCGGTTCGTTCGAATTCATCGCATCGCGGAACGCGCGAGCAAGGGCGTCGAGAACCGCTTTGCGCACGAAGGTGATGTCGTGCGCGAGGTCCTTGTCGCCAGCGTTTCCAACCGAAGCGGCGGTGGCATCGTAGCAAAGGCCGACGATGACGAGTGATGCCCAACCCCACATGGACGCGATACGCTTCGAGTCGAAGTCGGTGCTCGGCACAAGGCACGACGTGGGCACGAGTTCGTTGAGGAGGAAGAACAGGAACGACGATCGCGAGCGAGGCGCGACGGCCTCCTTGCTCGCACCCTTTCGAGTCGAGAAGGTGAAGAAGCTCGTCTTGCACGAGTTGTACGAGGCGACGAGTTCCGCCAAGCTGGCGAGCGAGAACGCCGACTGGTAGAAGTCGCCGAGTGGCACGTCGGGCGAGATGTGAGCGTCCTTGTTGTCCTTCTTCTGTGCCTGCTCTGTGGCACCTTCGCGCGAGTCTTGGGCCTCCTTCTTGTCTGCTGCTGGCGATTCCGAAACTGGCGGGGCGGCGAGGATAGGTGCGAGGGCGGGCTTGACGAGGTCGAGTGCCTGCTGCATGAGGAAGTGTACGACAGTTTCTGTCGTCGACGGAGCAGGCGTCAAGCCGGGTTTACCGCCCGCCTTCTGCAGCGCCGCCGTATCTGTCATCCCGACGTCGGCAGTTTCGCCGGCAGTGTCCTGGTTGAGGGGAGACTTGAGCGGTTCGTGGTCGACGTCTTTGGCGTTCGCGGCAGGGTCGCGTTGCAGGGTGACGTGGTAATGCGCGGGCGCGTCCGCCTGCACGAGCTTAACGGTCGTCTGCGCCGCCTCAAGGAAGGTCTCGAGATCGCGGGCGGCGATTGCGCCAACGCCTCGTACGAAGCCGCTTGCGTCGGCAACCTATGAGTCCAGTACAAAGCGCTCGTCAGGCTAGTCCAGTGCGCGCCTACACAGGATCAGAGAGTCGGAGGGTGGACGTACCTTGGACCGCGTACCGCCGAACCAGGCTTCAATCTCACGTTCCATCATGGGCTTGAGAAGCGCCTTGTCCTCGACGAGGTGGCGCATGATCATGACGGCGTAAGAGTGGCAGTTCTTCGTCTCGGGCGCTTCGACGGAGAAAGTCGAGAGCAGGAGTCGAAGACCGCCGCGCTCAACAAAGGAGAGAGCGCAGCCAGCGTTGCGAGTCAGGAAGAGGAGGAGGCGCAATGTGGAGATGAAAACGTCTCGAGTCGAGACGCCCTTCTCGAGCAAGTCGAGCGCGGTCTCAAAGAGGGCCTTCTTCTCTTCGGTCCAGGCGGGACCGCGCTCGATCGCGGCGGCGGATGGAACTTCTTCGGTCTCCGGCAGGATGGTGGTCGTGGTCGGGAAGCCGCTCAGAGAGAGCATCGCATCGGCGACGAGCATGAAGGGCGCCAGCCAAATTGGGCGGGCGTCCTTGGCGGGCGACAGAGTCGAGTACTTGACATTGAAGAGCATGGCGACCGCCATGATCTCGGTTCGGAGAGGGTCAACGGTGTCGCGGAAGGCTGCATCGGTTGCCAGCAAGGCAATCAGGCGGAGACGAGCGGCGCATGCAGCGTCCTTCTCGCCGCCTTGCGCGCTCGCTAGGGTCCGCAGATCGTCGAGCAGCGCCGTAAAGGCGGCGCCGGCGTTCCGGTCATTCTCGTCGGCGCCGATTTGCCCAAAGACGGCCTTGACGTCGAAGACGAGATCGCCGTACTCTTCAGCGAGCTCGAGCGTCCGCGAGACGAAGGTCGGCGCAAGGTCCGATCGAGCTGCCTTGAGGTTTGCGCGCATCTCGTCGATGGAAGGTCCGGCAGCTTCCTGAGCAGCTGGCACCATTTCGACTTCCGTAGACGCGGGTGCCGCTGCTGCGGCGGGAGTCGCGTCTTCCATGGCGACATCGGCCGCCGGTTGAGCGGCCTCGACCGGCGCTGCTTCGGCAGGTGCGGCTTCGGCGGGTGCTGCCTCTTCCGTTGCTGGAGCCGGCTGGTCGGCGGCGGGTTGAGCCTCGGCCGCGTTGGCTTGTCCGTCGCTCGGGCCGGCCGCTGCATTTGCGTCGTCGGCCGGTGCGGGATCGAGCAAGCGCCGAGCCTCTTCCTCTCGCGCAGCCCCGACGAGATCGGGATGCTGGAGCAGAAATTCGGTTGCCATGGCGACGCTGTTGCGGCAGCGGCGGAGGGCCGTCTCACTGGCACTTCGAGGGAAGCCCATGTCGATGAGCTGGGAGATGCGCTGCTCGTCCGGCACGCCGGCTTGTCCGATCGGAGCGCGAGCGTCTGCGGCTGCACCGCCGGGTCCGCCGAGAATCGCTGCAGCTCCGCCGCCGCCGCCTCCGCCTCCGCCGAAGACCGCACCGAGTGCGTTTAAGATACCGCCGGCGGCGCCGAGGTTGGCGTCTCCGAGCACCTGACCGAGGATGCGTTCGGGTCGCGCGGGTGCCTCCGATGGCGCCTCTCCGTCGGCCTTGATGATGTTGATGAGCGTCGAGACGAGGCTCCGAATCACATTCTGAGGGCACTTGCGCAGCCAGGGCTGCTCCCACGCTGAGCGGAGGACGGGGAGACTGTCGTGCCGGAGGCGGACCAGGAAGGCGGGGGCATCGAAGTAGTCGGGGCTCGTGGGGTCCGATTCTCGGCTGATGAGGAGTGCCGTCTGGCTCGCCTCGAAGATCGTCTTCTGCGTCGTGATCCGCCCGAGGAAGTCGAGCGCAGTTTTGAGCGCGCCGAAGACGGGGATGATCATGGGTGACGCTGCGCTCGCGTCATCTCCAGCCGAGGCGAAGTACTCGCTCGACACCTCGAGCAGCTTCTTAAAGAGCGCGACGTAAGCGTCGAGACCGCCGGCGAGCACGAACTGGCGCAACAACAGCGTTTGAAGACCGTTCGGGCGCTCTGCAAACAGTGAAAGAAAACTTTGTCAGTTTGGTCATCTGAGGAGACGATGCGACAGAAGGCAAGAAGAGAAAGACTCACCGTCCAGGTGCAGCTTAGTCACGAGGATCAGACTTTGCGCCGAGTACGCAAGGTTTGCCGGCAAGTCGTGGGCATTCGGCCACGCGAGAGTGTCCCTCATGAAGCCGGCGATCTGCTGAGCGACGGCGCGGGCGACCTTGCGGTGCGCAGCGTCAGGCGAACGTCGGTGCACGAGCAGCTTGACGATGATCTGGTAGAGCGGGAGCGTCATGCGCGTGAACGATTGGACAACGTCCTGCACCAGCTTGATGTTGGGCGAGTCGGGTGTCGCGGGGGTGGAGATGACCTCGCGAGCGGCGACGTCTGCCGCCTGAGCCTGCTGGCGCTCGCGCGCGACGGCGACGGCCGGAGTCGGCGCCTCACCCTCGGGAGCGTCCTTTGCGAGCTGCTCCGTCGCGGCTTTTGACGCCTCGCCCGACCAGAAGCTCGTCGGACGGATCGTGACATTCTCCCACAGGCAGGCGCGATAGACTTGTCCGATCTGCTGCAGGATTTCTGCTTGCGGACCTTTGACGGTGAAGACCGAGATGATGGCCGTCGCCGCCTTGCCGTGCGCGTAGCCGAGGTTGGTGAAGACGTCCGAAAGCAACGACACGTGAGAGAGGAGGATGGTGAGGTCGCGGAAGCGCTTCTGCTGCGCCTCGAACTCGTCGGCGGAAGGGTGGATCATCGCAGCGAGGGTCGACTTGCGGTCGCCGTCGTCGCTCTGCATCGGCTCCCAGAACCACTTGGTCTCGTTGAGCCACTTGTCGGTCCGACCGAGGATGGCGGTCAACGCTTCGGCGGCCTTGATCTCGGACGAGATGCGGAACAAGGCGACGATCGAGCTGTAGCCGCCGTTCTTGAGCATGATGGCCGGGGAGCATGGCAGTTCGAGCAAGTCGAGGAGGAGGTCGAACGCCTTGCCCTTGTGCTCGATAAAGTCTTGGGTGTGGCCTACGTTCTGGAACAGACCCTCGAGGAACTGTATGCGGAAAAGGAGGACACCGAGATGAGCAAGAATTGTAGAAAGATAGAACACGCGGTGAAAGGTACGCACGCGACCGAAAACGTCGATTGCGTTCGTGACCTCGTTATCCTTGGTCTTCTCCTCCTCCGCCTTCTTCTTGTCCTTTGTCGCTTGCTCCTCTTCGTTACCCTGGGCGGCACCTTCTTGCATCGCCACATCTTCCGAGGTGCCGGCTGCAGCAGACGTCGTCGTCGTGGTCGCATCCGCAGGCGCGGTCGGCTGGAGGTTATATCCCGACTCGGACGCAGGTGGAACGTATTCGGCGCCCATCCGCTTGAACTCGACAAAGATGCTGAAGATCGTGTCAAGAATCTTGGCCTTGAGGGTTGGATGGTGACGAACGAGTTCGTCGATGGCGGAACCGAGGTTGACGGCCGAGTCGCGGTCGCGGAGGAGCTCGTAATGAGCCGGCGAGGTGAAGATGACAAAGTATTTCGCGATCAAATTGCGGGCGAGGAAGTGATCGAGTCCGGCTTGGTTCAAGCAGAAGGCGCCGATCGCGTTCGGAACGGCTTGCAGGACATCGTTCGAGGCGGGGATGGCGCGCTCGAGCGAGTCGTACAGCGCGTCAGGGACCTTGGCCTCTTGTAACGTCGTGAGCGAAGTCGGCTCGTTGTGAACGAAGGTCGCGGCGATGTTGGTGACGAGGGCAAAGACCTGCGGCCCAAAGATGAAGCGGTTCTCCATCACCTTTTTGACGCTCGCCAGAAGCGACGTGTCAATGAGGTTACGGAGACCTTCGGTGGTCCCCGATGTCGTCATGAGGCGGTGGATCGCCCGGAGGATACTCTTGAGAACGGAACCTTGCTGGAAAGAAAGCAGACCGGTCGAGTTCTCGGTGACGGTGACTTCGAGTTTCTCGGCCTCCTCACGGTGCTCCTCGACGGCGCTGTCGACCTCGCTCTTGACGCGTCCGATGAAGGCGTCGAGTCCGTTCGCGGCGATGAACGCCGTGAAGGCGTTCGTGTAGCCGTACAGGAAACCGTCGAGGATGACGATCGCCTTGTTCGCGGCGACCATCTGCAAGTGACCGCGGCTCGAGATCTTGACAAAGTCCAGCAGGACATTGACGATGCCGGCTCCGATCACCATCTGTCCGATCGCCTGGTGCACGTTGATGTACGTGAGGACATTGAACAGTGCGTCGATGAATTCGGCAGTGCTCTCGGCTGCAAGGAAAGATGCGGTTAGCGATTTGCAAATGCAACAGCGAGATCTCCGATATGACTCACGCTCTGCCGTGTCGAGGTCCGCCGCCGTCTTGCGGACGAGCTCCATCAGGACTCCGTGGCTGACGCTAGCGTTGAGCGCACTCGCGACCTCGGCCGTCTTGCCCTTGTAGCGCGCAAACGCCTCGAGCGCGTACAGCGCGACGCTTTTGATCTCGACGGGGACGTCCTTCTCGGGATGAACGAGCTCGGCGATCTGGGCGATGATGTCGGGCTCGTAGAGGAAGACTTTGAGTTGCGCGGATTGCTCGGATTGAGCGTGCGCAAAGACCGAGAGGGCGAGCAAGCGGACGATCAGGAGGCGCTGCCGCTCGCTCGGTTCGGAGGAGCACAGCGCCTTGCCGATGCGGATGCGCTGCAAGAGGTCGAGGCGGTCCGCTTCGGGGACTTGGTGCGCCTCGATCGAGTCGAGCAAGATATCGACCGTTGACTTGGTCGACGTCCGCAAGTTCGGCAGGTGAAGGGTTGTGAGACCCTCTTGAGGCTTGTCGCTGCTCGTGGTAGTGCCGGCGGCGGGGGTGCTTGGGGTGGCGGGAAGGAGGGCCGAGCCCGAAGGCGCGGTCTCGCGACTCGGCGTCTGAAGGTGCGGCGCGAACGAAGCGGTTCGCCGGGGCGGCGCCGGCGTCGAGACTGTCGCGCTCGTGGAAGCGGCCGGTTCAGCCGTTTCGACTTCCATCTCGTTCGCCGGCTTGGGCTTGTCGTCGCTCGCGGCGGCGGCATCGGTGCTCGCCTTGTCCACCTTGCGGTAGAACTGCCACTCCGGCTCCTGCAGTTCGAGCGGGACCTCGAGCTGGCCGTCTTGCGCAATCTTCATCAGGTCGATGCCGTGTTCGCGTGTGCCCCACGGCTGGGCCAGACTCAGGAGACGCTTCTCCGAGAAGGGGATCGACGAGAGCGACGAGTTGTACGATGAGTACTGCTGCGCTGGTCGGAGCGCGAGGCGAAGCGTCGCGAGGAGAACGGTGATGTCGGTCGTGTGGAGTAGGTCGTTGATGCGCTGTGGGTGTGCATGCCAGAATGGGGAACGTGAGTGTCAGTGCGATGCGGTGAAGGGGGAGAACGGAAGCCCGAGAAGACAAGTCAAGGGAAAACTCACGTCAAAGCCGTTAAAGATTTTGCGGTTGGTCGAGTTCTCCAAGAGGAGCTTCTGGAAGGCCAGGACACTCAAGACGAGCTCCTTGGTGCGCGGCGTAAACTCGTTCGTCTGGAGGTGCTCCATCGAGCCGAGGTCGTAGTCGCGGATGACGGTCTCGAGGATGTCGTCGAAGCGGTTCAGCGGGTGAATCCAGTGCTGCATGTCGGTCCTCGGCCACTGCCAGCCCGACTGGAGGAGCGGGGCGAGGAGCGACGGCAACTCGTGCTGCTCGACGTCTTGCAGCTGCTGGATGAACCTGGCGATGCCCGGGTGGGCCGACCCGCCCTTCTTGGGCTGTCGTTTGAGCCTCGCCATGCTCTCTCTCCTCCTCTATCGCGATGCAGGTGCGGGCGAGAGGTTGTCGAGAGCGGTCGGCGACGACGAGGGGCGAGCGAAGCGAGTGAAGCGGCGACTCGGGGCGGCGCGCCCAGTTCGTGGAGTGGATTGAAGGGACTCGGTACAAGAGTTACCGAGGTTAACAAAGCTGTCGTAAGCAGCGCAGTAAAGCCAAACGAGCATTTGATACTCCTGGTCAGGGCCCATAGATAGTACTATTAGACTCTGTGGGAGCTGGCAAGGCAAGGATTCGGAAACGGAAAACTTTTCATTTTTCGCCTCAAGTTCGGACAAGACGCATTGTCGGCGGAACCAGCTCTCGAGCTGACTGCACAGTGCGCGTGGCAGCAGCCATCGCCAGAGAGAGAAAGCGTGTAGTAATCACATGCAAGCCTGTACCGTTGCCGTCCGCCCGCCCCCTCGCTTCAATCATTTCTTCGCCGCCTTGCCCTTGGTCGCCGTCGCCTTCTTCTTGCTCGCAGTGGCGGCAGCACCCCCCTTGGGCTTCTTGGCCTTGATCATCTTGTCCTTGGCAAATGACTCGGGACCGTCGCTCGCGCTGTCGCCCTCGTCGTCGTCGACCAAGTCTGCCTCGGCCAAATCCTCTTCAACCTGTGAGAAGCAACACCAGCAGTCAGTCAGCTTTTGCGAACACGAGACATACGACGACACGTGGGAGACTGACAAAAGCCTCTTCGAGATCGGGCGCTTCGCCTTGCGGAGCAATTGTTTTCGCTTTGGCGCGTCCAGCTTCCGGCTTGTAGTACGGGATCGGGTGGTCGGACGAGTTGTACCTGTGCGGAGAGGACACCGCAAAAGCAGATCAGCCGGGCGAGCTACAACGTCCCTCGTACACCGCAAAATCATCTCAATCGCAAGTGACGAAGACGCACTTGCGGGTGAAGGCCGACTTGGTCGCGGCCGGGATCGACTTGAGCACCTGTTCGACGCTCATCCCCTCCCCAATCCCCATCTCAACAATCGCGTCCCACTCCTCCTTGCTAAGGTAGTACTGATCCATCAAGTCGATCACCTCTTGCACGCCTTCGGTACCGTGTTCGACGAGCGGCGAGACGAGGCGAGGGAACAGGGTCGGGAGGTACGACTGGCGGATCTCGCGCTTGTCGCCCGAGACGCGAAGACGCATGCGGATCTGGATCTCGCCGAGCGCGCGACCGAGCTTGCCCTGCGTCGAGTTCTTGCCGAGCCAACTGCGCGGTCGCGAGCAGAGACGAGACGAGTCGAGTCAGTCTCTTTTGCGGATATTTCGAGCACGCGACGAATTACGCACGCTGGGAAATTCGGGTAGCCACCACCTTGGCCATAGCAGAACGAGGCTGGTCGGACACAGGACATCATGCCGTGCAAAGGCATCAACGACCACTGCTGTTGCGTCCTGCGGCGGCAAATTCCAGGTGCAAGTCAGCGATCGCGCACGCCCCACAAAAACCCAGGCAATTGTTCCAAGTCAAGGAAGGAGGGGGACAGGAAGGAAAATAACCCTCTCTTACCCGTGAATCATGGCATCGACCAGATCCCCATCCGAGATACTCTCCGCCGCCTTGCTCGCCAACTCGAGGTTCTTGAGCTGCAACCCCGGTCCCACCTCCCCTCCCGCGCGCTGGAACTTTCCGCGGAGGTAGTTCTCCTGCACAAACAGGGGCATGATCGAGTGATCCTGGAAGTAGACGTCGAGTTTGTCGTTCAGGGTCATGCCCGACACGGGCGAGAACGCTTGTGGACCAAAGAGCTTCGAGTAGAGCGTCCACGGCGTCTGGATCGTGTTCTTCTCGTTCATCTTGGCCCTGTGCGCAATCGACAGATTCCTTTATGGTCAATTTTCTGCTCACAGGACGACGAGGATAACGTGACCAAGCGGTCCCGGGTCAACGCACAGTTTCTTGCTCGCGTCAAAGTTCATCGCCTTAGCGCCCAGTTTGTACGTCGCGAGCATGTTGATGATCTGGCGAATGTCCGACTGCGACCCGGCGACGAGTTGATCGACGACGCCTTGTTCGAGTTTCAACCCTTCCTTGAACGCGATCGACATGACGCGGGACCTCACTTCCTGCGCCGAAGGTCGCTTGAACAGCATCTGGAACGTCGTGTTGACCAACGGTTTCATCTTTTGACTCTTGCTGTCGTTGGCGATGGCAATGATCGGGATCTTTGTCTTTTTGAGGAACGAGTTGAGCGCGCCGATCCCGCCCCGGTCGCCCGCCGACATGCCGTCGACTTCGTCCATGATGATCAGCGACTTGTTATTGACTCCGAGACCCTCGCCACCATCGTCGTCGCCACCGCTGCCGCCCTCGGTCTTGAAGAACCCGCTCAGAGTCGTATCGGTCACCTTGCTCCGGAACGCCTCCTTGAGCAACCGCTTGCTCCTCGTGTCGGACGCGTTCAACTCGAGGACGTCGAATCCGAGCATCTTGGCGACGAGGTGCGCCGCCGTCGTCTTGCCGATCCCGGGCGGACCCGAGATCAACACGCATCGGAACGTGTTCATCGCGTCCGGACCGGGCTTTTTGAACCCACAAGCGAGCGACTTCGGCCTGCGGTAAGGCGGTGATGGGAAAGTGGCGGTCATGGGATGCGAGAGAGAAGGGCAGGTTCACGTGTTTTACTCGAGTCAGCTCCGCCAAACACAAAGCCCGCCCGCCCGACCAGCAAAAGGAGGAGATGCGCTGCGGGCGCTTACCAGTTCTCGAGCCACTTTTTGAGCTTCTCGACCTGGCTCTTGTTGCCGCAGATATCGGCGAGGCGTTGCGGCGCATACTTGGTCGTCCAGAGTTGCGTCAGGTGTTCACTATCCGGAGAGCGAGCGATTTTCCAGCGGCGTGTCAATGTCGGCAAGACGAAAGCACGGGGTACGGCAAGGAGAGAAAGGAAGGGATAAGAAACAGCAGGTAAGAGACTCACGGCGCATCCTTTGCGAGCGTGAGCGCCTTGGCCGCCTCCTTGACTTTCGCCTCCTCCTTCTTCTTGGCCTCGACCAGTTTCGGATCGTTCGGGTCCGCTTTCCGGTTCCCGATCAAGCCGAGGAAGCCGTCCTCGTCGAGCGTCTTGAGCTTGTGCTTCTTGATCACTTCGAGTTTCTTTGGGCCTGCATCGGAACCGAGGACGACGTAGGAGGTTTTCGAAGACGGCGCGGTCGTCACGCGGCTGAGTGGGCGCGAGCGAGCGAGCGAGCGAGCGTGTGCGCGTGTGCGCGATCGTGCGAGAGTATAAAGGAGAGGGCGAGGGGGGAGAGAAAAAGGAGTCGGCTTTTGGTCAGCCAAAGAGGGAGGACCTAGCAGGAAGAAGAAGGGAAAAAAGGGCGGCCGCACCCTCCATAACGCTTGACGAGGTCCTGTCCCGCCTCGCGACTGAGGCTCTCCAACTCGCCCGTAAAGACAAACGTCAACCCGGTCAAGCACCCTTCGTCGCCAACGGGGATCTCTTTCGAGCCTAGTTTCCAGAGTTTTTGATAATTCGGGTTAGGGGTAGCTCTCTCTTTGATATAGAGGGGCGTAGAGAAGCATTCAGGGTCGGGGGGGGGCGAGCGTACCTGGAGCGGCGGGACCTGCGCGAGGTTTGTACTGCCACTTGGGTTTCGGCTTGGCCCCCTCCTCGTCGACCCCGGCATCGTCGTCCATCTCCTTCTGGACTGCCTTGGTAGCCTTGCTCTTTGCCGGAGCAGCTTTCGAAGTTGAAGCTTTGGGCGTGGTGGACTTTTTGGCGGCGGCGACGGTGGCCGTGGCTTTTTTCTTGCCCTTGAGGGGTTTGACGTCCTCTTCCTCTTCGTCGTCGTCCTCGTCCTCCTCCTCCGAAGAAGCAGACGCGTCCTCGTCGTAGTCGTCGTCGCTACTGCTCTCTTGGACCTTTTTCTTCTTCTTTGCCGGCGCAGCCGCCTTGCTCGTCGAGGCCTTGGTACCTTTGCTCGCCGTCACCTCCTTCTTGATCGGTTTCTTCTTCTCTTCACTGTCGTCGTCGTCGTCCTCTGCCACCACCACCTTTTTCTTCTTCTTGGCCGGCTTGTCCTCGTCCGAAGACGACAAGAGGACGACCTCGGCTGCTGCTGCTGCGACTTTGCGTTTCCGAGGCGACGTGGTGGTAGTGTTGCTCTTGTTGGGTTCCGAGATGATTTGCATTTCTGCGTCGGACGAATCGGCGATGCGGCGGCGGAGCGGCATGGCTCGAGGTGGGGCTCGAGGGGTGTTTGGTGTCGGTGTGGAACTGCCTCGATCGATCAGGCGAGAGAGAGGGGCGAGGGGCAGGCGTCGTCCGTATTCTCCTCGCGCTACTTGGAGAGGTTCCCTCAGCTAGCCAGCCGGTAGCGAGATCGAGTGACGAGGTGAGGTGAGAGTGAGAGTGGAGTAAGAGAAACGCGACGGCGCGGGCTCACTCGAAGGAGGGGCCGGGGCGGGAACGAGGAGCGGGCTTGGCTCGTGCGCGTGCCTCTACAGCCTCGTAGCTTGTCTGCAACCTGAAAGGCGTCTAGACTGCGAGGGGTTGACGCTGAACGCAGCGGCGTGCTCCGGCTGCTCGACTTTGGCTCTCGACTCGTCGCTCGACCAGACAAGCTGACAGGGCCGAGACGAGAGTGCGCCCACGTTGACTGGCAGGATGGCAGAGACGACGCGCGCCCAGTTTGAGCAGCAAGAGGATTTCATCTCGTTCGACGCCTCACCGCCGCCGCCTCAGCTCCAGTCCACAGCCTCGACCTCCACCGGCACCAACGCCCGCAAGCGACGAATCAGCGACAGGCATGGTCCAGCACCAGTAGACGACGACGAGCAGGACGACGCAGACCAGCAGGGGACTCGCCGCCTCCGCGACCGCGAACGAGCGCGGAGCACCCCGTGGTGCCTCGACCCGGGCGTAGACTGGTCCCGCTACACTCACGCCACCGACCAACTCAACGCAGAAGCCCACGCCTTTGTTCGCTACATCTCGCCGACCCCTTTGGAACACGAGTTGCGCCTGCACACGATCGAGTTGATCCGCCGAACGGTCCGGAGCAAGTACCCCGACAGTGATGTCCAGTGCTTTGGCAGCGTAGGGACAGGGTTGTACCTCCCCGGAGGCGATATCGACCTCGTCGTCCTCTCGCCCTCGATGCCCTCGCCTCCCCTGAAACCCTCCTCGTCCCTCTTGCACCGACTCGCATCCCTCTTGCTCACCTCGTCCATCGCCGCACCGCAATCCCTCGTCGTCATCGCGAAAGCCCGAGTCCCCATCGTCAAATTCACGACCCGCTACGGTGGCTTCTCGGTCGACTTGAGCGTCAACCAGAAGAATGGGATCGACGCTGCAGTCAGGGTCAGGTCCATCCTCGAGGATTACGCCTTTAGGGAAGAAGGCTACGTCGAACCAGGGACCGCTTCGTCCGGGCTCTCCATCAAAGGAAAAGGAAAAGGGAAAGCGAGCAGCAGGAGCGAGGAAGAAGAGGGCGCCAAGGCGGACGACGCCCGAACATTGTCCCACCCGGTCGACCACGGCGTCGCGAGGTCGCTCGTCCTCCTCGTCAAGGCCTTCCTGAGCCAGCGAGGTATGAACGAAGTCTTTACCGGAGGGCTGGGCAGTTACTCGATCATCTGCATGGTCGTCTCGTTCCTCCAGGTGCGCCCCCGTCTCTCCCTCCTCCCTTCTTGAAAACGCACCAGAAACGAAAAGGAATATTGATGACCTCCTCCTTCTCCTCCTCCATCCATCCTTCTTCCGGTGCATGATGATGACTCCTCCCGCGGCAGCTCCACCCCCGGATCCAAACCGCGCAAATCAACCCGAACCGCAACATTGGTCTCCTCTTTGTCGAGTTTCTCGAACTGTACGGCAAACACTTCAACTACGACCAAGCCGGGATCACCCTGAAAGGTCGCGGAGGTTACTTTAACAAGCACGATAAAGGTTGGTATAGGCCTCAGCAGCCGTACCTGCTCAGTATCGAAGACCCGAACGACCCTCGTGAGTGTCTCCACTCTGCCTGTCTGCCTAGTAGTTCTCTCGTTCTGATCACGAATACGAGGCATCCGCCAACAGAGAACGACGTCTCGGGCGGCTCGCACGCGATCCTGCGGGTCCGACAAACCTTTGCAGGCGGGTTCGACACCCTCACTTCGTGGCTCATCGTCCGCGAATCGATCCTCGCCTCGCAATCCAACCCTTCCCTCGTCCCCTTGTCTTCTCGCGCCCTCCCCAACGCCGATTCCGACCCTCCGAATCGGTCAAGTCAGTCCCTCCTCGGGGGTATCATCGGACTCGGGAGACCCGACCTCGAGGCGAGGGAAGCGAACGCGAGGTTGTACAACGATGGGGTGTTGCAGCGTCTTTTGAAGAGGACGGAAGAAGGAGCGGAAGGAGTCGAAGGGGCGATGATGAGTCGTAAGGCGCAAAAGAGGGCGTATCAAGAGACGAAGCAGAGGGATAAGAGGGAACGGACGATCGCGAGGCTCGAGAGGAGGGTTGAGGAGAAGGAACGCAAGAGGGAGAAGCGCGAGAAGCGCGCTGCTACCAAGAAGGCGTCGGCGTCGGCGTCGGCGTCGGGGTCCAACTCGCCCGCAACTACTGTCGTCGAGGTCCAACCTCTCACCACGGCGGGCGTGATCGAGGACGCGTTGGCGAAAGAGGCGGCGCTGGAAGGTCTCGCGGCGCACGACGACGATCAGCCGGCTTTCGTGATCGATACGGTTGGCGCAGCTGGTCGGACTGGCGGCAAGAAACCGAACGTGGCCAACGATGAGGATGACGACGATGACGACGACGACTCGCGGTACTCGCTCGGCGTTCCTGCTGTCGCGCGTCTCGCGCAACAACAGGGTACCAGATCTGGCGCGGCGGCGTCCCCAAGGCGTGGCGTCTCTCCCGCTCCTCCCGGTCGATATACCCACGTGACGGATGATTCGTCCGACTCGAGCGGCGGCGAGGAGAACCTCCATGCCGATGAGGACGGCGATGTCGTCCTTGGTGGGGGCGGTGGTGACCTCCTCGTCGGCCACGATGGGCGCCGCGTGTCGGCCTCGGCTTCCAGAGACGCCTCAGCATCAGCATCAAGATCCGCCGCCAGGACCGCTTCCGTCATCGTCCTGGACGATTCCGATCCTGACCATTTCGACGACTCGTCCTCTTCCTCCTCCTCTTCCGAGGTGCTGGCGACGCTCGTGCCCGCTTCGAAACGCGTCAAGGTTTCGTCGTCCTCCGCGTCGTCGACTCTGAAGCGCGAGGAGGGTGGTGGTGCGGGCGAAGGCAAGCGCGCGGCGAGTAAAGCGAAAGCTGCCAAGCGCGCGGCGTACTGGGGAGCTAAAGGCCCCAAGACCACGTCGGATGATGAGTGAAAAGGCGGCGTGGCGAGAGGCGGCGCGGTGGAAGGCATGGAGATCGGAATCGGAATCGCTTGCAGGGCACGCGCTTGTCTTTGCTCTCTCTCTCTCACTCGCGCGCGATACATCTTCTGTGCTTTGTACAAGCTTGCAATAATCGCATCATTACGCAATTCCGCTCGTCGCTCACGTCGACTTGCTCGTCGGTTTCGCTGAAAGTGCTGACCCTCTCGCGATTCCCGGAACAAGAAAAAGCAACTGCCGAGTTGTCGCACTGCCATCGGCGCCGCCGGATGAAGAGTCGCTACTTTCGGCGCCAAGGCAAGTTTCTGCGGGTACAGTTCGACAAAGTACTGCGCCGAGTCGAAGTAGGCGCGGGCGGCGCCGGCGAACGTGAGCAGCGGTTCGACGACGGCGAAGAAGAGGTAGTACGCCGACGGGAGCGGGTCGCGCCTGTGCGCCACAAGCATCAGCGACTTGAGCCCAATCTACGCTCAAGACTTCTCGGACGCGACTGCGTCGGGCAAATCTGGAAGGCTTCAAAAGCGACGCACCGAGGACCCCTGAGTGCGGTTGATGAGGGCATGGCGCGCGGGCTGGACATATTACGTCGGTCGGGAGTAGCCCGATGTTGCAGCTATGCACGAGTGCGCTTTTGACTCGAAGGATATAGCGGGTACTGATGAAGCAGTGGCAGCCGAGAGTGGGGCAGGCGGAGGCCGACCAAATCCGCAGCGATGCGTACAGTACAGTCAGCGTTCGTGCGAACACTCCTGGACGTCGCAGGTGGCGCCAAGAAGGATTGCAGCTGAGCGCGATGCAAAACGATCAAGACGAGAAAGAATGGTCGCTACAACAAACCGAGACGGAGGGAGGGGTATGGGAAGAAACGCATATGTACGACTCAAGAAACGGAGGGGTTCAAGAAAGAAAAGCGGGGTTTAGAAGTGTCTGTAAATCACTTGGCGGGTATACCGTGCGCATCTGCACTTGACAAACTCGTCTCGCCCGTCCCCACGCTGTCGCCGCGGTTGCGCCAGAATTCCGGTTCCTCCTCCTCCTCCGCAGTCTGGGGATACTCGCTCTCTCCGCCACCACGCCCACCAACATAAGTACCGTTCTGTTTCTCGGGCGAGATGGTCGAGCCCGAATTGGAGTGAACGAGCGCGGGTCCAGTGGCGTCGTGGCGATCCTGCTCGCGGCTCGCGCGGTAGGAGTTGGCCGGCGGGCGGCCGAAATCAAAACTTGCCGCCGTCGAAAGTGTCGTCCGCGAAGCGTTTGAGAGAGTCGAGAGGCCGGAAGGCGAGACCGGCGCCCCGGCGGGGATAGAGGAAATCGAGTTGACACGCTGACCGCGCTCGCCACCGCCGGAGGATGAGGACGGGTCCGTCGGAGGACGAATCGGAGCCATCAGCGCCTGGTCCGCCTCACTCTGCGCTCCTGCCTTGTTCCTATCGTCCGCGAACGAGTTCTCGCCAAAGACGGACCGTAAAGGCGGCAGGACGTGCCGAGGCGGCAGCGCGCGTGAGGACTGATCCGCCATCGCTTCGACGGCCACGTCGAGGATGTCGCGCGAGTATGGCCGTCGAGCAGTACCGCCCGTAGGGGGTCGCTCGCCCGCCGGCCACGGCAGGGACCGTTCGTCGACTCCAGTTGCCACCGAGTAGCCGCCTGTTGGTACCGGCTCGCCTGAGATCCGCAGCCGCTCAAAGGAAGACGCCGGCTCGGGTGAGAACACTGCTCGAGACTGGAGCGGGTTCATTCCGAGCGGAGGAGCGGCGGCCGGTTGGCGAATCGCCGCCGCCTGCATCGGGATCGTCGCATGTGCTGCTGGCGGAGGCGAGAAGGGCGAGTGACTGAACATGGGCGCGTGTTCACCTTGCGCAGGTGGTGCCGAGGGTAGCCCTCCTGCCGGACGATAAGCGCGAGGGTCTGGCAGTTCGTCCCGTGACTCGTTGTTGTTGCCGCTCGCGGCAAAGACGGACGAAAGCGAAGGAAGCCGGACATCGCCGCCTGCGCTCGATGCGACGGAATTGTTCCGATCCGACTGCGGACGCGGTGCCAGCTCGAAAGCCGGTTGTAACGGCGCTGGCGGTGGAGCTGCTCTGTACGATATTTGCGGCGCAGGGGCCTGCCGCGGCACGTGCGGGAAGTAGAGTTTCGAAGGGAAGGATGGTCCCGGTTGTTGATGCGACGCGACTCGTTGCTGCTGAGGGACGACTCGGACCGGTCCTTGAGACGGCTGCATTAGGCGACCATGCTCGTCATAGTGACCGGGAGCGGCGGCGGTCGTGGTCGTCACATAAGTCGGAGGATAACGTGGATCGCCCGGCGAGATCGGCACCATCACCTGCTGCGGGCCCGCCGCGTATTCGATCGGTTGTGCAGAAACCATTTGATACGTTTCGAACGCGTGTGCAGGGCGGGACTCGTTGTTGATCAGGACGTATTCCGTCGGACCGGCAGGTTTCGGTTGTAAAGGCGGGTAAAACTGTGCCGCGCGAACGTAGCCGCCTTGCGCCGGATCGTACGTCGTGTGCACCTGTACGGGATAGCCGATCATGTGATGTGCCTGCGCCGAGATCATCGCGCGAGCGGCGCGCGTCGTGGCCAGTTCTTCCTGCGCCTCGCGTTCGCGCTGCCGCTTCTGCGACTGTCGCCGGTTCTGAAACCAGATCTGGACCCGACGTGCACTCATCCCGATCTGTCGGCCTACTTCTTCTCGCGTCTCGGTCGAGGGGAAGCGAGTCTGCGCGAGGGGGTTCTCGGGTCAGCGAGGAGGAGGGGTGGGAGGGATACGCAATTTGAGAGCGCTCACTTTTGCCAGGAGCGCGTTCAGTACCGCGGTCTGTGCCGGTGTTGTAAGAGTTCTGCTCCGCTTCTTGGCCGGCTCCTTCCCGCTGCCGTCGCTCCCGTTGCCGCCGGCGGACTGACGCGTCACGCCCGTCATGACGCTCGCATCGTCTTCGTCGTCCTCTGCCTCGCTCGCTTCGGACGCCATAGACGCATCGGTCATCCTCGAGTCTCGTCGATGTGCGCCTAGTTCTGCTCCCTGTCCTGGGTCGTCCTGGTCGAACTCTCCAACCTCGACCGCCCGCCCTTTGCCCTTGGCGCCTGCAGAGAGCAGCGTATTCGGAGTCGGCGTTTTTTCGCGGTCCTGAGTCGGGAGCGGGAGACTCTGTAGCGTCCCGGCCGACGACTTGTCGGAAGCTGCGCCGTTCCGATCGGCGAGATCCTGTTCGCGTTCGAACCGGACCAACTCGCTCGCGGCATCCCAGCTTGTCCGGTCGACGTCTCGAAACCTCCTCTTGGTTCCTCCGCTCCCGCCTGCTCCGACTCGTCCCGCAGCCGTGCCGGCCTGGAGCGTGCGGATCGCGGCCTCTTCTGCTTCGGACGTTCCCGCGAGCGATCCTGCACCAAAGGCAGCTTCGGCATGCTGACTTGCAGCAGGCTGATGATGGGGTGGTCTCCGGTTATCGAAGGGCCCAGTTGCGGCGAGGTCGAGTTTGGCCTGGCGTTCGCGGCGCAACTGCTCCTCGTCGGTCGCGTCAACTGCTGCACCGGCAACCTCATCTTCGGGACGGCGAGGTGCTGCCGGCAGCTGCTTGTCGTAGTGGCTGGTAGACGGCGGGCCAGACTGCTGCTGCTGCTGCTGCTCTCTCGCGAGCCTCGCCTGCTGGAGGCGTTCGCGGTCCTGCCTCGAGACGGAAGGGAAGAAGTGGGACGGTGGGGGACCCGGCAGTGCGTTCGGCGAGCCGAACACCTGCTCGGTGACGTCTGCGAGGGCGGCTATCGACATTCTGTGGCCTCCTCGAACCGGACTGCTGCTGCTCCTCAAGGGCGTCGGTGCTGATGCTGCTGACGAAGTCGACGCGGTTGGCGGAGTTGATCGTCCACTCGGATCTGCAGTTGCAGCCTCGCCGGGTGCAGCGCTGGCCAGGGGAGGTACAGCCGCTGCCATACTGTAGCTTGTCGATTCTGTCCGGTGCCCTCAGTCGTCGTCAATCGCGGGCTGCGTGTGCGATCACTTGGCTAAGGCAGGCGGCGAGTGCGAGTCTAGACCCCGGCGTCGGCGAGCAGCTCTAGTCGCGTCCGAATCAAGATCAGCGTGGCTCTGAATTCGTACGCCCTCTCTCTATTCCAGCTCGGAGGCCTGTGCTGCCAATTTGCTCTCTCTAGAGGCGCGCGGGCGCGCTCAGTCGGACGACTCCGCGGAGATAGCGATCCGCCGCGACCTTCTCGACAGCACTTTTTTTCATTAACCCGCATCGTTATTAAACTCAATCCCCCTTCGCAGGACCGCCTGAGTTTGATCAAAGCTTGCAATTGAAGGTCAATTCTCAGACTCGATTGCCACCAGAGGCCTTCCTCGAAGACCCGAGCAGCGCGGGTACCGTTCATCATGAAACGGGAACTCGTTCGCAGGCGAATATTATATTAAGGGACAACACAATCGCGTTGCCGCAAACCTCGGCGCTGCGACTTGCTTTGGTTTGCGAGCGTCGGATGAGCAAAGGGATCAGCAATCGGACGTCTCCTGAGATTCCTAGACGCAGGGCGATCGTTGAGCTGTCCGCCAGCGCGTCCAGAGACTCGGTTGCCTGTCACTCTCTCACTTCAAGGCCGTACTCATGATCGGAGCTTCCTGAACTCTGAATTGAGGGCGTGTCAAAGCTGCATGCGAATTGCGAGGTGCAAGTGTATAGAGAGAAATCAAAAGAGAAAGCGTGAACGATTATGTATCAACCCGCCTCCCTAGCTAGACCGCGTCCTCGCTCGGTTCCCAATGCCGGTGGTTCCACGTCGACGCGTTCATCATCGATCCATGTCCGAGCGCTTGCGCGTGCCCGTACGACGACGCCGTCCTCCGGCCATTGGTGTCGGAGCGTCGTCTCTCGCCGCCGTCATCCGCCAAATCCTCTCCCGGGTTCCTCTCAGCCCCACGTCCGGTCGCATGCGAATACATCGCAGCGGGAGGAGGAGGAGGAGGAGGAGGCGGGGGCGCTGAACCCGCAAAGGTTCCGAGCATCGAAGGCTGACTGATCGAGTTCGGCGAGATGGCCGTCGGCGAAGCATGAGTAAAAAGTGGCGAATTTTGGTTGTTCGGTGCAGGGACGGGAGGAGGCGCCGCGTAATAGTCCTGAGACCGCTGTTGCGAGAGAGCGAGCGAGTTGGTCGAGCCGGAGTAAGTCGAAGGGGTAGAGCCTGCTCGCCCGAAACCGGTGACAGCATGAAAGGAATCAGCATTGCCCGCGCCGGCGGCCAGAGACTGAGAAGGCCGAACTTACGCGCTCGCCTCGCACGACCTTGTCGAAGCTCGTGCAGCCTCGGGACCGCACAGGGATGGTAGAACGAAGCAGTCACGAGTCCGCGTTCGAGCCAGTCGAGTTCGGTCGTCGAAAGCGCCAGTGCAGGATCTGACGGTCCGCCCGTCTCGCCAAACCGCTGCACGGCGATTTCCGGCCAGCTCGGAAAGATCTCGAGTTGCCAAAAGACGTGATAGGTCATGTGAGGATCCCTGTCTCGCCATGAAAGAGAGGGAAATCCGACGGAAAGAAAAAGAGGCAACGCGAAGTGAGATTCGTTAGTAGACGAGTCCAACTTTCTCACGCAACGCTCAACATCGCACCACTGAACAGTTGGCCAGGCGGGAGGTATCGTAGAGGGGGTAGGACCACTTGGGAAACGTGTAACCCACCGGCTGGTGATGTACAACTGGAAGAGTTCGGGCAGAGCGATCAGCGGAGGAGGTGACGGTCGAGCGCTCAAAAAGGGCAACTGACCTCGGCATAGAAGGCAATCAGCTTCAGCGCTTTGCGGATCCGGTTGTCGCTCTCGAGGTACATGATGCGTGCCGTATCTCCGACCAGCGAGTCGCGGCCAAGATGTTCCGTGACGAGCGAGTGGGTGAGAAAGAAAAGGTCCTGCCGCCGCATGAGTGAGCATGGTCAGCATGCCGACCTAGCATGTTTGGGGGACGGTTGCTCGCACGCACAAGCAGATCCTTGTCGAGTCGCGTCACAAATCGCAAGTGTTGATCCGTGCACCCGTCTTTGGCGCACCCGAGCGGGACGCGATCGAGATGGATCAGCATCTCCTGCAGACCCCGGACACCTTCGTGCGCCTGGTCCAGGAGCGACCAGATCGCCCGAATATCTTGCGTCAGTGTCGCGGGAGGACCGGTCGCCCGACGGACGGATACGGCGGCGAACGCTCGCTGTCCGGCCGTCACCCACGCGAGCAACACCAGCGCGGCGCGCCAAAGCCCGACATGCGTCGCCGCGCCAGCCGAGTCGACATGTTCGTCGAGACAGGCACGCAGATCGGCATGCAATCTGTGCAGATTCGGATTGGGGAGAGGCGACCGAGGGAAGTACTGTTCGATGTCGTGCACGCTGATGATCGGATCTTTGCGAGCGTACGCGGCTGAAACCGCGTCCGCAGCCTGGAGTGCGCACCGAAGTGTCAATCTTGATCTCAGACATGCAGCGTGAATGCGCCTCACCAGCAGCGGCAGATTGATGTGCTCCAGGGTGTCGTGCCGCGGATCGAGATGCCCAGCCGCGCGCAAATCTTTGTACTGGCCGAGAGCGGTCATGACCGCAGTCCGGGATCTTCGCGGGATGAGTTCGTCGACTAATGGGCGTAAAAGGAGGGAGTCAGCCCTTCGCCCCGCTACGATCGAAGTCCCCGGCGGCGCGACTCACAAATGAGCATCTGGGTGACTGCCAAGAGCGAGTCGAGATTCTGCCTGCTGACATCCACCGCAATACTCAGGGAGTAGCCCAGCTCCAGCGCGTGAGCACTCAGGCTGCGGCATGCTTGTTCCCGCCGATAACCTGCTGCCGAAGCCTCGTCGAAGCAGTCGGTCGGCGACGGCGTCGGCAGCGCGATGCCGAGGATTGCCTGTCGCTCAGACCAAGGTGTCAGCTATTGTGAGATACAAGCTACCAAGCGGAAAGAAGACGTACGGAATGCGGGCTTGCTCGGGCACCTAGGGCGCAGAAGACTGCGACAGCTACTCGAGACGGCGGATCCAAGTTGTCGAGATTGTGCAGGAGCCACTGCTTGCGTTCTTGCCACGGCAGGAATATCGGCAGGTATGCACAGCAGGACGAAAAGAAGGCTGAATCGAGATATGCGTGGTCAGCAAGCGTTCTGCGCGGACTTTTGGCGGCGAGGGAGGAGTTTCGACTTTGTCCTGTGCGACGATGCCGGCTCGCTTCAAGGAGAGTAGCAGGTCACCAAGCTTACACTGTACAAGATGTATCGCCAGCATCTTTGCCATCGCGCCTCGCGCGAGAGTCCAATCCGCGCTCGATTCGGTCACATCGTAATGCGCTCCGCGGCCGTACGACGCCGACCCCGGCAGATAGACATCAGGATACTGCGTGGCGAGACCTCGCAAAAAAGTCTCGACCGTGACCGTCTGCTGGGGATCTGCCTGTGGTCCTTCAAGGCCGATGGCGAAACGAAAGGTCGTTGCAAGGCGCTCGGTCAAACTCGCGACGGCCAACGCCTCGCGCGGCGGTGCGCTGTTCGTCATGGAGGACTCGCGAATGGTTGTCCCATCGGGTGCTCGGATCGTGTGCGAGATCGAGGCGCTCTCCGCCTCGGCGGTTTTCACGCGCAGTCTGGCGAGATCAGCCTCGAGTTGGGCTACCCAGCACGAGCCACCGAGTCAGACCCAGTTCCCGTGACCTTCGCCGACATACCAGCTCACCGATGCGTTGCCGTAGTGCTTCAGTCTGCTTTTGCTGGGCAAAGCCTGCGTTGGGATCGGTCGGGCTCTGAACCGCACCGACCGCACTTTGCAGAATTCCCGTCGGAATCGCTGCCACTGCAGCGGACCAGCGATCAGTCCACAGTACAGGATACGGTTTACCTCAGACTGCGCGTACCTGGGACAAAGGAGCCAAAATCGCCTGCAGGAAAAAGGTGCTTGTCAGCGGCGAGAGATTTTTCGAAACACGATCTCTAAGCCACCACATACAGGTATCGCCGCGATCTCGACAACGCTGACATTGCGGCCATTTCCGATCGCACTAGAGGAGGGACAGGCGCAGTTCAGCTTGAGGACGCATCCGCCTGCGTTAATCCGGCGTCCGCTCGCTCACCTTGACCTTGCGGACTCGACAGGTCCGGCAAGATTTGTCTGTCGTTTGAGGCCCGATGGCAGCTGCCAGGTCGCTCACCCCCTGCGACGACGGTCCCGCGACGGCAGAAGACCATGCACCGTCAACACCATCGCCTTCATTGTGATTGCGACGTTTCTGAGAGGATGCCAACGACGACGACGATCCGCCGCCACCCTGCATTGCGCCCGTGCTGGTCGTCGGCCGGGTCTGATTGTTCTTCCCGGACATGTTTGGGGCTCTGGACCCGGGTGAGGTCGCAAGGCTCGATCAGACGATTGGCAAGAGGGCGGTTCCGACGCTGTTCATTCTCGTCCGAAGACTGCAGGAGGCGCTCAGTCCGTTTCCGCCGTGCTCGTGCAGTCGCTGGGTGGAGGCAAGGGATCTCTCGCGAGTCCTCCGCAGTGACCAGACACTGCGCTTGTTTCAATAGGGCCCTGTAGCAGCAGCTTGATTTTTCCTTTAGCTTGTCGGTGCTGAGTACTGACGTTCCCGGCCCGCTTGGCGAGCGCTCGGCAAACAGCGAGCGATGCCGGATTCCGAAGCCCGAGTGAATGAAGCACCCCAGCAAGATGGGGAGACCGGGGAGAGGTCGGCGCTTCTTTCGGACACTCGGTACCGGTGGTGATTGTGCGTGAGCGGTAGCATGCATGCATGCATGTGGTGCGTCCAGCACCTGCACAGCGCGGGTTTCTCGGGAGACCTCTGCAGACGATGACAACATTGCGACCCATTCGACTGACCTTGCCATCGCGCCCCGCGGCTCTCGCGCGCGCGTAGCCTACTCAACTTTATAAAGCCTTATTACAGTAAAAGCCGTTAAGGTATGAACTTGCACCCATGTGTGGACAAGCAGATTGCGTTTATGAGATCTTATCGGATCGTGCCGCGGCCGGCGCGGTGCGCCGGCACACCTGTTTTTCCCTCTTTCGTCAGCTTGGTCCACAAGTAGCCTCGGGGCCCACGATGGCCAAAAGGCTCGCGCAGTGCTCGCGCCAAATGCATATTGTTGTTAAGAGCAGATCGCGATCTCTGTCCGGTTATGTTGCGGTGGAGGGAGGGCGGCAATGAGACGAACGCGAGAAAGCGCGCGGAAAATTGGTGTATGAGCTGGCTTTCCGACGACGGGCTTTAGCACCGATCCCCGACGAGCGCGAGGAGGCCCAGCTCAGTATTGAATATTGCAGGATCGCTGCGGGGGTACCTGCCGCAGAAGAGCATTGGGAAAGGAAATGCAAACGCATGCGCCAGGGGGCGGGCCAATATCGTAGCGGACGTGACAGCACAAGCTGTCGAATAATATGCATATGTACAAGACAGATCCGCACGGCACGGTGAACAAAAGAGGGTCTGCGGATCCTGAACGGCCGGAAATAGTCAGGGGTGCGCGAAGGAAACGACGAACAGAGGGGTATCGAAGATTGCGAGTAATATAGAATCGTGCTCGGAGAGAACAAGTCAGAATAGAACGATAAATAGCGAGCTGGGATACATTAAGGGTGAAATAAGATCGCGGGACAAGGGAAAGGAGGAGAGAGAAGGGTGCTGGCGCCACCCTGTGGATCAGCGCCCCTCGTTCTCGCGCCAGATCGGTTCTCGCAAGCGAGGGTCGAAGCTCTGCGATCGTTCGCCACCCGTGACGAGCATGTGCCAGTAGACAGTGTCGCCAGGCTTGAGCAAACGGAGCCCGCGATCCCGAGCGCGAGCGGCGGGCGACGAGGTTCGCAGTCGCGACAGGCGCATAGACGGCGCGTCCTTATCCGCCGCCGATTCGACGCGTTCCCGCGCGTGTGAAAAGGGGGTGGGAGTCCGCGACGAGTCGCGCGAGGGAGTTGGAGAAGGCTGCAGGCGGACGATCGGGTTGCTGACTCCCGGATCGCCGGGGTAGTAGGTTCGTTCGCGAGCGGTGACCTCGTTGTGGTGGAATACGAAGCGGTGGTGATTCGCCGAGCGCTGATGCTTCTGCACCGAAGCCTGTAGAGTGGGACAGGTCAGCGGCGGTCGCGGCAAAGGGAGCTGGAAGAAGACAAGCTTACGTTGCACTTTGAGCAAGGCGAAACGATGTTGTCTAAGAGGAAAAGGGGGGTGTGGGCATTAGACCTGTCCCAACCACGACTCATCTGTGGAGGGGAAAGAACGTACATCCGACAGTCTTGCCGCAGCCGTGGCAGTTGATTGACGACGTGAGGCAATCGCAAGTGCGTTCGACCTGCTCCTGAGCAGGGCCGTCTGGCCAGAACGTCGCCGAATTTGCGGGTGCCGAGTCGGTGCTGAAGAGTATGATATGCGGCTTGAGCAGCAGGACGGCCTGCGGGAAGGGAGGAGGTCAGCGACGCGCTGTTTGGGAAGGTCCTGCTTGATCACGCGCGCCACTAGAGACGCGACGAGCATGCCGGTTGAGCGGGATCGCGCAGGGACCGCACTCACTCGCATCCCTCGATCTGACAAGAAAGTATCGCACGTCGCGCATCGGAGAATGTAGACGCGATGGATAGGAACGGTCGCGGAAACTGGCGGCGGTCGCTCTGTTGCCGGCGGCGTCGGGTACGGCAGCTGGAGTAGTTCTTGGCGGTGCGAGTGGTAACGCTCGAACGACTGCTGCAGTTGCTGCTGCTCGTTGGTCCAGTAGGCTCTCCGAGAGCTCAACAGGGCCGACGAGCCGGCCTGGGTCGAGGCGTCGGCGGTGCCGACCCTTGCTGCGGCATGGCGGTCCGTCGTCCCGCGATATGTAGACATCGAGGACGAGGGTGGACCAGTGAGAGGTGGCATGTCTGCATAGTCGTCGACTGCTGCGTCGAGTCGTCGTGCCAAGGCTGGATCGGGAGAGAGGCGAGGGTCTCGCATTCGGGAAGCGGGACTGGGAAAGCGGGTTTGGAATGATGAATTTGAGAAGAACCCGCTGCGACGTCAGCACCCGCTTGTTTGCCCTCTGCAAAGGCGCTGCAGTCGTTCAAGAAGTGTAGACTCACGGGGCGTACAGAGAGGGCAGGGACTCTACGAGCTCGCGCGGTTCAGAGAAGCGGCGCAAGGACGTACGTCGGAGATCGGAGGTGCCGGCTTTCGTCGATCTGAGTTGGTGGCGGTCCGTGCACTCGTTCGACAGGAGCTAAGGAAGTCGCGGACGATGCAAGTCGGCCGCGGGCGCGTCGCAGTGTCCAGGAGGAACTTGAAGTCGAGATGGAAGAGCGCGAGAAGATAGTCGCGGGGTAAAAGCGAACCGACGTAGATCTTGAACGCCGATCAGGGAAGAAGCTCTGCACCGCTTCGCTGAAGACGGCCGGCTCTGGGTTGCGCGGCACTCAGCTGCCGCGTGCTCCTGGACAAGGGGAGGACGACAGGAAAGGGGCGGGGGCGGACAACAAGCTTTCGGACTGAGAGCGGTCGACACATGAGAGCTGGTCTGTACCCGTGACCGCCGTGCACTCAGGGACGGGAATGCTTGCGCGCTCGCTCTCGCCCCCGGCAGTGCAACTTTGGATCACGACAAGAGCTGGAGCCGAGCACCTCGGCCGCGGCCACGCGCGTGTCCGAAAGGGGCGATCCGATCAATTTGTCGCACATGGGAGAGCTGAGACAAGCTCGGACACAACCTGACGACATCGCTTATCCTTCGACCCGCTCACCCTGCTCCTTCCGTCGTATTGCAAGGCAACCTCAACGCCACCTCGACCACAAGGCTCATCTTACCCGACAGAGTGCGCTCCCTTCCCGTGCTCAGCCCCTCGCACGAAACCGACTCGAGGCGGACTCTTGACACCGGGAGAAGAGGTTCTGAACCCCAACGCGACGTCATGTCAAGCGCCTGCAGAGCTCCTCCTAGCGCCTGGAATGAATTCAGTGAGGTGAGATGCCCCGGCGATGCGAGGCGCAGCACCTAAGCGCCGCAATTCCATGCATGCGGCGGCGCCGCGTGCGAGAGAGACAGGCTCGGAGATGTGGCCGCGAGTTCATCCTCGCGCGGGCGGTGCAGTACAAGCAAAGTCGTCCATGTCTGGGCATAAATGGCCAAGGATCCGCTGATGCGAGCAGCCGACAAGGGCTGTCTGCGTTGCCGCGGATTGAACAAGGTTTATCATCCGCGGATCTGCAGGCACCAGCTGCAGGGCTCCTCGACGCCACACAGGATCTCTGCGCTTCATCAATAACTGATCGAAAAAGAAGCCAAAGGCCACTCAACCGCACGAGAAATGGAACCCTTCGCTTCGCTCCTCTTCCACCGCCGCCACCGGACTCTTCGAGCTCTCGACTGTCCGTGTCGTAGCGCGCGCAGCATGCTGCATCGCGAGGCGTGACTGTGTACATGAAAGGAGAAATGTTTCCTAGTGATCGATAAGTCGATCGTGAGCAGGACAAGCCCTCGGAGGAACTCGGCTTTGCTCGCGCGTTCTCCATGAATGCAACGGAAAGCGTCTATTGCCGAACTCTGGCGCGGATCTGCATATGTACAAGTGTGTATGGAAAAGTTGAGGATCGCAAACTCAAAGCAAGAGTCCCACTCCGGCGAGGAAGGCGCCGGCGGTGAAGCCGACGGTGGCCAACGTGACTTTGCTCGTCCGCCGCGAACGATGAGCTCTCGCGCCACTCGTCGTCGACCCCTGCCCATTATTCTGCGATGCGCCTCCCGTCGCAGCCGGTCGGCCACTCGAAGTCGCAGACGCAGTTGGCGGCGCGCGCCCAATCGTCGCAACGATGCCGTTGTTGCTGTCGGACGGGTCATAAGTCGGTTCGATCCGCGCGAGCAGGAAATCGGTCACGGTGGTCGCGACGGCCGATGCGGGACTGCCGTTATTGGCGTCGGCAAGAATGCTCGAGAGGTTGCCGGCGGAGGCGGTCAACAGCGTCGAGTTGAAGTAGCGGTGCGTTTGTGCGATATTCCTGCCGTGCTCAAATGGATTTCGAAGTCAGAGCCAGCGGATCTCAGTTCGCGTTAGTGGCTACTTACCCAAACTGTTCCGTAACAATATCTGCCACCTGCTGCGATGCGGTCGAGAAGATCGGAACCGTCGTGTTCATCGAGGTGACGGAGGTGCCGTTTGCGGCCGACGAGGAAGCATTGCCAGAGAACAGAGTCGCGTTCAGAGTGCACGACTGTGAAAACGGTCACAGTCGTTGGCGTAAGGAGAGACCATCCGCAAACAAATTCAGGGGAACGTACCTGAGCCCGGGAAGAGTAGAGCAGGACCGCCACCGCTCCGAGATCCTGCGCTTGTTGCAGCAAGTCGTACGACATGGCCGTCTGGTTGCCCTCAGCCGTCGCGTTCGTGGACGTCGCGTTATCCGCGATCGGGACCGTGGCGGTTTGGACGGCCGAATCGCAAGAGACGTAGGCGATCCACGGGATCGAGGTCGAGGAATAGTTGAGGTTTGCGCTCGTCTCGTTGAATTGCAGCACGACGCCCTGTACACAGCGGTGAGGTGAGAGTCAGCTGGCTGATCCAGACTCGAAAGGCCGGAAGGCGCGACTTGCATAGATGGTTTGGTTCCTCTCGTCGCGGAGAGACGTCACTCCTTGCCTATCGAAGGGTGCGGGGTCAGCTCTTCTCGCTCAGGCGCGGGCAAAGAGGAATGCAGGTGACTCACGTCTGAGTGCCCCGGGCAGTATCTGTGCTCCACACGGCCTGTATGGTCGCGTTCAAGGCCGACTCGGTCGAGTTGGCAAAAGCCGGCACCCTCCCTTCGACCGTGACGTTCCTTGGAGCCTGTGCAGTCGCGTTCCCCCCGCTCGCCGAGCTAGCACTCGGCGCGAGTGCTGACGAGATGGCCGAGGCGCTCACTGAACCTGCAGTGGAAGCGGCGGCGACGATCGATGAACTGGTCTGAGCCGAGGCGGTGCCGGACAAGCAGGCGAGGCAGGCGACCACCACGGACGCGAGTTGACCCAGAGTGCTCATTCTCGTTCGCAGCAGCGGGTGTTATCGTATATGGGTGCGTCGATCGCCTGCCAGTGTGAGAGGTTCAAAGTTAAGCTGGGAGCCGACCTTACATACGGTAACGCACGATGTGGCGGTGCAACACCGCAAAGCGACTCCATGTTAACGTTGCGTATACATAAACCCGAACTTTGCGTTCGAGGGAAAACAAGTGAAGCTATGATATGTAGCGAATCATCACCGACGGGGGAATTGAACCTCCAGCTCCAGCGAGAACTTGCCTCGTTATGAAATTTATAACTTGCACGACGTGACGTTCATACAGTATGCGTACCGGACGACACGGCGCTGCAGCGGATCATGAAGACGACGACGACGACGACGAATCGAGGATCTGCGCCAGCGCATCTCGCACGACTTGGTCTTCAAACAGTCCTTCCGGCGTCGGACCAACCGGGACGGGCGTGATTCCGAGGTTCTTGGGCGCGCACGACAAGCCGGTAGAGTCAGCTACGAACCCGTGTAGCGCGTGGGGAGAGGAAGAAGCGTGCTCACTCGGAGTTGTGCCTCGTCGACTCGTATGTGCCCATTCCGGACATACACCACATGCGTGACGACATCCCTCGGTTCAATCTCGCGGCTCCTGCCACCCCCCGCGGCCACCGCACCTATACCAGTCCAAGTCGAGGAACTCCTCCTACATGCGGCGGTCAACGCGTCCACAAAGTCGACGGCTTCGTACCCCGTCGTCTCGCGGTCCTCGGTCGAATTGAGCAACAAGATCTTGTTCCGGATCCGCGCGTGCTCGTTGGCGATCAAGTCCCCGACAGGTCGGAGGACCAAACAGGGTATGATCGAAGTGTACAAAGACCCGGGAGCGTAGATCAACGTGGTCGCGTCTTGGAGCGCTTGCAGGAAGTGCGAGTTCGGACGGGGGTGGATCTCGAGGCCGTACGAGGAGAGGTAAAAGATGCGTTGGATCCGACAGGGGAGAGGCGGGATCTCGGACGCGTCTTTAGTGAATTCGAGGTGTTGAGAAGCAGAGGGCGCGGCAAAGTCCGATGGAGAAGAGGAAGAGAAGGTATTCGCATCCGGGAAGGTCGTGGTGGCGGTGTTGGTGGTCATGTGCAGATCGGGCGAAGGGGGAACCTCGGCGTGCGACTCGTCCTCTTCGGCGCCGAGAACGGGCGGTTCCGGGAACGAAGGTGTCGTCGCTCGCGTGAGGGGGAAGATTGCTTCGGCCCTCAGAGTCGCTGCGCTTGAAGTCGAGGTGGAAGTCACGAGCAACGGCGCAGTCGCCGGCGCCATTGACGAGGAAGCGGAAGCGGAAGGGTGAGAGATCTCGCTCTGGCCGGCAATGACGTGCCCGTCTTCGAGTTCGGCCGCGATCGTGACGGTCGACGAGGTGTTGATGACGGGGACGATCCGGACCGAGTCGTGCGAGATTCCGGTCACGCTCACGAACAGGAAGATGGCCGAGGGGACCTGGTGGGGCGTGGCGATGCGGTTTTGAGTACCAGGCTTTGGAGCGCGATAACCGTCATCTGAACTTGCGGTACGAGACTCACCGAGCCGAGGAAGAGGGAAGCTCCGCTCAAGAAGAGGTTCCCGATCGAGGCCTTCTTGAAGTTGAAACCCTGTGAGTGCTGATGACGTCAGCTGCGCAGCCCTTTGGCGTTCCCACGCAACCGTACCGCCCGCGTGCTTCAGCTGGCTGCCGTTCCTCGTCATCGAACTCACGCGCTGCGATTTTTTGAGGACTGCGTTCTGGAAATGGACGAGAAAGGCGCGGATGGTCTCTTTGCGGTCGCCGGGGATACCCTAGCGCGGGGCAATCGCAACGGGTCAGCACTAGCCAGCGCGAAAGAGCGCGTCCGTGAGAGGAGGACCCGCGACTGACCCGCCATAACCTGTGGGTCCCTTCGACAATGTCCCCCCACTCTTGCTTGACGGCGACGTTGGTGGTGTTGACCCCACCGGGCAAGCGGTACTCGAGCAAGCGGCGGATGCAGTCGAGCGGGGAGCCGGCGGGAGCGGAAGGGATGAGGCGGATCAACCGCGATCGGATATCGCCCAAGGCTGGACCGCCTGTGAGAGGAGACCTTGGGGGGTCAGCATCCCATCATCGTGTGGAGAAAAGGGGAGGGGGGAGCTGACCGAGAACGCGTTGGATTTCTGAACTGCTGCCGCCGTCGTCCGAGACGGGCAAGCAGTACGTTATCCTCTTTGCGCCTACAAAGGCCCCGACTACAGCATTACATCCCGTTCCACCTCCGATGATGCATAGTTCTTGATCTTGCAAGAGAGACGAGGACGAGGAGGCGGCGGTTCGAGGTTGAGGTTGTTGAGGGAACGAGAACGAGATCGAGGACGAGGAAGAGGCGATACGTGGCGTGGTCGCCTCGGAGCAACTGTCGTTCATGCGATCCTGTCGATCGAATATAGCTGTTCTGGTTACGGTATGGTAGCCAAGAGCAGGGGGCGTGAGGCGGATGCAGCCGAGTGGGGAGCGAGGTCGTGGCTGCTCCGATGGGGAGCTCGGAGTCTAGCGTGCAAGAGCGGTGTCGCTCGCTCTATCGTCTCGGATCCCAATCCGATCCAGTCCAGTGCAGCCCTAGCGTGCCTTGTCGAGGGAGCTGGTCGTCGCGGGCAGAGCCTCACGCCCTGGACGTTGGACGACCGACCGCCTGGCCTGGCTTGGCTTGGCTTGCCCTCCGCACGCACACAGACAAAGTCGGTTTAGTACGATGAAGGGAATCGGAAAGGCGTTCGCACGAGGTATGCTTCACTCTCACCCTCTCTCTATGCCCCCTGCGCGGTCGACTGCTGCCTGCCCGCTCCGATCGTCATCACCCGCCCCATCGACACCCGCCTCTCGCCCGCATGAACGCGGATTGGGTGCGATGGAACAGCGAAAAACCCTCCTTCGCTTAGGGCGATGAGCACCAGTGCGCGGTCTGCCCAGTCCCCGCCCAAAGAGAGCAGTCACCCCCGCCTCGGCGTCGCAGCCCGAACAGCGACCGGTTCCAGAACTCGCAAAAGACTGACGCAACCCGAAAATGCAGCGCCGCACATGCTCGGCTCCAAAGTCGGAATGGGCAAAACGAGCGTAGACGCAGAGACGAACGAGATTGTCAGGCGCTTTGCCGGCCTCGAAGGTCAGTCCTGATGGGTTCCCTCACCTTGCGTCTGCGGCCGATTCCCCGAGCTGGTAAGCGATACTGACGTGAATCCTGCGACTGACAGAGTACACGGCCAAGCTCGTCAAGGACACGAGCGCCTTCCGCGATGCCGTCGCCAGTACGTCCGGTCGCCGGCAGCCTTCCTCTTGTTGATCCGAGCCGGGTCACGCAACCGAACTGCGTATACATGTTTGTATATGGTGAACTGAGACTGGACTACCTCGCCCTCTCACGCAGCCATGCTCACCTCGCAAACCGGCTTTGCGACGGCCTTCACGACCCTCTTCTCCCCCCTCCAGGGCGAAACCTCCCTGACGGCGACGCACCCGTACGCCGAAACGACCCTCCGCAACATTGACCAGTACCAAGAGTTTATGGTCGAACTCAGAGAGGCGATCGAACCCGAGATTGAACTCGTCGACGCGAGGGTCACGGCGCCCCTGAAAGAGTACCAAGAGTTGTTGAAAAAGATCCGAAAGACCATCACCAAGCGTGAGCACAAGGTCCGTGTGGTTCCTCCTCCTCTTTTTGCTGCCAACCGCGGTCTCCCTTCTCTCGGTCCCCTATCTGACACGACGGACCCCGCGCGCAGCTCGTCGACTACGACCGCCACAACAACTCGTACAACAAGCTCAAGGACAAGAAGGAAAAGTCGCTCAGCGACGAGAAGAACTTGTTCAAGTACGAGCAGGAACTCGAACTCGCGACTCAAGAGTATGAGCACTACAACGGGTGCGTTTGGCCTGGATTCCCACATGTTTTTCCGCTCCTTGAGGGAGACAGCTGATCAAGGAGGGGATATGATCGATGGGACTTCGTGAACGCACAGGATGCTCAAGGCCGAGATTCCGCAGTTCCTTGCGCTCTCGTCGAGCTTCATCGCTCCGATCTTCCAGACCTTTTACTTCATCGAGGTCGGCATCCTCTGTGCGTCAGCTCTCTCTCTCTCTCTCTCGCTCGCTCACTCTATCAAGCAATCACTTCCCCACCTGCTTTCTTTTCCCGCGGCTGACTCGGAACCACGGCGGTGCAGACACCCTCCTCGAGAAGATGCAGTCCTTCACGACGAGCACGTACGGTCCCGACGCGGTCGGCGTCGACGGCCTCGAGACGATGCACTATGAACGGATGGGAGACGTCGCTGAGAGGATTGACGCGCTGACGATCACGAAGCGGTTCGTTTCGACTGGTGAGTCTGCTCTTGTATCATCCACCTGTCAGCCAGTATCGAGAGGCTTCGAGTTGTTCCTCGTTCCCTGGCTTTGCTGGCTGTAGGCAGTTGAGGTTCAGGCGCGATGCTGACAAATTCTTCGACAACTCCCCGCAGCCAAGTTCATGTCGGCGCACCGAGCCGGATCCGACACGGCGTCGACCTACTCGTCCTCCTCGCTCGGTCGGTCATCTTCGTACGCTCGTCCGGGCGCGGGAGCCCATCTCGATGCTGCGGCGGCCCCTCCGGCGTACGCCCCTTCTGCCGCTAGTCCCGGCCTCGCGTCGGCGGGGGCCAAACGTCCCCCTCCGCCACCTCCCCCTCCTCCCGGCGGCGGCGCCTCCAAGAACAAGGAGTACGTCACGGCTCTGTACGACTATGAAGCCCAGGCCGCGGGGGACTTGTCGTTCCGCGCCGGGGACCGGATCGAGTTGGTCAAAAGGACCGAGTCGGATCAGGATTGGTGGACGGGGAGGTTGGACGGGCGCGAGGGGCAGTTCCCGGCTAACTATACGCAGGGGGCGTGAGCTGCGTAGGGAAGTACCCGGATCTCCTTTGCGGGAGGCGCGTGTGAAGTAGTATAAGCTAGAGGGAAGCAATTCAGTTTTGATTTCTTTCTTTTCTTCTCCGGAACCGCCTCGCAGAGTCTCCCAAGTCTCTTGATTCGGCATTGCATCGGAACATTCAATCGAAAGACTACTGCGCAGGCGAGAAAGGGCTGTCCAGTCTGAGCAAGCTTGGTCCGAAGTTTGAGCGCCTCAACTGTCGCTCCGGCCATGAGTGGCGAGGTTGCGGCGTCGACGCATACGGCGCGCGTGAAGACGAAGAAGGTTAGCTTGCAATCGCAACGCCATTCGCACTTGCTCGTCGAACTGTTTCGGCGGAGGGGAATCAGCAAAACTGTTTTCGCAACGCTCGGAGCTAAACCGGGAGGGAAAAAAGCACCTGAGCAGCCAGGAACTGTAGCACTTCTTCGGCGAGACTCCTGATAGAAGCGAGCCAGTTCTCGTGCACGGCTTGATCATGTGCGGCGTCGATCTTGCACATGGTCTTGAGGAAGTGATCCAAAACCCCTGCGCAATCGCTGAAGGTCCCCTCGACAAGTGGATCGAATGTGTTTTGAGGGACAGAGGATCTCCCTGACGGATGCGCATCCAACCTGCCGAACATCTTGAGCAACAGATCGGGACCGTCCTGGCGCGCCCTTTCGCCAACTCCGAAAAGCTTGCCCCTCCAGTCCCAGTCACGGCGCAGTTCGGGTGGACGCGCTTCCAACTCGAGATGCAGGCGATACAAGAGCACGAGCTCGAGCATCGCGATTGCCCACAGGTTGTATAATTCCGACTTTCGGTGTAGCTCGGCGGGAGTCGGCGCTTCGTGTCGTACTTCGGCGGGTGACAAAGTCGCGAGCTCGAGCTCGGCATTGACCAGCCTGTTAAGAGCCAAAAGTGCCAGCCAGTGCGCGTTGTACGTGCACATGATGACTGGTTCTGCATTGAAGGGCGAGAGAGGGGGGACCCAGACAGTCGCGTATACTGTCTCGTCGTGCGGGATCCGGGAAAAGAGTGGTCCAGTCTCCTCGCAGTGCCAAGTCGAGAACGTCGGCAGCCTGCGCAAGACGAAAAATGTGAGTCACGATCATGCACTTCTGCACGCAGCAGACCGTAAAAAAAAGGCTTCCGCATCGACTCGCCTCCATTCTGCGCCGTCGCTGTGTTCTTCGCATCTAGGAACGACAATGAAGGGCGCTGTCTGTCCCCCTGGCTCTGCCAATCGCAAGTGCACCTGGCGTTGATAGTCGTGACTCGTGTCATCCCATAAGTGGGCACTGACGACAATTCCCTCCCAGAGGCGCCTGCGCAGGGTGTCTTGGAGGCTCGGCCAAAATCTAATGCTGTCAATCGCAGGAACATCGTCTGCTTTGGCAGCAGCTCCCCTAGTCGTCGGTTCCGCATAGCATGCTCGTAGAGGCTGCGAGGGCAATGTTTTTAATCAGCTATGCCGTCACCGCTGAGTGAGTCCGGAAACAGAATAACCAACCCACCGCAAGCGTCCATGGCAATCCTATATTGTGCATGTCAAGGTGAGCAAAGCCATCATGGACTGCTCCATCAAGACAGCAATGCCTTCGGAGGAGGTTGATCCCGACCAAGCTGGTAAACTTGACCCTCGCCCGGGGCAGCGAAGCCCGGACTGCACGTGACTGAATGAGTGAGCGCTTGTAGGTGTACGTCTGCTGCATTGCGCCGGCGAGCGTGACTTGGCTCGACGCGCCCGCAACCGTTACAAACTCTCGACACCCTGAGATTGGGAAGGCCGCGTTTATGCGCGGCGGCAGCGGTGGCGGCGGCGGCGGCGGCGGCGGCGGCGGCGGCGATTGAGGGTGCGGCGTCGGTGCAGTACTGTGTGACATGTCCTCCGACAGGGCACGGCGAAAGCGAGGGATCTGTCGCGCGATGCACGCGCCGAAGCGGCGAGACGAGGGGTCCGCGGACAAGCCGACGCAGCTCGAGCCTTCTTACAGTAAGCCCCTTGACCTCCGTACTCCTGTTGATGGCGAGGTCGTTCACCAGGCTACGAGGCTCTGGGACCGCAAGTCGAATCTTGTTCATCACGATGGAAGGGAACCGGACGGAAAACATGAACCTGGAACATCACCGAACCCGTGTCTAGGTGAAGCAGCTACCAGAGTGATAGACAAAGCAAGGCAAGGCACGATGAGGGGCTTAGGACGGAAACTACCGGAAACCTTGAACCTCGTCATCACTGAGGTTCGCTGAGTCGCCATGAGGGCCCGAGTGAGGATGACCATCACCATACATGTGATCGTCATGCTGCTGCTGCTCTTCTGCCTCCGCCTGCGCCACTTGCATTTCCGCCTCAAACTGCCAGAAGCAGGTTGAGTCAGCTAGACCGGAATGAGGCGCACAGAGAAGAACACACCTGTTCAAAGAAGAAGAAGAGAACGTGGCGGACGAGACGCTGAATAGAATCAAGCCAGGCAGCGTGGTGGTGGCCTGCGTGCTCGATCTTGCACTTTGAGTTGAGAAATTCCATCAGAGCTTGGGCACAGTCGGCAATAGTACCCTCCGTGATGTGGTCATTGACAACTCCGCCGTGTTCTGTTCTGCCCACCTTCCGCTGCAGGCTGTCGTGGACCTTGAGAAAGACGGCTTTGTCACACGTTCTTGCAAGCCCCGCAATGTACGGCAATCTCGCCGCCGCTTGAACCTCGGCTGGATGACCACTATTGATCTGAAGGTGTAAGCGATACAGAGTACGAGTTCCAGTAGTGCAACCGACCAGTGTATGGACTCGCTCTCCCGAGCCTGCCTTTGGAGATTTGCCTGCGCGTCAGGCAGAGGGAGAGACCTCAGAGCACTTTCTGCCTGGGCCATCCTGAACAGAGCCTGAAGGGCAAGCCAGCAGGCCTGGTAGGTATAGACGTGGACAGGCTCGGCGTGGAACATGTCAAGAGGTGGAACCTCGCCGGTGCCAGTTACGATGTCGAGCTCGGGCGCGCTATCGAAACTCGGCAAGTGCTCGAGATGGACGCGGATCTGGCACGCGGGTACACTGTCAAGAAGTGGGAATTGTCAGAGGAGGGCTCTTGTTCTATGCACAAGAGCGCTTACCTCCATTTTGACCGCTGATGCGACTCCGACAAGCTGTCACCCTCTTTGCACCGCGGGAGGACGATCACCTTCCTTTCCTGTCGGTCAGCGTCAGAGACTCGCTGGAAGGCATGGTAGTAGTCCGTTTGTATCGAATCATCTTCATGGAGGGAGGCAATGGCGCATTCGATGCGTCCCACCACGCTGTCGTGCAGGGCTGACCACGTCCGGATGCATTGGATAGCCCGCCTCGCCCCCAGCTTCGGATAATCCAGCACAGCGTGGGGGTGTGGCCCGTGGTACACTATCCGGAGCGGCTGTGATCACAGATGGGGTCTCAGTTCCGGTCCAATTGCCAGGAAGACACTCGACTCGCCGCCATATCTCCGGGGATCCCAATGTTGTGCAGGTCGAAGTTACCGTGCAAGTCGGGCGGTAACTGGCAAAAGCTGTGCAGCAAACTGATGCCAACAAAGCCAGTGAACTTGACCGCCTTCTTCTCGAAGTCGCCGCTGACGGAGCCAGGGAGCGACTCGTAGTTCAACTTGTACGTCTGTTGAATGACAGCCGCGAGCGTAACTTGGCTTGCCGGACCCGCAACCGTTACGAAATCCGAGCCAAAGTCAGGAAGCCGGACGGGTGGATCCTCTGTGCGCAGTCGAGGCGTCGTTGCACGAGAGCTATGGCGTGAATGATGGGCCGATCGAGCGGGAGAAGCTGTACTGTGCGGCATCTTGCGGACGATTTGCTGCTGGAGCACTGGTATATGGAAGCCTCGAGGCGATAGATGTCAAGAAGCGTCGAGCAGATTCCACCCGCTCCGAGCTCGCCACCGCACCTCCGCGGACAAGCCGCAGCTCGAGCCTCTTCCATTTAATTCCATGCGTGAAGACTCCTGTCGAGGTTGAGCTCGGTCATCGAGTCTATAGTGTTGCGAAAACACCACTCCGTCCCACCTTTTCGAGAGGAGACACTGTATGAGGTCTCAGCGAGAGAAACGCAGCTGAAAGCCCGAGACCCAGCGTCGTCCGCGGCAGGGAGCGAGCACCTGGACTTATTGTTGCGTCGTCTGCCTGACTGAGACCGTTAGTGCACGCAAGAAAGACATCGGAGTCGCAGTCGACATCGCCGGGCAGAGCCGCGGGGAGATTGACGTCCTGAGAGCGCTCGGGCGAAGTTGTGCGGGTCGGAGCAAGCTGGGTGGACGAGGTCACTTTGGGCCAGCAATGGACTAGCAGGAGGGCACGAGACCATGGAGACGCAGTATTTCCACAGGTGCTCGCCGTGAATCGCAGGGCCTTGTCGACCATTCGCACCGGGAATCCCCGGATGTTGTCAGCGCAAGAATGGTGCGTTCACTCGATGCGACCGTCGTCCTCTACAGCGGCGAACGACATGGTCTCGATCTTTTTCGGGCCCTTGACCTCCTTTTGGAGCAGGTCGTCGATGACTCGGAACGAGCCGGGGTCGATGAGTGCGACCTGGGCAAGGGGCAAAGACGGCGGCGTTAGTTTGCACAGCAAGGGGGATCGAACCAAAACACAGAGAAAGTGGGATAAGCGCACGAGCTCCCACTCTTCGGACCACTCGTCGTCCTCGACCTTGGTGACCAACGGCATGATCTTCTCCTTGAGCTTCTTGCCCTCCTTGGACGACATGGTCACGCGGACCCGCATCTGTGCTCGTGCAATCGGCAGCGTCTTCTTTGCTTGGAGCACCTTGATCAGATCGAGTGCCTGAGAGGGAGGGTTGGGGAGTTCTCGTCAGCTCGAGAAGGGGCGCGGCAAGTCAGCAAACAGGTAGGACTCGCCTGCGCCTTGGCGGCCTTTGAAGCTTGCACGTTGTAGCCGATCTCGTTCATCGCCTTTTCAATCATCCCGACCGTGTGTGGCCGCTGCGTATTTGGGTCGACGCAGCGCGAGGCGACCTCGGTGCAGATTTCCCTCCGGAGTTCCTCGAGTTCGACGGCGCGCTCCTTCTCGCCGACTTGCAGTTCTCCCTTTTTCAAGATCTGCATCATGACTTCTTTCACGTCGCTAGTCCCGAAGGCCTTTTGTAGGTCGTCCGCGGACGCGACGGCGCCCTTCGAGACGTTGGTAAAGACGGATTCGATCTGGATCACCTCGGAGAGGTCGGTCTGGGCTCCTGTCCGCCATGCTCGGACGGTGTTGGAGTAGCAAGCGATCTGTGCGTAGGCGTTCGTGCAGCTCGGTCAGCCTCGTGCTGCTCTCCCGGGCTTCCGAGGGGCATTGCTCAACTTTCGCAGCTCGAAGAGGAGAGTACGCACCTCGAAGCGCTTTCCGCCCTTTTTGAGTCGGACGACCGAGACGTTGGTGAGCTTGATAGCCTTTCCGGGCTGCTTGCCTGCCGACATGGCGCGAGCTGTCGAGTCGGTGATATGAGAGAGCGTTGGTCGCCGAGAGAGCGGGTTCGGGTGGAGGTAGCGAGTGCGCTATTGAGGCGAGTGCGAGTGCGAGATGCGGTTAGCCTGGCTATAGCTTCTTTAGACGCAAGTTCGTCGTGTTGACTTGGAGATCGAGCAAGACCTCGCAGCGATGACGGCACGAGCGTCTCCCTCGACCGGTTGCCCTCAGTTCGCCTCAGACTCGCAAAGATCTGGCATGGGACGATGGTCGTATTCATTGTGATTGTGCTGCTCGCTGCGGCGATCGCCGTCGTCTACCGCGTCGGCCGCTCCCTCCTCGCTGCCTCTCGACCGCCAAACCCGCCGTCTCGTCCGGCGGTCGCATATGCCAATTCGACACCAGCTGCTCCAGCAAAGGCAAAGAGTGTCGCACTCGTCGTGCTCGGAGATATCGGGAGGAGCCCGAGGATGCTGTACCACGCCAATAGCTTTGCTCGGAACGGGTTCGAGACTCGCATCGTCGCTCACCGCGGTGCGCCTCAATCCGTCTCTCCCTTCTTTGGTCGTCCTGGGCTGAGTAATCCTTGCTCCGGCGCCTTGATGCCACTGCTAGGCTCGGCGCCTCCGGACGCGCTCACGGCGAGGTCAAACGTCCACTTTGACTACCTCGAAACGCCTCTCGCCTGGGTTAGCCGGCTCCCACGACCGCTCTTCTTGCTCTTTGCACCGCTCAAGATCCTGCTCGGCGCATTCGGTCTCTACCGCACGCTCATATCCCTCCGGTCACCGCCTGGCTACCTCTTTGTCCAGGTCAGAATTACCTTACCTTCACAGCTAGATTCGACGCCCAGTTCACTGACTGAACGTATGCTACAGAACCCACCTGCCATTCCAACCCTCGCCATCGTCAAACTCGTCGCCTTACTACGAGGCAGTAGAGTCATCATCGACTGGCACAACACGGGCTACTCGGTGCTCGCTCTCCGCCTTGGCAACGATCACTTGGCCGTCTCCCTCGCCCAGTCGTGCGCTCCGCCTCTCCCCGTGCCGTGCCTCGCTCGAAACTAACCCCGTGTATGCGTACGCAGCTTTGAGCACTTCTTTGGCCGATCAGCCTTTGCGCACCTCTGCGTCTCGGACGCGATGCGCACGCAGCTCACTCGTGAAATCAAACTACGGCAAGTCGAGTACTTAAAGTCCAGTAAGGCTGTGAGAGAGACGGAACTGACTGCGTGACGTCTCTTCGAACCGGCGCAGTGGCAACGTCGTGACGCTGCATGACCGACCTCCGGCGTCCTTCCGCCGTCTCGCTCCCCATGAGGCGCACGAGGTAAGGCGCTCCCGCCCAAATCTTCTCATGCAGAAGAAACATGCTCACTCGAGTCGATGATGCGATGGTCCCGTAGCTCTTTCGACGACTTCCCTCACTCGTGTCGCTGCACGCGACGACTTTCTCCGATCCAGATGCCGACCCCAGCTCGACCCTCTTCACCGACCCGGAAGGGTACCTGCTCCTTGCTCGACCCGCACTCCTAGTCTCTTCCACCTCCTGGACCGCCGACGAAGATTTCTCGATCCTCCTGCGCGCTTTGAGCGAGTACGAGCGCGCAGCTCGCTCGCTCGACTTCAAGACGAGGAGGTTGCCCAAGCTTGTGGTGCTCATTACGGGCAAAGGAGCGGGCAAGAAGGCGTTCGAGGAGGAGGTGGCGAGGAGGGAACAGCTTGAAGGGTGGGAATCGGTCAGAGTGCGGACCGAGTGGCTCGAACGGGAGGACTATCCCCGCCTGCTCGGTGAGGCGGAATTCCTTGCGAGACCGACTTTGCTCTCGGAGCAAGTTCCAATCGGCGCGACTGACTCTAAAGCTGGCTTCTCATGGTGAATAGGCTCGGCCGACCTCGGTATCAGCTTGCACACGAGTACGAGCGGGATCGACTTGCCGATGAAGGTCGTCGACATGTTTGGCTGCGACTTGCCCGTCGTCGCGCTCGACTTTCCTTGGTAAGAAGCTCTCTCTCCCTGTAATCTGACATGGTTCGCTTGCTGACTCGTCTGACCGTTCGTCCTGCAGCATCGGTGAGCTGGTCAAGGATGGTCAGAACGGTCGGACGTTCAAGGATGCCAAGGAGCTTTCTGCCTTGCTTTCCGTGAGTTCCATTCTCACGTCCGTCCGAAATGACCACAAACTGATCATGCGCATGCGAACAGGTGCTCCTCGCCGGTTTCCCGAACAACGAGACCACCGAGCTCGACTCGCTCAGGAACGGCATCCAGACGGCCAGGTACGGCGGAGCCGGAGTCGACGAAGCGTGGGGCAGTTGGGACGAAAACTGGGACCGAGTGGTCCTTCCTCTCCTCAGCAGATCTGCTTCTGGCAACAAGCGCGATTGAAAAGAAGTTCTTATTGGTACCAGTTTTGAAAGCGGTGGGGACGGTGTGAAGCCAACATGGACAAGCGAATTCTCAAGCACTCCTACAAGCCAAAAGAAGCGAACAAGCTGGGGGACCGGAAGCAGCCTAAAGGAAGAACAGACGCTCAGAGTGGGCAGGATGAATGTCCTGCGCAGATGCAAAAGCCGGATCAGTGAAGTCAATCTGCGACAACGTCCTGCGGTTCCAGCTTACCTTCAAGCGACCTTGCGCTTCGATCAGAGCACGTTGACGCATGCGCTCCTGGCTCGAGTCCGAAGTCGACGAGATGACCGTGGTCCTGTCGTCTTCTTGCGACAAGAGGAGCTGAGCGCGCGTGCAAACTGCGAACTCAATGATCGCTTCATAAGCACACTTGCTCGCATCCAAAAGGGGTGACTCGAGAGACGTACGGCGCGAGGCGTAGAAAGCGGGCGTCGGAACGGATACGGCCCTCGTAGCCTTGGCGTCTGTCGAGAGAGGCATGGTCAGCTGCAATCGGTAGCGCAAATCTCGGAGACATTCGGACGTACACGTGAAGCAGAGATTGAAAACGAGAGGCTGCAGCTGATCCGCGGAAAAGTTCGAGTCGTCCACGAGGACCGTGTGGTGGGCGCCTGTTTCGAGCGAACATGGGAAGGTCAACATCAGTCTTCTCAGCGAGAAGACCGACACGTACTCCGTCCCGTGCCGAGCAAGGCCTTGTGCGACATGCAGTACCAGTCATAGTGGAACGGCGAGACGATGCCGTTGTCGATGACGGTCTTGCAGGTGTCCGACAGTCAGCTCTTGACACCACAGATCACGGATATTCGGCAGTCAGCTTACACCGCTCTTGGCATTGCCGGTCTTGACATCTCCGTCGCGAGGGTTGGTCGGGAAGAGCGAGATGTGGTGGCGTTTGCCGCAGCAGATGAAAGTAAGCTTCGGCGCGTACCCCTCCTTATTCACCGCTTGTCCGGCTTCGGCCACCGCCATGCGGATCGCCGTGACTTCACCCTGGAGCACATGGCTGAACTGTCCCTCGCTGATACCGTCGCGGAAGAAGAGCTGCACAAGTCTCGAGCGTCAGTGACGAACAACAAGATGAACCAGACCGCAGAAAGGACACACGATGCGTTCGGGCAGGATGTGATTTTTCGTGTAAAACTGACGGAGGAGCTTGATCATCATCGCTTCCAGTTGCGCAATGAGCTCGAGGCGCGAAGGCTGAACCGTGATGGCCGTGTCGAAAATGGAAGCGGTCGGGTCCATCGAACCGACGACGGCCGCAACCGAGGGGTTCGGCGTTCCAGGCGAGGCGTGACTGACGTCGCCACCGCAGATCATCGTAGGAGTCTCCACGATCGGACTGAGGTCGCCCGGTTGCAGGACCGAATTGATCCCGTTTTGAAGCTTGACGTTGACCTTGAGCGCGAGGTTGTTGAAGTCTGCGAGAGTCGCACGAGACACTCTCAGCGAGAGCTCACTACAATTCTGTCAGATGCTGAGCTCACAAGGCTCGCCACCCTTCTTCGCCTTGTTCTCGAACATGCACTGAGTAGCAACTCCGATACTCTGATCACCGAAGCGTTTGATTTCGCCGTAGGCGTCGCACGGCTTGCGAGGCAAGAAGCACACGACGAGGTCGGGAGGGCATCCGGTGCGGGCGATGAGCTGGGAACTCAGGCTCTGGATGTAGGACGGAATGTCGGCGCCGTTCGGCCAGTAGTGGATCTCGGGTTGACGGTCCGCGATCTGGATTCCGAGACGGGTGCAGGAGGTGACGAGGCCGGTGATGCAAGTCTGAGCGTCGGCGACGGAGAAGAACTGGCTCGAGTCAAAGACAATGACGAGCCAGCTGTTGATTGTCGCCGGCTTGTGGAACTGCTGACCCTTGACGTCCCAGACGCCATCGCGAGGACGAATGCTGCGGCTCTTGTACTGGATAGTCGGCGGCGGAAGCTCGCGTGCTTCGACTTGCATGGGGCGCGGGGCGATCGCGACCTCCCACTGTCCGAGCGCCGCCTCAGTCGGCTGGATGCGCTGGAGCCCCTCGTTGAGCATGTTGACGCGGCGGCTGGGCTCGACCGTGGTCAGACGGATCGCGTCCGCCGTTTGCGCCTGGTCGAGCTTTTTTCTCCATTTCTGTCCGGCCTCAGCATTGCAGAGTTCGAGGGGCCACCGAGCGATCTTGGAAACGGAGATGCAGGGCAATTCGGGCCGGCGCAACGTGACGTTGTAGTACCTCTGAAAATAGGTTTCGATCGTCATGTTCTGGCCGTCGACCTCGAAGGCACCGCTCGGGTCGTTCGCCGCAATCGGTTCGACGGAGCGGATCTTGCGCGTGGGCTTGACCCCTTCGCGGCCCGGCACGACGAGTTGAACTTTGAGGCCCTTCAGAAAACGGTTCAGCCGGATGAGCTCGGGTCCGGGTATGTTGGCGGCGCTGATGTGCTGCATGGGGAGATTCCGGCTCGAACCGCGAAGGAAATCGAGCACGACGTCGGGGAGGCTGCCAGACTGCACCTTGGGTTGCGAAGCAATGTCGAGATTCAGGTACATCTTGCCGGGACCCATTCGCAGGCTGCCGCCGAGATGCTTTAATTAGCGGGGGAGTTCGTGGCAAAGACCGGAAAAGACAGCCTCGCCTTGTGTAGAAGCCCCTCCACATTACCAGACCTTTGCCGATGGAGGCGGCACGAGGGTCCTGAGGCGGCAGGAAGAAGGAAGCGGCGCGGTTCGGATAGAGCATCGAGGGTCCGTGCTGGATCAAGACGTTGAGAGCCTGGATGGCGCTCTGGACGGCCGACTGGTCCGGGAACATCGGAGTGCCCATGCCCTCGCCACGGATGAAGATGCCGAGCTGCGCGAGGTCGATCGGGCGCGTGAAGCGAATTTTGACAGAGAAGCCGCGGTTCGTTCTTTCCCGAGCTGCCGCCGTCTTCGTCCGGGAGGCTTATCGACCATTGGCCTTCGTCCGCCGGCAGCTTCCTGGGCGAGAAAGCCATCGAGCGCCCGTCGTAGGCGACCGCGACGCCTTGGAACACGTTCAAGTTCTTGTCGAGGAAATTCCAGATCTCGCGGTTGAGACGAGGCGGGGTCTGCGGTCATGGTGGCGAGCGAAGGGGTCTTCGAGAGTGAGCATTGTCGAGCATCGACGTAGTCGTGCTCGAGGACGACGACATCGATGCTCAAGCTGCGGACGCACCTTTGGCTCGCCCGGCTCAATCTTGACGTCGTATTGGTAGCAGCTGGTCATGTTACGGGAAATATCATGTCAGTGAGTGAGACAGCTGGCCGTGGAAAACACGCGCTACAAGCGAGGCTGGCGATGAGGGTAAGCTTGCGGTGTGATCTGGCCCGTCGACTCACACCAAAGTCGGCGGCCTGATCTCATACGTGTTGGTGATCATGGCGTAGCGCCGGCCGATGCTGTGTGGAGGTTGCGGGAAGCTGGTGAGGAAGGTCTGTGAAGCGCCGCCCGAGCCGACAATCAACTCACGTTCCCGCATTGGGACGGGTCATCGGTTGGTCGCCATCGACCCCAGCGTTGAGATTCATCCCAGCTGCAACTGTTCCGAGACAGAACGCGGCAGTGTTGAGTTAGTCGGACCAGCGTGACGAGACGGATGACGAACGCTGCACGCACCTTGAGCAGCCAGGTCGTCGTCGGTCGAGTCCTGCACGCGTGCACGCAGATGCGCCATCGAAGCTGTTCCTGCCGTCGCGAGTCCGGCGAGGGATTGTCACGATTAAGAGGGGAAGGGAGGAAACGAGTTCGGCGGCCGTGACGCGGTGACGGGCGGGGGAGCGAAAAGGAGCTTTGATTGCGTCCCTGCGGAAGGGCCTCCCTCGGAGCACCTCGGATTTATTCTGACAGAGTGCAAGCAGCGCTCAGCATGGGCAGTCCATCAGCATGGACACTGACTGCCTTCACAAGCGTCTGCAAACGCGGGAAGGGAAAGCAGAGCTTGAGAAGGCCCGCCGGTTAAGCATCGCTTCCATGGGAGCACTAGTGCCGGAGTCGAGCCTGCGTGTATTTGTGCATGTTGCGAACGAAAGAGGAAACGCTAACATCCGATGTCTACATACCCGTTCGAACAACACGACTGTCACTCTGGACAGACGGTCGTTCGGCAAGATTCGGGCGCCGGTCTCGGGCGCTTTTGGTGGTTGTTATACGTGCGGTCAAAAATGTGTATGGTGGAGCGCGCGACGGGGCGAAGTCGCGTGTGATTGCCTAGAAACCGAGCGGAGCCGGTGGTGCCTGGTGTAGCAGTTTCAGGTGGACGAGGTTGAGCGCTTTGACGGCGTCTCGCTCCTCGATCACACAGGAGATGCTGTAATACAGCGGTGACGAGACTGTCAGTCTACATCCTTGACGAAGCCGGCAGGCAGGTACGGGGCTCACTTGATCTCGCTTGCGCCTTGAGAAATCATCTCGATGTTGACGTTGCCCTCTGCGAGAGTGCTGAATATCATCCAGTATGCTTTGGTCAGCATCTCAGCTCGTTTGGAGAAACCTACGAGGATCGCTGGCGCACCTGAACATCTTGCCTGCGACTCCGACCATGTTCTTCATGTGCTTGCCGACCAGCGACAGGATAGCCATGTCGCGCGAGATCGAGATCTACATGCGAGAGCAGAGCATGGTCAGCGAGGAAGCGCGCTTTCTCTCACGAAAACGCGAAAGCTTACCTCGCCGACGACCTTGAGATCACGGACCACACGGTCAATCACGCTCTTGCGGATCTCGCCGTGGATCGCCATCGAGACGTGCACCTCCGAAGTCGAGATCAAGTCGACAACGATGCCGTGCTTGTCGAGTGTACCAAAGATGCGGGCAAAGAAGCCGTGCGAGATCGTTTTCCGGTTCGAGTGCACCGACAAGACCACGACCGTGTCCTTGATGGTGATCGCCGTCGGACCGAGATGCGGCTCGAGCGCGGAGGCGGGTACGGTTTGAGGCAGAGAGGGAGCGGTCGCGGGCGCGACAGCATCTCTTGCGTCGTGCTGCAGCGTCGAGTCCTCCGAGGACGGCCCGACCGAGTCCGGGAAGATGATCGTGCCTTCGCCGCTCGGGTTTTCGACGTTCTTGATACGGATCGGAATCGCCGCCCGGATAACTTGCTCCATCGTGAAGGGATGGATGACCTCCGAGCCGTAGTAGGTCAGTTCGGCTGCTTCCTCGGGCGTGATGGTCGAAAGAAGACGAGCGGTCGGGACCTTGCGCGGGTCGGCGGTGAAGATGCCGTCGACCTCCTTCCAGACTTGCAGCTCGGCGGCGTGGGTGCCGACAGCGCACAGTGCAGCGCAGAGATCAGAATAGCCACGACCGACTTGTGCGAGGAGAGAGCCAGGGACCACGCCGAAGAAACCTGATTGCTCTCATTCGCAGGTCAGTACCCGCGCGCAGTTCGAGGAATGTAAAGCGTGGGGCTCACCCGTGATGACCGGAACTCGGTCGCCGCACTCTGCCAGTCGCTCGCCTAACCGCTCGCTCAAGCGCGAGTAGAACGCCTGGCCGAGCTGAGGAGGACCGTCTGCCGACTTGGCCGCAGCTTCCGGGTCCTCGCCAAGGACGTCCCAGTCAATGATGCTCTCGAGCGAAACAAGTTCAGCGTCGACGCCCTGCGGAGCGTATGATCGTCAGGCCCGTTTCGAGGAGACCAAGAAGGCAAGTCGCGACGAGACGAGACTCACTCGATCCCGTAATGCTCCCGCGATAATGCGGCACGCCAACCGCTCGCCCACACCCATGATCGTGTCCTTTGATCGTGTCGAGATCTCCTCGATGATCTGAGGGTGCGGTCCGGATGTCAGTGTGTTTGCGTGCAGGGACTGCAGAGGATGAAAGACGAACCTGGGCCGCTCTCAGGAAGCCTCTCAACCGCTCACAGTCGTACTCGAGGTCCTCCTCGACCTCTTGCAGCACCTCTGGCGAGTTGGTGATGATTTTCCTCGCCGCCTCGATGTGATCCCGCTTGATCTGGTCGACCGTCTCGTCAAACAACTGCGTCTCGTCGTCGCCGAACCCGCCGCCTGCGCCAGCCGCGGCCGCAGCGGCAGCGACGGTGCCCAGACTCGCTGTCGAGGAGGACATGCCGTTCGTCTTGGAGAGAAGGAGGCCCGAACCGGTCATGCGGCGGGAGGAGGAGAGGAAGCCCGGTCGAGGGGTTTGAGGTCGCGACGGTGCGGGGGAAGGAGAACCGGTCGGAGAGCCGCGGAGCGAAGGGACCGAGGAGGAAACGTCGGGTGCTTTCGGTCGAAGCGCTTCGAGCGCGGCACGGAGGAGGAGGTTGGTCGTGCCCGTCGCTTTCGTCTGGCCGGATCGCGCTGAGCAGACGAGTGCGACTCGGTTTCCGCCGCGGATGTACTTCCTGCGCGTGGATCGAGATGAAGCGTCAGCTCACTATGCTCGAGATGAAAGGAGCTTCTGCTAGACGGCGAGAGCACTCACGGGACGATTTCTCCGGCGATCCTCTCTGCGCTCTTTCCGACCGAGGTTCCGCCAAACTTCTGGATGATCCACTCGCCGTTCGGCGGGTTCTGCAGCAGTTCTGCCATCTCTGTTCTCGGGATGCGCGCTTTGTGAGTCTAGATCGGGTCGAGGCGGGCAAAGGCGAAGGCTATCTCCGAATCAGGGCTGCCGCGGGTTGTTGAGAGCGAAAGGCGAGTTGCTGCACGGGAGAAGCTTGAGAGCGCTGGGCGGAGGCGGAGGTAGCAACGCAGCAGATAGCGACCTTGCAAGCACACGTAGCCGTGTTGCGGGGATCAGGGAGCAAAGCAAAGGCAGCATCATCTCTCGGCGGCCTCTGGCGTGATTTTTTTTTTGACTCCTCCGTCGGACTCCGCGGATTTCCGGCATATCGCTTCCCGCTCCCTCATCTCTACGATGAGGCCCCCCTCTGTACCTCACATAGCCTTTAGCAAGAGGCAAAGAGAGCTCCGGACAAGGAAAGCTGCGAGTGAACGGATCGAAACAAGTCGGGCGCCAGCGCGATCGACTAGCTATCCGGCAGGCCGTGTGATCGATAGACGCTCGCTATCGCAAAGAGGTTTGCACTGCCTATGAACCCGAGTCTACGGCGGCACTGCCTTGCGGAACTCCATCTTCTCGACACTGACGTCTCCTTCCCGCTCGGTATACACGTACCTGCCGCATAGTTCCTCTCGTGTCAGCTCGCCAAAAGTCGGGGCTGTCCTGCAAGAGAAGTGGCGGCAAGAAACTCACGTCACGACCACGTTGCCCTGAATGTCGAGGAGCGCAAAGCTCGGTGTCGGCCCGCCATCGACCTTTGTATCTGCAGCCGCTCCCGTAGGCGCATCTGCAGAACCCGTCTCCGCGCCACCCTTGCCTCCCGCGCCGTTCGTCCCTGCACTGTCTTGCTTGTTCTCGTACTTCTTGTCACTCTCGCCGGCTGTTGGTGATGAGCCTTGCGGTCGAGAAGCGGTGTTTTCTGCTGCTGCGCCGGAAGCAGCATTGCTGGCGTCGGAAGCGGAAGAGTCGGCAGGAGCGGTAGCGACGGTGGAGGCGGAAGGCGAAGTCGGAGTCCAGAGGGGAGTGAATGCACCGGTTGCCGAGCCCGGGTTGAGGAAGAACCGACCGTCCGATTCAAAGGCTTCGAATCTAACGTGAGGCAAGGTAAAGGGCAAGTCAGCGAGGGTCAGAGGATCGCCGCGTGCCTGCGCAAAGGAGGTGCGACTGACCGGTGCGTGCCTCCACTGATCAGCACGTCGACGTCCATCTTCCTTGCGGTTGCGGCGAGCACTTCGGCATCTCCGAGCGGGACGACTTGGTGACCGTGAATGACGCCGATCCGGAGCGGGCCGTGCTGGACGACCATGGACGGCGGCAGCGAGGCCGAGGGCTGCGTGAGGAAAAGAGCCGTCTCTGTGTCAATTCGACGTCCGTGCGGGCTCAAGCACTTCAGGCACCACACGCAGACGCTCCGGGGTTCCTCGAGCGCGGTGAGGAGGTCTGCGCCGATCTTGCACGACTCGCACGGAAGACTCACGTCGTCCCAGTCTCCCCTGACGCCTCGAACATCGGGTGCGACGCTCCTGAGGTAGTCCCACGTCTCGCGGTCGGTGGTGTTGCCGGTCGAGAGGATCTGGCCAATCTTGCCCGGCACGAGGAGCTTTTTGAACTTGGTCGGGAGGTCGTGTGCGCGGTTCGGGATGTGGAGATCTCCGATCACGAGGACGAGCATTTTTGCGAGGGTGTCCCGGGGACAGGTAAGCGTGCGGTCGGAAGCGAGTGGGGAGCGAGGCGAGGACGACGGCGTCGGCGGCGGGATGAGCGGTCTGTACGGTGGTAGCAGCCGAGTGCACGTCAAAGGGGAAGGGCTTGCTTCGTCTCTCTCCAGGGCTTCTGACAGCGTGTGGGTATCGGAAAAGGGTGAGGCGGCTTTCGAGTGTGCGCCGCCGAGTCGGTCGACCGCTTGCCCTCGCGTCGGTCACACTGCGGACCCTGTACCAGCTCAGGACGACAGTGCGACACTGGAGACCACCTGTCGTTCCTCGGCTCGGCACGCAGAGTCCCACGCCGACTTGTCCCGCACCTCGGCAGTCGGGCGTCATCGACCTTGGACCGGCAAATCACCCGCTGCGGGATCCTCAACGACCACCTACCAGGACACGATATAGTACACGTACACGGCTTGTAGAGTCACACTAGCTATGCCTCGCTCAGGCGCAGACGGAGGCTTCCTCTCCGGTCTAAAGCAGGTCCTCATCCCCGACCCGCAGCCTCAGCAGCAGCAGCAGCAGCCCTCGGCGAGGGGAGGCAGCAGCGACTATGGCGCCAACGCAGCCAACAACGTCCTCGTCGACCTCGCACCGAGGCTCGTCAACTCGTCTGCCAAGATCCTGCACCCGGCCACCATCTCGTCTCACCAAGCCTCGCTCCAGGGTGCACCGTCCATGCATCATCACATCCCGACCGATCCGACGACCCTCTCGTTGCGGCGGAAGCTGTCCTACGTTCGAGCCGGTCTCGCCCTCGGCAGGCCCAACAACCCGTTGCAGTCCTGGTCAGACTTGAGCACCCAACTGTACCTCCGAGACCGCGTCGACGAACTGCTCGGTCTCCCCATCCCCGCCGCTCCCTTCTCATTTGCACCCACCTCCGCAAACACTTCCGCGACCCTGAGCCTCGAAGCGCCCCCTCCCAAGCCCGACGACCCCGTCCCCCTCATTCAAGGTTTCCGAGCGACCATCCCCGCCGCCCAAGCCTCGAAAGCCGAACGGAGACGACGCCGCGCCCTCGTGAGCGAGCGAGCTCTCGGGCTCGGGTCCGGGAACAAGCTCGGCTTGCGGCAGCGAGGCGATCGCGCGCGAGGCTTGTTGGCCGGCGGCGGCGGCGCGGGCAGCAGCCTCGGCGGGATCAGCGAGTTTGGCGAGGCGGAAGAGGAGCAAAACGGTAGCTTTGAGCCGCCGACGATTGGACGGAGGAGCAAATCCAGGCGGAAGGGACACGGCGGCGGCACGGCGTCGTCTGGCGGTTCAGAAGCGGATCTCCCGCTCGAAAGCCGCGCCGACCTCGAAAAGGACGCGAAAGAAGTCGAGGGCGACATGAACAATGTCGCCGTCCGGAGGGCGCTCCTGAACGGCCAGATCAAAGACGTGGAGGGCAAAATGGCCGCGCTCGAAAAGGTCCGGGAAGAATTGCGGCGCGGGTTGCTCGGTCTGCGAGAGGAAGAGCTCGAGCTCGAAGACGAACGTACGTCCTCTTTCCCCGGTTGTCCTTTCTCATCTCTCTCCTATCTCCTAGACGCTGAATCTTTCCCCGCGCAGTCGAAGGCATACAGACTCGCCTGCAACGGCTCCCGCTCGAGACGACCGTTGCGGGTGGCATCGCGGCCGGTGCAGCTGTAGCGGCGAACGGACACGCTCGATCCGACTCGGCTTCGCGGTTGCCAACCAGTAGCTCGCGGAGACGGAAGGGTCCGGCCTTCCTCCCGAGCGAACACGATGACTTGCCGCCCAATGTCGCTTTCATGGTGCGTTCCATCAGCGCGGTCCCGCGAACAGCCAATACTGACACGTAAGAGCGACGTTCAGACCCTGGCGGGACACCTTTCGCCGGTGATCGCTCTCGACTTTACCGAACCGTACGGGACCTTGGTCTCGTCTTCGTCCGACTCTTCCGTGCGATTGTGGGACCTCACGACGGGGACCGAGACCGGTTTCCTCAAGGGTCACCAGGGACTCGTCAAAGCGCTGCAGGTGGAAGGGAGTGTCTGCGTCAGCGGAGGAGAAGACGGTGGCATCCGGGTGTGGGATCTCGACAAGGCGGAGGAGATGTTTTACGCCGGGATCGTTCCCAGTTCGAGCCGAGGGGCGGCGGCGCTCCCAATCGACGAGGATGTGTTCGGTCCGACCTCGACCATCGGTGCGGGCGGCCTCATCAATGGTCCGGCAGGCGGCGTCGCAGACGACGGCTTGCTGCGCGAGCCGACCAGTGTGCGGGACGGAACGGTCGCTTCAGCCAGCGCGGGCGAGGACGCCGACGACCCATCCAGTCCGTGCATGCGGAACTTGCAGGGGCACACCAAGGCTGTCACGAGCCTGTTCTTTGACGGCCCGACGCTCGTGACCGGATCGTCCGACTCGACTCTGCGGCAGTGGGACTTGACGACCGGCCAATGTGTTCAGACGATGGACATCCTCTGGGCCATCTCGAACCCTCTGCCTTCGTCGTCGGTCCTGTATCCGGCATCGTCCTACTCTCACTCTGCCACGGATCCGTTCGCCATGTCGTTCTCTCAACCCCCCTCACTCACGAACCCGTCTTCCACATCTTCGATCCCGGGCTCGCCGCCCATCACGCCTCGGAAGGCGTACGCTAGCTCTCTCCGGCGGCAGTCGTCCTTGTTCGAGAGTCCGGGCGCGATGGCGGCACCGACGACTGCGACCTATGCGGACGGAAGCTGGGAACTGTACGATGACTTTGTCGGAGGGGTCATGTTCTGGGGCTATGCGCTCGCCAGCGGAACCAAGGACGGCTGTGTCCGCATGTGGGACAGTGAGTCGGCGTTCCTGAGCTCCCCTTGACTCGGCGCTGACCTCATCGGTTCTCCTTGCAGTGCGGACTGGACAAGCTCATCGGACGCTCGTTGGTCATACTGGCCCTGTCACCTGCCTCCAGTTCGACGAGTACCATCTCGTCAGTGGCAGTCTCGACCGGACCATCCGAGTGCGTTCAGTTCAACCTTTTCCCGTGCGATCCGATCGCAAATCGTACTGACTCGCCCTTGTCGCTCTGGATCAGATCTGGGATCTCCGGACTGGTGCTATTGCCGACACGCTCCGTTACGATCACGCCGTCACCTCCCTGCAATTCGACTCTCGCAAGGTCGTCGCCGCCGCGGGCGAAAACAGCGTCAAGGTGTACAACCGGACGACGATGGAGCACTCGGCGCTGCAGCTGAACGGACACACGGCCCCGGCCGAGAAGCTCCGGTTCATGGACCGCTACCTCGCAAGCGGAGGAAGAGACGCAATGGTCAAGATCTGGGCATTGCAGTAGGAATAGAACAAGAAAAAAAAAAACCATTCTGCATCGCCTGGGCTCGTAACAAGCAAGCGCGCCGTGATTCACCTTTCCGGACTTGCAGAGTCTTCACCCTCAAGCTCTTGAGGACACATATGCATGTGACATTGTGACTTTTTCGCTTTCGCCGTCGTGAGATGATGGAAAAGGAGAACTCTCTCTCAACTTTACCCACCCATCAGCAGCTATGGGTGCGCCTGCTTTCTCTCCATGGAGCAGAGTCTAGCTCTCGCTTATCCCGGATGCTGATGCACGCAGCGGCTTTCGCAGGCTACGCTCTCTGGCTCGTTCCTGTTCACGATGACGTTTGCCAGGGTGCGCTCCGGTCCGATCTGCTACAGCGGCATGGAACGGATGCTGGAGATTGACCCGAGATGCTCTTGCCCGCGTAGCGCTGGCTAGGACCATCGAAGAGCTGGCGGATCGCACGTCCGGCCCTCACTTTCGCCCTCACGTCACACTGCTTTCCGGCATACCTTCCAGCACCCCCGTTGAGCTGCTCCGCTCTCAGGCTAGCGCGGTAGTCAAGACATGGTCGCAGGCACAGTCGCAAGGTCGCGCTCCGCTCGAGTTGACGATGGAGGACGTCGACACGCGCTCGCCTCGCTATTTCCAGTTCGTTTTTGCCCACATTCGCCCGACTAAAGATCTACTTTCTCTGCGCCAGGCTGGTCGAAGCGTCTTTTTCTCGCAAGACCCGGCATCGACATCCGCCGACGATTATATGCCGCACCTTTCCCTGGCCTACGGCGACAAGGGGGCGGACACGATCTTGAACGACCTGAGGTCTGCCGCCTCTGGAGGCGGCCGGACTACTACCACAGACGGCGGGCGATGGGCGATGGACGGCCGCTCATTCCAGGTGGGCGCAGTGGAGGTGTGGTCGTGCGAAGGACCGCCGGCGGAATGGGCGTGCGTCGAGTCAATACCCTTGTCGGCCACTTCTGACGGAACAGAGCCATGAACCGCCCTGGGAATGGGCAGGACTCACAACTGTCTGACCATGTCGAGAGAGGGGCTCTACGCGCTCGGCTCGTCGGGGAGGAAGAGGCTTTGCAGGCAAAAACGCCGAATACCGGACACCGCGTTTATCTGTATTTCTCTTCCCTTCTTCGCATAAAGCCTCAGTCGTATACAAGGCACGTGAGAGAGGTATTCTGGGAGCAAATCGCCCGAAAGGTGTTGCTGCATAAGGAGACCACGCAACATGATCCGGGACGGCGTCTCTCTCTTTCTTCTTCTCCGCCCACTGGCGATGGTGAAGGCAACTCGCGGTACGTCTGTGCAGCGTCACTGACATACCTTTCCATCCGCTGATCATGTCCACGTTGTCTTCAGGTGTCCTTGTCACGTGGTAGGTCCCGGAGGCGGCGCAAACTCGGCCGACAGGGCCACTATCAGCTGTCAAAGTGCTAACCCCAAGTTTCCCTCGCAGCGATGCCGCCGTGAAGCAGATCCTCCTGCAGCTAGACGAGAACGCTGGCCGTCGACGCTTCATCATTGCGGACCTCGACGAGACGCACGTCTTGATCTCCCCGGATGCTGTCGAGCGAGTTCGAGTGGTGCGCGCCCCGCCCTACGGACCACGCTGCCGAAACCGACTAAATCCCTTGTCTTTCTGCAGGAGCTGGAAGATGCTCTCGAAGCCAACCACTGGAATCCGCTGGCTGTAGAGGAGCAGTGACGTACACGGGGTCGCTCCCTTCCGATGTTGTTGTAATTCTCCTTCCTGCCACCTGCACTCTCGCGACTAGCTTGCATCATGACGATCGGACCTCAGTTACCGCCACATCTCGCGCAGAGTAGGCAACCGGATGCGGACGCAGACGCAGACGCGGGCCCTGCCGCCCCGTCTCGAGATGATGATGAAGACGACGACGATGACTTTGGCCCAGCTCTCCCGCCAGACCTGCAGCAGGATCGAGAGCGTTCCTCGCGCGCAGAACAGACGCCTACAGCTGTGGCCGGCCCACAGCTTCCGCCCCACCTGACCCGTTCGACTCCTGCGGTTTCCGGCCCGAGTATGCCAACACTCGGTCCTACGCTTCCACCAGCAGGAGCTGCGGGCCTAAGTCGACCATCGTACGGAACAGCAGAGGATGGTGAGGACGACAGTGACGGGGAAGTCGGGCCGTTGCCGCCGCCAGTAGGACAGCAGGTCGACGACGACGCGGGGGTGCGCCTCTTCCGAGAGCGGGAAGAGCGCGAACGCCGCAAACAACAGGAGGAGGCGGAAAACAAGAAGCCGAAACGAGAAGAGTGGATGCTCGTGCCACCAAAGGAGATGGATCTCCTGAGTTGTGAGTTTCTGTCCACACCCGCGTCGAGTCGGACAAACTCTTCCTCAAGGCATTGGCTGACCCCGAGACCTACTTTTCGCAGCCATCGATACGACAAAACTCAAGTCGCGCGGTTTCGCCACGGGCAAGGCAGCTCAGCGCGCGTCCGGCAGCGACAGCTCGTCCGGCGTCAACCTGTGGACGGAAACGCCGGCAGAACGACAGGAACGGCTGCGCGACGAGATGCTCGGCAAGAAGCGGAAAGCGGAGAACGCTCCGGCAGAAGAAGAGACCGACGAAGCGCGCCGGAAGAGGCTGAGGGATCAGCAGCTCAAGGATGAAGTCGAGCGGCACAACGTAGGCGATCCCGCGCTCTCTCGTCGGGAAGGAGATTACGCCCTTGACACTCTGTATATCTACGCTTGCTTACACAGCGCACTCAGAGGGGCGAATCGCTGCTCGACAAGCACGCAAAAGCGTCGCGGGCGAGTGGGAAGGAAGCGGATGATCGCGCACCGACCGCCATCTGGGACCGCGACCGCGACATGAGCCTCGGCGGTCGACTCATGGACGACAGTCAACGGTCTAGCGTGGTGAAGAATGCCAAGAGCCTCGGCGGACGGTTCGGAGGAGGGTCGTTCCTTTAATCTCGCCTCCGTAGCTGGTCCATCCTTGACGCCAGCGTAGATTGCAACATCGCATACGCGGCAGGCGGAAGAATGACCGGATTGAGGGCTCTGACCATGGAGAGCGCCCCGTCTTGCACGCTTCTTCATTAGTCGAGTCTTCCGAGTCAAAACGCCGCGTGCGGCATGACGAGGCGAGGAATGGCAATTTGACCAACTCTCCCTCCACACCGGCCAGCCGTCATGGCGAATATACCCCAGGACAAGCGCATACTGTCTATACAGAGTCACGTCGTAGCTGGCTACGTAGGTGCGTAGCCACCGGGCTGTTGCCGGCCCGTCTCATCTTCCTCCTCGTTCCAGCATTCGGCTGAGTTGCTGACCAGGTCTCGCGCCTATCCAGGCAACAAGGCAGCGTCGTTCCCGTTGCAGCTGCTGGGCTGGGAGGTGGATGCGGCTCTCACGGTCTCGTTCTCGAACCACACGGTATGTCGAGAGGGACCTCGATGTATGCAAAGATTCGTTCTCGGTTCTCTTTGAGCTGACCTGGCGCTCGCCTTTCGTCTCTTTCCCTTCTTCTCATCACTTTCTCGCTCTCGTGCACATCCTTTCGCCTGCCTAACCTGGGCCTACGACTCGTGCTCGACATGCATCCGATAACGGAATCGCCTCATCGCCCTTCGCTGCGCATGCCTCGTTGAAACAATCCGTCGCCCGTTGACCTTTCAACAACCGACTCTCGTCTTCTCCTATCAGGGTCCGCGTACTTTGCATTCCCTCTTTCAGCCTTGGATGCACTAGAGCTAACCTTTACGCATTCACACAGGCTACGGACGATGGGGAGGCTCCAAGTTTGATGCCGCTCACCTGGAAGACGTCTTCAGCGCTCTCGATGTACGTACCGAGCCATCAGACTCTTTTGACACCTGCAAGTATGCTGACACACTTCCTTTAGGCCAACGGTCTGCTGCGGCAATCTCACCTCCTGACGGGATACGTGCCCGGCGCCGATGCGCTCAAGGTCGTCGTCCGTGCGGTGGACCGGCTGCGCGCCGTGAACCCCAAGCTCGTCTACGTCCTCGACCCCGTCATGGGCGACGACGGCAGGATATACGTCAGCGAATCCGTCATCCCGATCTACAAGGCGTTGCTGCCGCGGGCGACCTGCGCAACGCCGAACTATTTCGAGGCCGAGCTTCTCACCGATGTCAAGATCCTCGACGCGGCATCATTGAAGGCGGCTTTGCGAACGTTTCACGAGCGGTATCGGTTGCCCAACATTGTCATATCCGCCGTTTCGCTCGGCACGGCTGAGCTCGAAAAGCTCGGCTTCACCGACATCCGGGACGCCTCTGGTTCGACCCCTCGCCGCATGCTCGTATGCTCGGGCTCGACCATCGTCTCTGCACCGGGCGAGCCGATCAAGTCGGTGGCGTTCGGCGTCGCGTTCCCAGAGCTCGCCGAGCACTACGAGGGCGTCGGCGATGTGTTCTCGTCCTTGGTCGCTGGTCGCTTCCCCTGTCATTCCGACCCCGCCTTCTCCGCTCACCCCGTCTCCCCGCTCGCGCACACGGTCGAGCTTGCCATCGGCTCCCTGCAGGGCATCCTCGCCCGAACACGCCAACACGCGCTCGCATTGGCGAACAACCGACCCGAGGCTATCGTGCCGCGCGAGGGCGAGACGGCCGACGAACGCGTGCGGAGACTACGCACGGTCGAGCTGCGGCTCATCCAGAGCCAACAAGAGATCCTCAATCCGGAAATCCGGTATCGCGCCGTTCGATTCGATTCGTGATTTCGACCTTTCGTCCTCCGCGCCGCATCGACACTAGAAGCAGTACTTGTTGCCATACCTACCATTTCGTGAGTGTTGCTTCTCCCTTTCCTACGCGTGGGCGCGCACTCGACGGACAACGGATGGCGCGAGATGAGCAACCAGTGTCGCCCCTATCGGAACCACATGACCGATATAGACCAACCGGACAAGCCAAACAGTCCATATTTCTGAGGCCAATCCCGTTGTCGTCGAGGCCGTGCGCGCGCTTTGCTTTCGGCTCAAGCTCGCGAGTGCTGACGTCCGGTCAATATACAGTTTCTCCTTTTTGGCCTCCCGCCCGCACTGGAATCGACCCGGTCCACCGTCGTCGCAGATCATTTGACGCCCGGCACCGATGCTCGCCTAGCCGCCAACGTGCGCACGCCTCTTTCACACCGTTAGTTGTTTTTCTCCGTCCTGACGTTCCCGCGCATGGAATGAGGTATGAAGAATCTACATTTCCATGCTAAGACGGAGCACCATAACGGAGCAGTGTCGAAGCCAATGTACTAAGAACGGCCTACGGACCTCTTTCCATGCGCGGGAGACCTCATGCACAACGCCTTTCTTTCATCCAAACGCTGGCTTACTTCCTTTGCCCTTTACCCGTCCGCCCATCGCCCGTCTGAAAATGCTGTAGTCCCACCTCTCCGTCAGCGGATCGGTGTCGTCCCGGAAACGAATCGTACCTATATTTACTCCTTGTCAGCCCGTGTCAGCCCGTGTCAGCCGCCCGCCTTCCGGACGCACCGTTACTGAGCGAGACCATCTCGCCGAGGTGCTTTTCGATCAGGTCCTTGGCCTCCTGTACGCTGCTGAAGAGGAACTTGAAGAAGTGCGTCTTGCGGTTGGAAAGCTCATCCAGCACATCGCTTCCGGGAGCGCATCGGTCCTCTGCCGAATCGCTTCGGCCATCTCGTCTCCGTCCGTCCGTTTGATGCGCTGCTGCGGGTCGTTCGGCTGTGCATATCACGTCGGCTCTCGAAAAGCGGGTTCCGCCGTGCACTTCGCGCTCACCCAAAAGGCAATCGCGACGGAAGACGTCTCGTCGTCGGTCCGCCTGAGCGATGGAAAACCACATAGTGGCTTGGACGTATGAGCCGGCGCACACCTGCCGGGAGAGCGTGCCTTTCACCGGTCACAAGGTCGTCGTGCTCTTCCGAGTGTGCAGTCGCGCTACGATAAGCCGAAGGGTCAAAAAGCGACACGTCGAAACGGCGTCAGCCGTCGCCACTCGCTCGCGCAAGAACGAACCGCTCTCGGGACGCTCAGCACTGTACAAGACTCCCGCATTCAATGGACAGCCAAGATACGGGAGCTATCCATCGCGACGGTGCAGTTCTTGCAGCAACGGGTATTGCAACAAAATTTACTTCTCGAGTGCGAATCGAGGCCGAGCGGCAAGCCCAATCACAAACCGGCAGTGCTTTGAAACGGTCCACGTTTTCTATCGTCGAGCCGGCAGAAATTGCCGCACTTTGCAAGAGAGTCCTGTCAGCGCGAGAGCGACCCGGAGAGGCTTGCCCGAGCGACTCACAGAGATCCTGGTACCGCGCCCGCCTCATCGGATCGACCGCCTCGAGCTCGCGAAGTAAATCGATGCAAGCGAGTGTGAGGCTCTCGGCCTCGGAAGACGTTTGGCCGCTTTGAGCCTCGAGCTTCTGTGCCAGCATCCGTTTGTACGCGACGAGCGACTCCAGTATCCCTGAGGGTGAAGCGAGGCGTCAGTCGAGTCTTTCGTCGCCGGGTGTTTGCGCCAGCTTGGAGGATATACACCGGCATTGCGGCTCTTCGGCACGGAGCTGCACACAGTCTTCGATCTCGCGCCGCAACGAGGCCTCGTCGGCTGCGCGCACGGCGGACGGGGCACGTTAGCATGGGGTCGAGCGACGCGCCAAAGTCATACTTACCTCGTCCGACAAGCCAGCGGTGGTACAGCCACGCGCTCTGATCGTTCGGGTCGGACCAAAGAGCTTGCCGCACAAACTCGAACTCTGTGTGCCGGATCGAGGGTTAGCGGGAAGAGACCCATCATCTTCGAGCGCGAGGACTCGCCTTCATCCAACGTCGGGATGAGTTCCACAGATGACTCGGCTCCTTCCCACATTCGGGTCAGCAACTTTGTGCGATAATGCCACGCCGAAAAGTTGCTGAAGTTTTCCGAGATTTTTCGCGTCGTGAATGCGAGTTCACTTTTCGGCGTCGGGGTGGGCCTGAGTTTCCCGTCCGAGCGAGGGTTCTCTTGCGCGGCACCTTCCTCCTCCGCGAGAAGAGTGCTGAGGAGATATCGACGGTAATCCCATGTATGGACTGCAGCTCGCTTTGTACGTCAGCGGAAGAGTGAGCGAGCGAGCCGACACGCGAACCGAAGAAGGACGCACAGTTCCGTCCGTCTTTCTGAAGGTACATGTCGACAAGCGCCAGCTCAGCACCCCAGTCCGCTGCCGGCATGGCGTTCAGCACCCATTTCCGATGCTCCCAGACCGAATAGTTTTTGGGATTTCGGAGCAGGGCGACGTTCGTCAGCTGCAGGTCCGTCTCTAGCCGGCGTTGCCGAGCCTCTGCGTCTCTGTGAAACCAAGGTTCAGCCTGGGTGTCCCGCTGGAGTTGCGATCTCCCCAAACCCTGTCCAAGACGCACGCATCCGTAGCGAGGCTGAATTGAAGAATCCGTCGTCGGAAAGCCCAAGCGGTCTGAAACTCCGGGTTTAGCGTGAGGATCTGTGTCGTCAGGTTCAAGGCGTCGGGCGAAGAGTCGGATGTGTTGCGCTGCCGAGTCCTCTCATCTTTGTCAGGAGCCGTGCAAGAATGGCAGGCGCGGACTCATCTGAACCTGGACACGCCTCAAGCATAGACGTACACTCCCGTACATAGACTTGCAGAGCGTAGTATACTGGTCTATGCGCCGTCGCTCCTGTGCCCGCTTTGCCTCGACAACCTCATCAGGCTCTGTCGGTGGGGCGCGACGTTGCCGGCGGACACCGTGCTGTAGGCGTGAGAGGATCCGTCCCCAACTTGTCAGTCCATACATGCAGTCGGATAAGACCGTCACAGCTAGGCGAACGGACCATTGTAAGCTGATCGACGTAGAGTGAGGAATCTCCCTCTCCCCCGCACGTGCAGCATGACCAGACCGGTTCTCGCGCGAGAGTACTCTAGTAGGTCATTTGCAAGCTACAACATAGAAGAACAACAAAGTCGCGAACGGTACCGCAGAATCCAAAGCTGTGCGCATCAAACGATTCATCGATCACATCGCGGCCTGGACGCCTGCGGCCGGAGCTGGTTCCCGAGGCTGCCCGCCAAAAGTCAGGCGAGCGTAAGCGGCATTGAAGGTTTCGCGCAAAAGCCGGGCATCCTCGTAGACAACCTATGGGTAAGAGGGAATGGTGAATGGATTGCTGGGATCGCGTTATATGGAGCGAGACTTACGCTTCCTTCCTGGTTCTGTCACCGGCAGTCCAATCGCATCAGTTTCGCTCCCCTAACGAGCCGAGAGACAAGCCGGAACTCACGTAAGTCATGGCATTGTCAAGCATGAGGTGGACGTCGGCGGCAAAGACTCCCGTATTCGGGTACGTCCCGTTGTTGACCTTCTTCTTGATCTCCTTCAAGCTCTGGCGAGGTCAAAACAGAGATCAGCAGCCGTCTCGGTGCACGCCAATCGCCAGTGGTCGACGTACGATCGGACGATGGATGTGCTGGTAATAGTCGGGGTAGTCTCGCCGCGCCGGCAGTTCGTTGAAGAGCTGTGCAGAGGACGAGCCAGGTCAGTGCCGCGTGCGAGGCAGGCGCGAACGGATATGGCGGCCGTCGAGGACTCACGCCAGCGCATTGGTGACCCATCGTAGGCTGGTGAGATCCATGTCAGCGAAGGGAACAGGCGTACGCGACTCGGGCTCGCCAACGAAAAGGAAAAGCGCACATTGTCCAGATTCTCCATCTCGGTCAAAAGCTCCTCGAAGCACGCGCGCAGCTTCTCCTGGTATGGGGAAAGCTGCACTTTCCTGCGCTTGCCGCCGCTCGCCCGCGATGCGTCGTCGTCACCGTTGACCGAGGGCGTCCCGGCACCACTTTGCCGCCCCCGTTTGAGACGTTTCCGCCCGTCGCCGTCTTCCGATTCGCTCGGTAGCGCGTCGTCGAAAGCGTAGCGAGGGGCGTTCTCCGTCACCGCTCTACGCTTACCACGCTTTTTCTCCGAGTCGTCGTCGTCTTCTTCTTCTTCGAGCGCGTGCAGCCATTGCTCCTCGCTCATGCCGTCGTCGTACTGGACCTGCGTGCGGTTGCGCCGGGCGCCTTCACGACTCTCGTCCTCCGGTTCGAGTTTCGGGTGGTCCATGCGGTACACGTGCGGCAGCTCCCACTCTTGAATCAGGCGCTCCGGCAACTTCCCAGTGTTGCCTGCTGCCGCCCACGCCGCCTCTTCCGCGGCACGACGATCGCGATCCATTTGAGCGAACAGGGCCCGCTCTTCTTCCGTGCGGGCGATCGCCTCGTTGAGCATGTCGGCTTCGTCAGCGTCGTCGGCGTCTTCCGGCTCGCCGTCCTCGGCCTCGAGGAGAGCACGCAAGAAGGCGTCGCGCTCTTCTGCGGTCGACTTGTTGTCGTAACGACCCGCTTGAATGATCTTCTTGTCCATCTCGATCTTGCGCGCCGCGCCTGCCATGACATGCTCTTCCACGGACCGTTCCGTGACGAGACGGAGGATGCGGACCTCCTTCTTCTGACCGATACGGTGCGCGCGATCTTGAGCTTGGAGATCCTGATGCGGGTTCCAGTCGGAATCGAAGATAATGACGGTGTCGGCTGTCTGCAAATTCAGTCCGAGACCACCGGCGCGGGTGGAGAGAATGAAGATGGGGTATTTCGAGTTCGGGTCGTTGAAGAGCTTGAGGAGGGTCGAGCGGTCCTCATGCTTGGTCGTGCCGTCCAACCGCAAGTGTTCGATGCGGCGGAAGTTCAGGTAGTCCTCGAAGATCGTCATGACGGTCTGTGTGCGCGAATGTCAGCGCGTGCGGGCTCGTAGTAGTGTCGAGCGAGCGCCACATACAGTCATCTGGAAGAACATGAGAACGCGGTGACCCGTGGCGAAGAGCTTTGGCAGAATGCGGTCGAGGAGCTCGAACTTGCCGGCAACGCGGTACAGCGTCGCATCGTTCGCACCGGTCGGGTCGATGGAGCGCTCCACGGCCTCGAAGCAGAACGGGTGGTTGCAGATCTGTGGGTGTCATCGATCAAGGTCAGTGCCGCCACGAGGTGGAAAAGGCTGCGAAGGGGTACCCACCTTGCGCAGTTGCATGATCTGGTTCTGCAAGCCCCGAATACCGGTGGCCTTCTTCGTGTCGGTGGGTCCGTCGGTGAAGATCATTCCGTGCTCCTTGATCTGTTTGGTGAGCTTGACCTGCAGCGAACTCATCTTGCACTTGATGACCCGCTCGACCTTGTCGGGGAGGTCCGACTCGACGTCCTTCTTCAGGCGTCGGAGCAGGAACGGCCGGAGCACCTTGTGCAGACGACGAATGACGAGCAGCGACTCTTCTTCGTTCAGCTCGATCTTGTCTTGGCCGCCGGTGTTGGCGAAGGGCGCATTGAACCACTCGTCGAAGCTCTTGACAGAGCCGAAGATTTTCGGGAGCACAAAGTTGAGCAGCGCCCACAGCTCGGGCAGGTTGTTCTGCAGGTGTAGTGGACGATCAGTCGTGTTCGAAAGACAGAGTGAGGTGGAGAGCCGCTGACCTGTAGCGGCGTGCCGGTCAAGATGAGACGATACCTCGACGAATAGTACTGCGTCAGCGTCAAGGACAGACGACTTTGCGTGTTCTTCATGCGATGTCCTTCGTCGATGATCATGTGGAGCCACTTAATCTTGGAGAGCAACGGTCGGTCCTTGATGATGTACTCGTACGTGGTCAAGAGGACCTGGAAGTTGCCCTGCCGAATCTCGGCCTGCGCGTTCTTGCGCTGTGCGGGCGTGCCTTTGTACGAGACAACGCGGACCGACGGCGCCCACTTCTCAAACTCGGAGATCCAGTTTGGCATCGTCGAGAGCGGGACGATGACGAGGTACGGGCCGGGTTGTTTTTTGGTCTCGATGAGGTACGTGATGAGAGAGAGCGTCTGAATTGTCTTGCCGAGACCCATCTCGTCGGCGAGAATGCCGTTAACGTGGTTGTTGTACAGCGACACCATCCATTCGAGACCGCGAAGCTGGTAGCCCTTCAATTCGCCACCGACCAGGATCGACGGTTGCTTCGTGATGGTCTCCTTGACGCGGTGCGCGACGTTGTAGTAGTCGACCTTGTCTTTGGTCTCCTCCGCGAAGACGGGAACCGCTCCGAAGCGACTCTCGTCGACAGCTTCGGTCGAGGCCGGCTTCTCCTCCTCGACGGCGGTTCCGTCTGCGGCCTGCACCTCTGCCCGAGCTTCTTGCTGCTGCGCCGACACGGCAGCCGCGAGCGAGTCGAGGAACGAGTCGGTCTGGCGCAGGAGATGAGTAATACGCGTGTCCTTTGCCGTGTCGATGAGCTTGAGGTAACCTTCTTCGTCGTCGGCGCGCAGGGCCTTGAGACGCTCTTTCGAGACGCGCTCCACCCGCTTCTGCTCTTCTCGCTCGGCGTCGACGTGGAACTTGAGCAAGGCCTTGCCGAGCTTCTGGAACTTGAGGTCGTGCGCGCGGTGCGCGATCAAGAGATTCCTGCCGTGCTCCGTGATCTCGGCGAGATGGTCGAGGTGCTTCTGCTTGGCGCGGCGTTCCCGCTCTTGCTTCTGTCGCTTCTCGATGCCTTCGATGGCAGTGGCGTCCCGCAAAGTCGGTTTCCGCGACCTCCGGAACAGAGACCGGTCGAGGGGCAGGGACAGAGAACACGCCGGACGCATGCTCTGCACGACCTGTTCGCGGAGCGCTCGTTGACGCTCGACGAGGTTCAGCGACTTGATCTCGATGAGTGCGCGAATTTTTTGCGACGCGAGAGCGGGAGCGGACCCGTCCGGAGCGATCGCAGGCAAGGCGTTCTGTCCGAGGTTGGAGGGGAGCTGCTCGAGTTCACGACGGCGCTGGTGGATCCGGGCCTCGATGAACCGGTTGCGCTCGTCGATGATCGTTTGCGGGTCGAGGCCGGCGGGAAGGAGAGTCGGCACGAGGAGCGCGTCTTGGCTTCGCCCGCCTTGGTAGGATCGGAGGACTTCTCGGGGCGTAGCAAACGCGTTGTACGGGTAGACCAGCGATGCGACATCTTCGACCGTCTCGACGCCGCCTTCGCTAGCCAGGGCCTTGGCGGGGTCTGCTGCAACGGTTTCCGGGTCGAGTTCGTCGCCTTTGAGCGCGTCCTGTCCCTCCTCGAGAGAGTCGACGTATTTCAGCGCCTCGGACGGGCTAGCCAGCGCAGCCTGCAGGACGGCAGGGAGGGGCTGGTTGCGAGCGAGGAGCCGGAAGGCGACGACTTGGCATTTGAGGGCAGCGACCTGCTCCGGGGTGAACGGGACCGTGGTCGGAGAGATAGTCGGGGTGTAGGGGTCAGCAATCGCGGGAGATGCGCCAGCTGCGACCGGAGCCGGTGTCGAAAGTGCCGCAGCGTCGGGTGTCGCGGCGGGTTTGGCAGGGACGCCGTTGGCGACAGCGGACGCTCCGGCGACAGCACCTGTGCGAGGGGACTTGTCAGACTTTGCGCGTCGATGACGGACCGGGCCGCGTCGTTCGTACGCACCTTGGGCGCGCTGTCGCTGGGCCTGGACGGCGAGGATGATCCTGGTGAGGTTGGCGAGTTCAGGCGAACTGTCGGTTGTAGCGCCGTCCGCCTTGAGCTGCTGCACGCGTGCTGTTTTTGGGGATCGACAGAGAGATGTTTGCCATCGAGGTCTCAGTGAGTATGCGCGTGATTGCGGCAGCGACAACAACCCCTCGAGGGACAGGTTCGCTCACCGATGACTCGGCGCAAGTGCTCGCTCGTGAGCGCGACGGGCGCATTGGGTGGCTCTGACCCTGGCGGTCCGGCTGGGCTCGCCATGTCGGCAGAGAGCGACGCGCGCGCAGTCTGGCTGTTTGCCTGTCTTTGGGCGACTCCGGTCGGCGTCCGCGCGGCGACGAGTCGGCGGGTCCCGCTTTGCCCCTCCCCTTCACCAGTCTCTCGCCCTCCAGCTGTCGACTTGACCAACTCTCAAAGATTACCTCACAAGCAAATACGGAACGGGCGCGCGGAATGGTCGCGACAAGGAGAAGCATTGGGCGCACTGCCCAGGCTCCGCCTCAGGCTCCGTCGCCTGCGCCCGCCGCCGACCCTGCCACCACTGAGCCGTCCGCCTCTCCCAATGTTGCGGCCTCGCTACCGTCTGATCCGCCTCCGCCTCGCAAACGGCCCCGAACGGCTGCCGCTGCAACGAAAGAGGCTGCGAGCAGCAGCCGTGTCCAAGAGGCGGGTCCGTCGCGCGGCCCTGCAGTGGTCGACCAACCGTCGACGTCGGAACAGGCGGTGGATTCCTCTCAGCAAGCCGACATCGCCGCACCCGCCGGGCCGTCGCCATCTTTACCCTCACACACTACGACCAAACGCAAGCCGCCGAAGAGGAGGATACTGTCGTCCGAGCCGGAAGAGGAAGAGGCGCAGGCCGTTTTGGCCCCACCTCCCGAGGTTCCCAACCCGCCGCCAGAGCCCGGCAGTGCAGTCCTCGCCGCGGTCCTCGACCCCGGCGACACCTCCAGCGCGCCGCAGGTATCTGCTCCCGCCGTACCGGGGCCTCTCGATCAAGTAGAGATCGAGGTTGATCGCGACTCGTCTTCGGCCATACCGCTAGAGAGTCTGCATGACGCTTCCGCCCAGGCAGAAGTACCACAGCCCGTCACGAGCTTGCAGGCCGCTACTCCGCTGGGTGCACGGGAGGATTACGCCCCGGCGGGACGCCACGACCCGTTGGGTGCGACTCTGGTGCCCGTCGGCGAGACGATCGACACGCCCGTTGCGGCGACACTACCGTTGCCCGCCGCGGACCAGGACATGCACACAGCTACCAACAAGGAGGTGGGTGAAGAGACAGCTTCGACGGAGCAGCAAGCAGCAGCCACGACCTCGGCAGGCGCAAGTAGCGGTACCGTCGCTCAGCCTTCGCCCAAGCCAGGTCAGAGCCCCGCGGGCAAGCCGTCCATGCCGAAGCCGAACGCAGCACGTAACCCGCTCAACAAGATACGTTCGTCCAAAATCGCTCCGGGCGCGCCAAAGCCGTCTGCCGCGGGCCTGAAACCGACCAAGTCGGGCGCCTTCGATATCCTCAAAGTCCTGCAGCCCACGGTCGGTCTCGTGCACGTCCTGTTCTGATGGGCCCGGCGCTGTGTCATTTACGTCCCTCGGAGCGCTTACAGGCGCCCGCTAAACCTAAGCCCGAACAACCTGTCGAGGCGCGGACAGCTCCGCCGTGAGTGTGTTGGGTGCCTCTCACCCACGACTCGCCAAACTAAGCTGCTTCGGTTCTCGCACAGAATCTCGATGCCTACGCAGGCTGAGAAGGAGGCGGAGGCGAAATCGATTGCGGCGGCCAGGATTCGCGAGCGTCTGGCGAGATCTAGTGCGGACGTACGTGCTTCGTTCTTCCTGGCGCAAAGTCCTCTCTCTTGACGCTTCTCTTCTGGCGTGCAGTCTACTTCGTTCGATCTTCTCGCGCAGAATTACGGGATCATGCGCTTCGAGGTGAGCGCTCGACGGCTTCCTCTCGCTTCCGGGCTTCAAAACTCACATCCCCACATTCGCAGGACGAATTTCGCGACAAGGTCCGCCGCCAGCATGCTGAGGAGAACAACAAATACTCTGGCAAGCACGGCCTTCCTCGGTTGACGACCTTTGGCAGCGTCTTTAGTCTCTTCCCGAGATCGACTGGCGAAGGGTACGAAGCGCCCTGAGCCTGGTTCTCGTATGTTGTCCAGTCATCTGTGTTTCAGTGATCGCCACGTGTTGTCGCGTATTTGTCCTGCAATGTCTCTTGTCCGTTCACACCTCGCTCTCCCTTGGACAAGTCCCACAATTCGGCGTCGACTGGAGAGAGATGCTCATGAAGTTTGGTCTGCGAAGCACGAGCCTTTGCCAGCTGGATCTTGAGCGACTCTTGAGTAAACAGGTAGCTGGAAAAGAGGAGGGCGGCGTGAGCAAGAGCCACAGAGCAGCGCAGTCCGCAACGGAAACGTTCGGAGGACTGGACGCACCCGACGATAGACCCCGTCAAGACACCAGAAAGTAGGCTGTCGCGAGGTGCACATGGCACGTCAGCGTGAATGACCTGTCCATCCACGCTCGAAGCGCGCAGTTGCCTAGCAACTTACCCGATGTTCCGCGACTGTCGAAGCATCCGCGTCGAGATGAAGCCGCCAAGAAACCCAGCGCACGTTCCGGCCGCGATGCCTGTACGGCATAGCTCAGCTGGGTCAGTTGTCTCGCTGCATCCGCTCATCGCCACCGAGCGTCCAAGGTGACCGGCTGACCAGCGACTCGATCCCGAGGTGGGGGGCGGAGTCGACGGTAGAGGACTCACCGTCGATCTGAGCACGACGGTTGGCTGCACCGACCTCCTCGATCGTCAGTCGCAATGGGTCCTGGCCCGTTGGTGCTTGGTCGGCAGACATTGACCAGTGATGATGAAGGCTCGGGGTGGGAAGGCGGTGACGGGCCGAGGTGGCAGCGACGGGCACAGAGGGCCGTCAAGAGGGAGAGTCGTTAGTGTAGGAATATGTCGTTTGGGTGTATGCGCTGCTCGGATCGACGGAAGAAGCGCCGCCTGTGCGTTGATGTAATTGCAGGTGATGAAAAGGGTTGCACATGGCGATCTCGAGCCTCTTGACTTCGCTCACAACCCGGAGCATGGACGAACTGACCGGCTTGCCGCTTGCATTCGGTAAAAAGGCTGCACCAAAGAAGCAGGTCGACTCGCAGCGACTGCACAGCACAAAGCGCGCCAGCCCTCCCCCGGCCCTCCTGGTGAGCGTCTCGCGTCCACCCTTGAACCTCGCCCTTTGCGGCCAGCGGCTGATCTTCGGTCACTGCAGCCTCAAAATGAGCCGTTCGAGGCAGGTCCCGTCGAGTCGACGACAGTTGCATCGGCTGCCGAGGAATCGGCAGCGCAGGGGACAGCGGTGCAGGCGAGGGACGGAGCAGATGACGCTGGCTCTGACGACTCCGCCTTGCCCATCACCCATGAAGTCGTCATGAAAGACCATACCAAGGTGGGCGATGTGCCTGCTTGCGAGAGCGGAGGCCGGCAAACGCTAACGCACCCCGTTGCCAACAACAGACTGTGTCGGCCCTCTCGATTGACCCTGCAGGAGCCCGTGTCGTCTCCGGCTCTTACGACTACGATTGCAAGCTTTGGGACTTTGGCGGTATGAATGCCAACTTCAAGCCGTTCCGGAGTTTCGAATGTAAACCTGGTCATCAGGTGCGTGCTCCTTCGTCACTCGCTCTGGATGCGCTTCACTGAACCTCCGAGCCCTGCAAGGTACTCGATGTACAATTCTCGATCACTGGTGATTCTTTCCTTGCGGCAACCGGTTCTACCCAAGTGAAACTGTACGATCGCGACGGCGCCGAAAAGTAAGCTGGTCTGCGTTTCAAGTCGTGAAATCCTCGAACCGTGCTGATGATGACCCGTTTCAGGTGGGAGTACAACAAGGGAGATATGTACATTCGCGACCTGCGGAATACAGAGTACGTCTTTCCCCTGCGGCGGCCTCTTTGGCCGAGTCGCGGTTGACCTGGGTCCTCTTGTTCGTCCTCCGCCACCGCAGCGGCCACGTTGCCGCGGTCACGGCGGTCGCCTGGCACCCGAAGGACAGCTCGTTGTTCCTCACGGCCTCGGCCGATAGCAGTCTGCGAATCTGGGAGTTGGACAACCGCCGGAAAAGCAAATCGGTCATCGTTGTGCGGAGCAAGGAACGGGGCGGCAAGACCAAAGTGACGGCGTGTGCGTGGAGTCCCGACGGCAGGAGCATCGCAGCAGGTGAGCCTTCCGTGTGAAGGCACTGTGCTTGAGTTTGAGCTCACGCGCTTGCACGGTTTCGTCAGCATGCGAAGACGGCGCAATACACGTTTGGTCAGCGAACGGCAACTTCTCACGCCCTACCCTCGTGCGTGCCGGTGCATTCCATCTTACCCTCTTTGCTCAGCTCGTTGATGTGCGTCGGAACAGACTCGCGAGGGTGCCCACGAGAAAGGGACCGTCACAAGTTCGATCGCATATTCGCCCGACGGAACGCAGCTCGCAACTCGCGGTGGGGATGGCACCGTGAAGCGTACGCTGTTTCCCCTCTATATACTCACGTGTATCTCGTGTGCTGACTATGCGTGCCCTTGCGACCAGTGTGGAACGCGAAGAATCTCAAGAAGCCGATCGCGACTGCCTCGTCTTTGCCATCTCTCAATCAGGAGACGAACGTGACATTCTCGCCAAACGGCGATTACGTCTTGACAGGTACGGCCGGTATGAAGGCAGGAGTGCTCTCCGGCGGCGGCGAAGAAGAAAGAGCAAACGAACTGGCCTCTGCCGGCGGGATCGGCGCCGGCCAACTGGTTGTACTTTCCTCTCACGACCTCCGCGTCGTCAAGAAGATTGGTAGGTACCCGCGGTTCTGATCTCCGAGTAATTTTTACGCTAACCTGATTTCGGCACGCAGCCATATCGCTGTTTTCTGTCGTCCGCGTTCTATGGCATCCGAAAATCAATCAGGTCTGTTGCTGTCCATCAGGAGCACCAAGCAGCTGCAGAGCAGACGGGGCTAACCTGTTTGTCCGCGACCACAGATCCTCACCGGCTCGGCAGACGGATCCATACATGTGTTGTACTCGCCGGACTCGGCCGTCAAGGGCGTGACCATGGCGATAACGAAAGCCCCGAAGGCGCGCGCAATCGACGACTTCGGCTCGAATGGTGCAGCACATGCTACCATCATTGCTCCGCACTCTCTCCCCATGTTCAAGGAGGATGGAGTGGTGGGGACCAGCGCCGGTGGGCGAGGCACAAAGCGTAGGAGGGAGAAGGAGCGACATGATCCGCAGAAGACACTCAAGCCAAGTACGTCTACGCCGGCCTTGACAAACATGCTGAACTTTGCTGACGCTCTTACTCTATCGCAGTGCCTCCCGTGGTTGGTCCTGGTCGGGGAGGCAGGATTGGGGCGGCGGCGACTCAGCACGTCGTACAGAATTTGCTGCGGAACGAGATGCGCGATCAAGACGTAAGCGAACCGTTGATTGTTGGTCTCGTTCAGTACTGACATGTTCACTTGATGCAGCCTCGAGAAGCTCTACTCAAGTATGCGACCCAGGACCCCGGCGAGAATACGTGGACCAAGGCTTGGGCGGCATCGCAACCCAAGCCGGTCTTTGACACACGGCCGGAATCGGACGAGGAATAGTGACTCGAGAGCTTGAGATGCCTTGCTGTGTTGTAGGTAGGAACATGTGGCAATTGCCCCCGTATATACCGAGTTTTCGCACAAGTTCCAGAACGGCCGTCTGGAACAGCGTCAAAATCCCTCACGTCACATGTCTTGAAAGCGCTTTGGTGTCACTCATATCAGCTCCTGTCGCCAAATGCCGGGATCTAGGTGGTTTATATGATAGTCTCCGCCCTGTTTGCCAGAGCACAAAGAGCATGCGGAAGTGCAGCTCAGAAGGGAAATTGCGGAAGTTATTATAATGCGTAAGCCCACAAGCACTTTCATGGAGGACCATTTGCCCGAGTGGTTAAGGGGACAGACTAGAATCAAGTTCTTGCCCATCTGTTACGCTATGCGTGCGCAGGTTCAAATCCTGCAGTGGTCGAATCTTTTTTTTTTCTTTGTTGCGCGGGCTGACGGCACTTTTTGCTTTTACAACTCTTACTAAAGTTTTTGCTTTCTGTCAAGGCACCAGATTGGTATGGCTCGACAAATTGTAGGAAAGAAGGGCTAAGATGTGACAGTTGTTTTGCTTGGGTTTTGACCGTGGTCATTGATTCCACATCAAGTGGTATATGGGCAGGCCAAAGCAAGGCCAACGCCAGCAGACTGGCAAGTATTCAATTTCAAGTGCAAGAAGAAGGTGCATACTTCATCAGAGAGCAGTGGGAGTGAGATCCATTGCGTTCTTGTCTCGTCTGACTGTTGCATCGTCTACCTGTGCTGACTGCCACCCCTGCTTGGCATTTGTTGCTCCTGGGGAGTTCACCTGTCACAGGCACTGTCTCTGGCTGAAAGGGAGGAATCAAAAGGTAATGTGAAACTGTAAGAAGGAGCTGCTGGTGGGAAGCGCGCTGCGCGTGGTTGAGTGGAAGCTGTGGCAAGACGAGATGGCGAGCGCAAGTTGAACGGGTGAACCCTTTTCTCTTCACCCGTTCACTTACGCATTGCCGCGTCTCAGGTGTGTAGAGTCTCAACCCACACTTGCAAATACGCAGACCTGTTCACTTACGCATGGCCGCGTCTCAGTCTCAAGAGCGCATGTGCCCTTAGAAACAACAGCGACTTGTCACTCAGAGAGCATGAGCAGCTACATTTCAGCAGCTACATGCAGCTTCCAGACGGATGCACTCGGTCCTTCTCACCCACGTCAACTAACGCAGAAGCCCTAGCTTCCTGACTGTTGACAGGACCTGTGTGCAGTGAGCTACAGCTTATTACAAGAGCCAAGCCCTTGCAAGAGCTGCCTCCGCAGCTTCCTCCTGCCACATTCTCTCACTGCCTCTTCTCTTGGGCCAACACCAACAAGTATGAGTCACTTCCAGAGTGGAGTTTGCACTACACATTTGCCTTTCACATGGCCCAAGTATGCCAGTGCAACAAGTCTGGATGTTTGTGTGTGGAGAGGTGGTTTTTGCGAGTCTTGTTGCAGCAGGTCCATTGTGAACCCCCCACCCTCAGAAGAGGTGGGAGTCAATTATTTCTCTCGCTCTAGAGCTCTCTGAGTCTATCCAGAGGCTCACCACTACAGTCTCTGGACTCTCGGCTCACATGGACAGTCTTGAGACATGCGCATTGGAGGGTTTGCACATCATCAATTCTGCTACTCCAGCTTTGGCAGCCCGATCGTACGCAGCCATAGCTGCTGCCCCGGCTTCTCCAGCACCACAGCTCCGGCCTTCCAACCCTCCGGAAGTGTCCAGCCAACCCTCTGCCCCGGCACGGACTCTTGTCAGTGTAGAAGTGTCCGCCCTCCCTGGCCGCCATTTCCTCCGCGCTCTGCCGGGTCACCACCTGTTGCTGAGTCTGGGCAGGATGATGGTCAGCATGGCCCTTGATCGGCAGACCCTCCTCTATGCGCGCTGAATGGAGCGAGGTGATGTACAAGTCAAGTCCGCAAATGCAGCGGTTGCAGCCGTCTTTTGCCAGTCACTCGCCTCACACCCGGACTCGATCACCTCTTCTCTCCCGGTTGAACAGTCCTCGGTGGTGCTGCACTTTGTGCCGAGGGATGTGGAGGAAGGAGAAGTAGTGGCAGCAGTGGAAGCAGTGGCAGGGGAGAAGCCGGTCAAGGCGAGACACCGCGGGCAGGTGACAGAGAAGGCGACTGGCTCGTGTATTGTCAAGCTGGAGAAGGAAAGCTCAGTCAGTTCTCTGGTCCACACTGCGTGCATGTGAGTGCGTAGGCAATGCATTGACATCAAGCGAGCCAAGTCGCTGACTCAGCGAAAGGCCAAAGCGGCCAAGAGAGGAGGACGAATACGCACTGAGACATGCCTCTCGACCCCAGCTGCCTCGCAGATCCCTCTACCGCCATCACCGTCTCTGAGCCCGACTCCCGCCAGCCTGTGCACGCCGAGTTGCTCATTGATGTTGTTCTTGACCGGTGACTTGGAGTTGAGTGTTGAGGCGAGCGAGGCGACTCCAAAGACAGCAACCTCGGAGACGGCCTTGATGGTCCTGTGGGGCAACTCGACTAACTCAAGTCTTGCGCTGAGGTACGGGGTTTCGCTTGGCCCCTGCCAACTCTGTCACTGCGCGACCTGCGCCCAAGTCCGCTGACCGCAGGCTCGGGTTGGGACAACGGTGTGAGTGAAGAGATCGAACTCCAGAAGTAAGTGCGAGTCAGCACTGTCGCAACTAGGCGCGCCCGCCGCGTTGCGATGCGTGACGAGTCTTCCGAGTTGTCACCTGACGAACTCAATCTCCTCTCGTTGTCGCGAGAGCCGGAGACAAGCACGAGCCGCCGCTTATGAGCGAGCTCGCCATTGTCTCGTACAACATCCACTGCAGCCCGACCGTGTGGGCAACCCTTGTCAACTTGCCTGCGCTTCGGCAAGTTGACGTGCTCCTCCTCCAAGAAGCACCTGCGCACCTCGGCACGCTCCCGGCCGGATGGCACCTCCCTCCTTCTCCCGCCCCCGGTAACGTTCAAAACGGACGAGCAGACTCACCCGCGGTCTGTCATGCTTGTCAACCCAAGGTTCCCAACACTGTCCATCCTGCAGATGCCGAGCTCGTCGCGAGATGTGGTCGGTATTGACCTGCGCATCAACGAAGGAGAGTCAGTACGGATTATCGGAGTCTACAACCCGTGCGCAGGCGGCCGCTCCCCAGCGAACTGCTCAATCCGTGAAGTGCTCCCAGCGGTGCTGACGGCTTCCTCCCCCCACCAACCCCTCGTCATGGCGGGAGACTTCAACCTCCACCACCCGGAATGGGACTCGAGCGTGGCAGCGGCGGACGAGGAGGCGGAAGAAGCGCGACTCACCTTTGGAGAGGCGGGCCTCGTCCACCTGCTCGAGACCAAAGCGCCCACGTGGTACGGTTCCGGCAGCAGCTGCGTGCTCAACCTCGCGCTCGGCATTGTGCTGTCGGTCGCGTGACCGGAAAAGCTGCCCTCGTACCCTCAGCGCCTCTTCCGGAAGGCAGACCCGCTCAAGATTCTCCTCGCCTACGAGAGGCTTGAAGCCTGTGCCCCTTATCCTCCTCCACTGCTGACCGAGCACAACATCGACAACAAAGCAACTCACCTTGCAGACATCTTTCGCGAGGTGGTGAGCGAGGCGGTCCCGCTCGCCAAGCTGTCGCGGTTGCGGTTTGCGCATCGTTGGTGGTCGAGCGAGGTTGCAGCGGTGGTGGAGGCAGCGAGAGTGACAAGGAACCGGCTATGTCGAGAAAAGGCAGCGGCGTCGAGGAGAGGCAAAGTTGTTGCCAAGGGAAGGGAGAAGGCAGTGAAGATGGCAGTGATAAGAGGCAAGCCAAAAGGACCGAAGTCGAGGACGTCAACGAGGCGTCGTTGTGGAAGGTGGTCAAGAGGAAGTTGGGAGCGGGTCCGCAGCTGCAGCGAGTCCACCACTCAAGCGAGAAGACGGGATTTACACAACCTTGCCGCTTGACAGACTCGGTCTCCTCCAGGCCGTCCTCCTGTCAGTGGTCGAAGGCGAGGAGAAGAAGGCGCTGCAGATGAAAAGCTGAGATCTGGTCAGCCTACTGCAAGTAGGTCACCCCAAGTTCTGCATCACAACCCTGGAGGTTCCTATGAGTCAAGCAGATGACCACCACACAAGTGAGCAGGAACGTACCTTTGCAGGACTTGCTGCACCACGACGCAAGGCGGGGGGGGGGGGGGGGGGGGGTCGAGTGTGAATTCGAGGGGGGGAAGTTGGGGCGACAGAGGTGACAACGAAGGCGACAACAAAGGCAACAACAACAATGGCAACTACAAAGGCAACAACAACAATGGCAACAACAAAGGCAATGTGGCAGACAAAGAAGACAATGGTGACAACAAAGGAAGAAGATTGGTATTGGCCAGGAAGGAGGAGGGAGGCAAACAAACCGCTGCGCAAGATGGAGTGAGGGCCGCAGGTCAATAAGTAAATCACCCCCATTGTGTATCCACCCCGCAGGGATTATGTCAAAAAAAGCAGACCACCGCGCAAGTTGGCCAGCCAGCCCACCTGCAGATGTCCAGTCCGGTGACTGGCCCAAACTCGAAGAAACCAAAGTTGAAGCGGCGCTACAGCAAGTACATCTGTGCACTGCCGCTGGTCCAGACGGCGTTCCAAAGTTGTCCAACAAGCAGCCTGGGCGTTGCTGATGGCAGCGTCAAGTCGACTCAGGCACCTGCCAACGAGTTGGCGTGACGCGACCTGTGTTGTGCTGAAGAAGCCAAAGAAGGACAAATACTTGGCGACGAAGTTGTATCGGTTGATCTGTTTTGAGCGGTGCATCAGCAAACTGCTCGATAGCGTGGAGGTTGACGTACCTGGCCAACTCGCGAGGTCTCGTCCCGCTGACGCACTTTGGTGCTCGACCTGGGTGTTCCACCAAAGACGCAGTAGTCTGTTTTGTCAAGGCGTCAGTGGTGGAACAAGAACGTTGCCATTGGTATCGTACTCAACGTCGCAAAGGCATTCCCGTTGGTCCAGACCTTGATCCTCATCCGCGACATGAAGGAGAAAGGCTTACCACTCTCATTGTGCCATTGGGTTGCGTTGTTTGTGTTGGACTGCTCCTGCACAATGAGGTTGGAGGGAGTCAGCTCCAAGGCGGTTGAGTGGAGCAGCGGTTTGCCACAACGCTCACTGCTAAGTCCCATCCTTTTCCTGCTGTGTAACTCTGGCGCAAATTGTGCGTGCAAGTCCGCGACCTCAATAGCCTTCAGCTGGGTGAACAACCTGAACCTGCTCGCCTGGGGCAAGAACATCATAGAGGCAGTCAGCGCAGCCCAGCGGATCATGCTGGGCCTTGAGGAGTAGTCTGCGACTCACAAGTCGGCCTTCAAGCTGGCCAAGACATTGTGCATGGTCTTCTTGCCGTCAAAATGCAACATGTCAGAGGGAGCAAGCAAGGTGGAGCTGTGCGGGAAAGACTTTGAGTACTCGTCAGCGCTTGGCATGCTGGGGGTGACAAGTTGTTGCACCTTCAACCAACCCCAGACTGTGTGCGCCGCAAAGGCCTCAAAGGCACTGGTTGGAGTCAGCTTACTTGCAAATGCGCAAGGGGGGATGCGGCCAAAGTTTGTCCTTCAGCTAGTCAAAGCAGTGGTATTACTGAGGCTGCTGTGGTGTGCGGTGGCATGGTACAAGCAGGGTCTGGTGGTCAGCAAGTTGCTCGAACAAGTCCAACAAGCAGTTGCTTGAATCGTCACCAGCAGGTATTGGACAACCTGGCTGGCCGCACTCGAGGTGGAAGCCAATTTGATGCCCCTAGACCTCAGACTGACCCACCAGTTCTTCTTCCTTGCCCTCAGGCTACAAACACTGGTCAATCTTTGCTGCAGGACTTGAAGGGGCCCGCCTTGCGCTCCATGCAGTGACTGGCATCCTTGCTCTGGGCTCAATCAACACCGGCACACTCTTCCTTGACAACCAGAGCACCGCTCGATCTCCCTTCGATCCCGCCCCGACTCCGGAACAAACAATGCAACTTGTGCTCTGTTCCCTCGCGCTCTGGCTTGAAAGAGCGCGTCCTGGCTTGGTACTCACCATTCAATGGCTAGCCAGTCACCATGGCATTGCTGGGAATGAGGCGGGGATGAGGTTGACAAACGGGCGACGGACAAGTTGAGGAACGCGTTGGCGGGCGCAGCGGCACTGAACACGGGCAAGCGGGGGCAGCAGAGGCGCAGAGGCATGCTACAAGGCTTAAGCCTGAGCAGGGGAGGGAGAGGTCCTCTCCGGCAACAAGAGTAAGTGGGACGCGGGAGAAGAGAGGAGGGCAAGGGACTGTGAGAGGAGGCTGGAGTGACGGGAGACAGACACCCCGCAACAAACATTCGGCCAGACGGACTTGTGCCAGGAGGGCATGGGCTTCCAAAATAACTCTCAAGTCTAAAACAAGCACAGAATGCTGCTAACATTGCGGCGTGGGCGCTCTGATGGATGTTGCTCTCCGCTCCTGGGCAGGAACTTCACAAAATTGACCCAAAACCTCCCGGAAAATCCTTTGTTTGCAACATCCACTCCCTTCCTCAATCTCAAGCTGTCCTCCTTTCATGCCTACGCCTTGACTTCACAATTTGAGGGCAAGCAAGAGAAGGATGGGCCAATCAGACGGGCTCTGTGAATGCGGCGAGGTGGAAATGCGTGAGCACTTTGTCTCAGTGTGCGGGCACTTCGCTGACAGCAAGACGGCGTTTCAACAGAAGGTCAGCGGTTCGACTTAACTTTTTTGCGCCGTGCAATACTTGCACTTACCAAGTCTGTTCAAGATACGGACCCGTTCTGCCGTTGTTTCATGTTCTGTGATTCCTTACTCTCGTTTCTGACGTTTTCCCTACTGGGCTTTTTCCTCCTGTGTGTATACTTCCATTCCCTTGCTTCTGTTACCCCTTACCCAGTTAGCTGGTTGGGTGGCTCACTCTATTTAGTGGCCTCAGTCATCACAAATCTTTTCTCAGCTCAAATGACTTTGAACTTGGAATTTTATCCTGACCTATGCTACTCAATTGTCCTCTCCGCAACGGCAATCAAAGCATGATTCACCACGTTGCGGGCTGCAAGCGCATGACCACAGCATACTGGGCCGCCCTACACAATGTCTACCGCCTGAGACGCGCAAGTGCTCAACGACTCCTCACTCATTTTTGGGAACTCACGCTCCCGGCTGCCATGCGGGAGGCGTTCAAGACGTTTTTGAAAGAGTACCAAGCCACTCTCGCCGCCATTAAGATTGCCGACGTCAAATTCGAGACAGTATACTTGTTGTACCTCCTCAATGCCCTTCCGCCCGCTCTCAGCGCCTTCCAGACGAGCCTTGCAATTATCAACTTGTCGGAACTGCCCAGCACGGATTGCATACTTGACCTCGTCCGGAACGAGGTCCTCCGCCTCTCCTTCTTGTTGTTGTTTACGTCTGTTGCACTCGCGGCGCGCTCTGAGCTGCCGCCGCCTTTGCCCTGCCCCGCCTGCAAGGGCGCGCACTAGCTCCGTGACTCTGCACGAATCCGGAGTGTTACAAGTTCTGGCGCAACGCAAGGAGCGCAATTACAAGAATCACCTCAAGGCAAAGGCCCAACTCGCGCAAGCAGGCAAGGCAAATGCGCAACTCGAGAACACCTCTTCTTTCACTGCCCCCTCCACGCCCGCCCCCGCGCAACCCCTGGGTCCCCCCTCCCTTTGACTCCAAGAACCACCCTCTCTTACCCCCGCGCAACAAAGGCAACGCTCCGCTTCTCGCCAACTCTGTCCGCTTTGACACACTTTCTGCCCGCCATCGGAGGATCCCCCTTCTTGAGTCTCTGATCTGAGTGGACTGCCCCTTCCCCTTCCCTGCTGACTACCACCAATACACTCTTTACCCCTATACCCTAACTCACTTTAATTTGCTTTCCCTGCCTTTCCTCGCTTCCCTCACTTGGTGTAGAATCCCCGGTCTACATAGGCTTATTAGCTCGATATGACTTGAAATATGATTTATTTATCTATCTAACTCGCCTACCTGCTGGACAAGGAAACAAGCGTCAAAGTCTGGCTCACTATGATTTCAGCGCGACTCCGCGCAGCCTCAAACCTCAGCAGCCACGCACTCCATGTGCGGCGAGGTATCGCTGTTCTTCAAATTCCGTCAATGCCGTCTGTCGCCAGTCAGTGGCGTCTCTGGCACCAAAACCGGGTTTGCGGTCACCGATGGTTGCTCCTTGTCAAGCTTGTCAGTGGCAGGGTCATGGTCCTTCACCAAGCGCTTCTTGTCCCTGGGATCGCGGCAAACCTCATCTCGTCATTGCAACTCTACGACAATCATGGTGCCACGACCATGTTTGGACAGGGAGCCATCCTCTCGCGTAACGGCACAGTGATCGCCACCGGGACACGCCTCGGGAAGCACCTCTAACAACTCGACAGCGAGCTGATTGCTCCGAGCGGCCGAAGGTGTGACCGCTCTTCTTGCTACAGGTACTGCATCCAAACCTGAATTGACCACTTGGCACTGTTGCTGCGCGCATGTTTCCCTTAGGTCACTGAATTCGCTTGCCAAGTCTGAACATGTCAAGAGTCTGCAAGTAGCTACCCAAGGGAGCGGAGAGGCTCGCCTGTGCAATGCGTGTCATCTTGTGCACGCTTTCCGGTTGCCGTTCCCGCAATTGCATTGTCAAACAGCCAAGGTCTCGGACTTGTGTACACCGACGTGCTCTCGAAAACTCTCGCATGCTTTGCGTTGAAGCCCTTGCCTGAAAGAGCAACATCTTTGAAGCCTTCCAGAGCTTCAGGGCGGCTGCAGAGAACAAGTCGGGCAAACACTTCTGACGCCTTTGCTCTGACAATGATGGCGAGCACACATCCCACAAAGTCCGAGATTTCCTGGCCGAACACGGGATTTGTCACAAGCCGCCATCATACTCTCCGCAGGCCAATGGGATCGCAGAGCGGATCAAATGTACGGTTGGTGAGGGCCTGATTTCATTGCTCAATCATGCTCAGGCGCTCAAAGCCGTCTGGGCAGAGGCACTCCTTGCCTTCTTTGTTGTCAAGTTCGGGTCGCCGCATGCAGCACTTGCTGGAAGAGTCCCACTTGCTGGATTGGATAGGATAAGATAAATCGCAAGTTTAAAGTCGTTCGAGCCTAGCAGAGACTCATGGCGAACCCGTTCAGGCCAACATGCTGTGCGTCTCGGGTTGCCATGCTTACCACACAGTCCTTGACAGTCATGCAAAGTTTGACAACAAGGGCACACTACTGGTCTTCATCGGCTACAATGGCAATACTGCCGCCTACCGCCTCTTTGACCCGGCGACGCGCAAGATCATCCGATCTCGTGATGCGCGTTTTGTCAAGGACGAACTCCCTTTTGCCCCCGCCACGCCTGGCCCTGCGCCCAGCGTGCGCAGCCTACGCCAACTCCAGAAGACTTGATCACCCTCAAATCAAGTCAGAACCCTTCGCCCGCGAGTGACAAGACTCCGCAGACTCCTGCACGTGCACTGCTGGTTGTGCCATGTCCTTCCGTATGAGCTGCCCAGGCCCACGAGGTAATTGTGACACCGCCATTGTCGCCTGTCTTTCACCGCGGCAGTGCACCTTTGCCGCCCCTCGCCTGAGCCTGCTCTCCCGGAGGACAAATCTTGCAATGGGTTTGATTTCCTCTGTTACAACCTGTTGAGGGCCACGCTTGCCGAAGTCAAAGCTTTCTACTCCGCTACTGGTGAAGACCTTGCTGCCTCCGACAAGCAATTCTCGCTTCCAACGTCAGGCCCTTGCAATCACCACAAAGCGATGCGTGACATGGACTCTGAGCGCTGGCGCCTCGGCGAGATGACGAGTTCACATCGCTCGAGCACGAGTACAACATCTTTGCAAGAAGGATCAGAACGGCCGCATCACCGGCCACAAAGTCCGCCTTGTCGCACAGGGTTTCACACAGCGGCCCAACGTCGAGTTCCGCGAGAGTCTGCGCCTGTGGTCAAATTCACCTCAATCCGTGTCCTCTTCGCTCTCGCCGCCCGGAACCGCCTTTGTGTCCATCAGGCCAATTTGACAACCATACCTCCATGGCACACTCGAGGAGGATCTGGACATGCGCATATCGGAAGGCATTGACAACAGGAATCCGCCGGCAAGGTGCTCGGACTCGATCGCGCTCTGTATGGCCTCAAGCAGACGGGCGAGTCTGAAATCACCGGAATCACGCGACTCTCAAAGGACTAAGCTACCAGTGCACCAAGTCCGACGCTTGCATCCACGTGCGCAGCGAGGAGGGGCACACGCACTACATTGCCCTCTACGTTGACGACCTCCTCTTGTCTCGCTCGACCTCGGCAAGATCCAGCGGATCAAGGACGGCCTCAAACGCGAGTACGGCATCAAGGGTCTCGGCAAAGCCAAGTCCATCTTGGACATCTAGGTGCATCAGCGCTCAAATGGCAGGATCTTCCGCTCCCAGTGCGCATATCTCAAGGACGCCCTGCTCCGGCTTGGCTACGCAGATGGTCAAACTGTCCCAACACCAATGCAGCCAAGTTTGCAGCTTGCCGTCACTCCAGATGACTACCAGCCCGGCCCTGCCTTCCACTCGCGCTACCTCCAAGCCATCAGCTCCTCAGGTACGCCATGCTTGGGACACGCCCTGACCTGTGCTACGCTGTGGGTGTTCTGGGCTGCCATGCTGCGCGGCCAGACAACTTGCACTGGGCTGTTGTCATCCGCCTGAGCAGCTCATACAGGGGGACATGGCACAATCAACAGTTCACACCCTGGATCCTGCAGTGTCATGGCGCCAAGAGATAGATAGATGAATAGACCTTGTTTCAAGTCATATTGGGCTATAAGAGCTCATGTAGACAAGGGGTGCTAGAGGCACAGATGGGTGGAAAAGGAGAGGAGAGAGAGAGAGGACAGGAGAGGGCGGAGAAGCAGGCAGGAGAAGGAGAGTGGCTATAGTGAAAGCGTAGCAAAGAAGGAGGAATGAACTCAAATTAAATCAAAAGTCAGGAAGGGGGATCCATGGAGGATGAATTGAAGCAGCCAGAGTTGGCCATCTCAGGAGACCGGAGCAGTGTGACTCGATGTGAGGATGAAAACACTGTTCTGAGCAGCTGTGGACTGTGGCAGACCTTGAAGAAGCGGGTGTCATAGAATTCTATTGTCTGGCGCATTGCCGCATCATAGAGGCAGTAGGTGATGAGGGGACTATTACAGGGGATGAAGATCAGAGGTACGGCCTTGTGGTCAAACTTTGCACAATGTCACACTGTGGTAAGCATGTGGTAGATGTTCAAGGCTGCTCTCCAGGCAGTGAGAGTGAACTGCTAGTGAGTATGACAGTATAGAGAGAAGAGTGTATGAGGGGAGCTACACACCTGCTCTCCAGGCAGTGAGAGTGAACTGCTGGAGAGCAAGAGAGGGAGAGGAGCGAGCGCGCGTCTCATGACAACTGCCTCAGGGGAGGTGTCAGAGGCGCTCAAGGACTTGGGGAGGATTCTCATCCGGAGGGGAGATAGAGATAGATAGATAAATCTTGTTTCAAGTCATATCAAGCTATAGGAAGCCCATGTTGACCAAGGATGCTAGAGGTAAGAATGGGGGGAGGGGAGAGCGTCTGCAGCAACAGTAGAGACATGGGCAGAGAGCTGTGGGCGCAAGCAAGAACTATCTATCTATTGGTATTTAGATTTTCCAACACGTTCTAGGGTGGAGTCACTCATTGAGACCCGCTGTGGAAGTCCAAGTTCCCACAACAAAAGATGCAGCAACAGTACGCCCTTGCAGCTGATCAAGGCGTTTGGTGCGGACAATGTTGTCACCTACTGCAAGGGGAACTTGTTGGAAGTTATGGCCAAGAGAGGCATTGTGTTGCAAGTTGAGCAGGGGGGGGGGGGGGGGGGGGGGGAAGGGGGGGGAGTTGCTAGGCGTACTCCTCCGGATCCAAACGCCCTCGCTCATTCCAAGTCCTTGTCTCATTCTAAGTCCTCTTCCTCAAATCCTTTTGAACCTTTGCTGACGTGATCTCTCCTAGAATATACTACAGTACATTTGTTCTCAAGATCAAGACGTCTACAGTGTTTTTGGTTTTGAAGGCAACAGCGAGAAGTAGGTTGATCAGTCTTGGTTCACAGCGCGACCAACTTGTGTAGCTCCCCTCTTCTCACCTCACTGCTCCCTACTTGTAATCAATGCTCAATTCAGTGTTGCTTGGTTACACGTTTCACTCTCTGTCTACCGTTCCTTGCAGAGAAACCTTGTCTCATTCTCGCTTGAGACGAGTAGCCTCTGCAGGAGACGTTCTGTGGGCAACGGGACAATAAGAGCACTAGTACTGGAGCTGATGCCCTCTCCCTTGTTCATTGTAAGCATAACTAGGAGGCCCCTCAAAAAGGCTACTTGCCAGAGTCTCCCCCTCTTCAACTTGATCTGACCAAAACGCACTTCAGAGAGAGACTTTGCTATGGCTACAGCACTTCACTTGATATTCTCAGGCTTCTTTGCAAGTTGACTTCTTCTCCAGGGGCGTTCCACTGATCAACTCCTGTGCACAGAGATCAAGGGCCCAAACCATCCTTTGACCAGGTCCAAGGGCGGCAGCATCCTGAAGGCACTCCTCTGACATAGACCGGACTTCCGTAACAGCACAGAGAAAGTACCCATAGCACTTGCATAAATGCAAAAAGTATCAAAGGCGGCATTTCGGGAGAGAACCTAACTCAGGAAAAAAAAGGCAAAAAGCTATGCCGACCACTGCAGGATTTGAACCTGCGCACGCATAGCGTAACAGATGGTCAAGAAATCAATTCTAGTCTGTCCCCTTAACCGCTCGGGCAAATGGTCTTTCATGTGACAGCCGCTGCAAGTATGCGTATCTATGTATTTTTACCAATGTTTTTGGCAATTGCCACCCTCGTGCAAGTTTCATCCCTTCCCCTGATCAGTGGCACCAACTCTGCCGCGACAAGTATGCAGACCATTATCACCCTCAACGAACAATGACTTTCCGGTGAGCGAATGTTGACGCAGGGCAGCGAGGCATGCAAGTTGATCATGCAAGCCCCACTTCGAGGCCCGATCTCCCTTTGTTCAAGAACGACCCTTTGTCGGCGTGTCACAAGCAAAGCCGAGAAGATGCTGCTGTCTGATGGTAGGACTCTTCACGCTCGTGTCGCTCTTCTGCTGGCCTGACCCAAGTCATCGACGCAGACGTCTTGACTATGCCGTGGATACCGACCCCCTCAGACGGCCTCGACACCTCCGAAACTCTACGTAGCCAGTACGAGACGGAGCAAATTATATCGACACTCCTCACCGAACAGCTTGCGAAAACCACACCGAGCGTGCTCGAGCTGGACAAGCACGTGGCTTTCTGCCGGCGCCTGCTCGACCACCCCTTGCCGGCGTACTTCATCGGTCTGGACGCATCTCGGCCATGGGTCCTGTACTGGACACTTCACTCTCTCACCATTGCCGGCCAACCGATAGATAACGCCCTACGTGCGCGCACGGCGGCTACGCTCTCGACGTTTCGAAATGCAGACGGAGGATTCGGAGGCGGGCCAGGCCAGCTGAGCCATCTCGCGCCCACTTACGCGGCAGTATGCGCACTCGCGTATGCTGGAGAGGAGGGCTGGGGTGTGATTGACCGGTAAGTGATATACCCTTCGGGCAGAGCGTGGGACAATCTTCTGAGATGCTTTGAACGATGAACCTTTTCAGGTCGGCCATGTATCGGTTCCTGCTGTCGCTCAAGCAGCCCGACGGATCCTTCATCATGCACGTCGGAGGCGAGGTCGACGTTCGGTGGGTTTTCGTCTCTGCTAGTGCTGTCCGAATCCCACGCTCACGGAAGAATCCGCTTTGCTGCAGGGGCTCATACTGCGCTCTGACGGTCGCCACCTTACTCGATCTCCTCACTCCGGAACTGACGGAGGCAGCAGCAAGCTTCATCGCCTCGTGTCAGACGTACGAAGGTGGCCTGGCCGCTGCAGCATTCTCAGCAACGGTAGCGTGGCCGGACGCGCCAGCTGCGCCGCTCGGCGAAGCGCACGGAGGCTACGCATTCTGTGCTGCCGCGTCCTGGGCGATGCTGAAGGGGGCTTCGCCGTCCATATCGCGCGAAGCCCATCTGAGCTCGTCCGCTTCCGGCGAGAACCACCGCGAAATCAACGTGCTAGCTCTCCTGCGCTGGTCGGCTTCGATGCATGCGAATCCGATTGAAGGCGGAGGCTTCCGCGGGCGTACCAATAAACTAGTCGACGGCTGCTACAGCTGGTGGTGCGGCGGCCTCCTGCCTATCGCGAGGTATCTGCTCGACGAGGACGAGCCGGCAGCGGTCACGCCTGATCCTGTCGATCTCTACGACGCCGGTGGGTCTCCAGACGGTCTATACGTATTGTGAACACAAGGGGTCAAAGACGGGAAGCTGACGCTAGTCTCCTTCCGCCTGCGTACGGCAACGCAGCCTCATTGCGTCAATACGTTTCGCTTGTCGCTCAGGCGCCTGGTGGGGGCTTGCGGGACAAACCGGGCAAGTCACCCGACGCATACCATACTTGCTACAACCTTTCCGGCGCCTCTTCGGCCACGCTACCTCCAGTTTTCTCGCGACCCGCTTACGAGCAGCTCGTCCAGTCTTTCCGACCCGCGTCGAACTCGTTGGCAGGAGCTGATAATTCTCGGACCACCGGCCAAGACACCGAGGAGACGGACGCGCAAAGAAGCTGCCAAGTCTACGGCAGCAGCCTCGCGTGGCAGGTCGGACGATCCCGGCTGGAGGATGCCACGAAGCACGAAGATCTGGTGCGTACGCTCAGCTCGCTCGGCTCACCGGACACGGTCTGACGCGACGGGTCGGCCCTCAGGCCTTCATCCACCCTCTATTCAACATCTGCATGCCAGCGGTGCAAGCGATTATGGCTCACTTCTACGGACAGAATGCGACATTGTAGCTTGTGCCGACGTCTGCGCGCACGCCCGTCATACGAAGGCAGTTCTTCGCGCCAGAGAGTGAGAACGCCGTCTAGATGCACCTTCGCGCAGAGGGAGAAGAGAAAACCGAGCACTGGTTCGCTATGACCTCCGCAGCGGGGCTTTTTGGTAAGTGATCACTGAGAAAAGCTTGACGAGGCTCGACAGCAAAGTGAACGGGCTGTAAGGCTCTTGAGACCCAGCAGCGCACATTCGAGTATACATCATGTGCTAGCAACACACCCGGAGATCTAAAGCGAGAACGTCCACAACTGGAAATGTCGAGACAGAAAGCGTCATGGTTTTAGTGCCCGAGCCGACCTCGCGACCATTTCGCGCCCGACCACTCAGGTTTGGTTATACTCAGAACACACGCAGCTTGAGTTACCAGTGTGACTACTCTGTGCCCGCGACGACACTCCCTGCGAACCTCCTCTCCGCCCCGTCTCTGACTCGTCCGCTCGCCCGCCCGCACCTTCCAAGGCAGCATGTCCGCACCCCCGAGCAAAGAAGCCACGGCGCCGGTTCTCTTCGGCTTCCCGACTACCGACAACCTCTCCCAAGCCCTGGCGACGTTCGTCCTGAAGGCGCAGGACGAGGCCTTGAAGAAGCAGCCGACCTTCAGGATCGCTATCTCGGGCGGCTCATTGCCGAAGGTGCTGGGCAAGGACTTGATCGGGCGCGACGGCGTGCCCTGGGACAAGTGGTGAGTCAAGACGGGACGCAAGTGGGCCTGCCTAGGCGCTCCCCGACCGCGATCTTGTCGTCGTCGTCGTCGTCGCGTCCGCTCGCCGCCCCGTTCCTCACCGGGCTAACTTTGCTCTCCTTCTGCTGCCAACAGGGAGGTGTTCTTCGCGGACGAGCGCGTAGTGCCTCTCGATCACGAAGACTCCAACTTCCGCCTCAACGACGAACACCTCTTCTCGCATGTCCCGATCCCGCGTCAGAACATTCACGTTATCGACACTTCGAAACTGGACGACCCCGAGGCGGTGGCAGACGACTACGAGAAGCAACTTGTCGCCTCCTTCGTCGGCTCGAGCTCCATTGCGTTCCCTCGTTTCGACCTTGTCCTTCTTGGTATCGGGTAAGTTCTGGGGAACGGCCGCAACCCCCCTCTTTCCCTGCTCCCACATGGCGCCAAGGTCTCCGCGCTGACGCAGTCACCGTAATCAGACCGGACGGCCACACGTGCTCTCTTTTCCCCGGGCATGCGCTCCTGGACGAGATGGACGGCTGGGTTGCGTGGCTGAACGACTCGCCCAAGCCGCCTCCGACCCGAATTACCCTCACGTACCCCGTCCTGAACCATTCCCTCCGCGTGGCGTTCGTGTCCACCGGAGAGGGAAAGCAGGAGATCATGAAGGAAGTATTGGACAATCCGAATCCTAAGGAGGGCTTGCCGAGCAGCCGCGTTCGGCCCATCTCGCCAGGACGCGTATTCTTCTTCTCCGATGATGCCGCACTCAAGTGAGTCTGCACCGATCTTTGGCTGCGGGTCCCGAGAACTGACCACGGGATTTTCGATTAGACTGGTCGAGTACCAGCGTACACAATTCGATGCCGCGAAGTTGTAAACTAGCTCCCTGCTCTGGAATTAGCCTCTCTTCTGTGCCCGACGAGCCCCAGGGACGGGTCGCACTATGTCTTGAGAAAACGGGAATCCAGTGAGATCTCGAGACGTCCTAAGAGGCCGGATAAGGGGCTAAATGTGAGCACGCGTAGGCGAGAATAGCCGCTCGGCGTGCTCGCAGAGGATTTCGACCAGCTTGGTCTTCGGGCCCATATCGCTCCATTCGCGAGCTGCAACCGGTGATCGAAGCACCGTCGCTGTGGCGAACCGAGACAGGACAAAGTGTCAGTCGCTGAAAACCGCAAAATTCCAGGGCAACTCACGGCCAAAGACGACACCCAGATTTGCCGCCGTCATTTTGTTCTCGGCTGCACGGGCTTGAACACTACCCGCCGCTCCGTCGAGTCAGCCAGATTAAAAGAGAGCAGGGCGGCCGAAAAAACACGCACCGGTTCAGATGCAGGAAGAGATGCCGAGCGGTTTCGTAGTGTGTACGCGGCAGGCGTTGCAGGACTAGCGCGATGGCATCGAGTCTGCCGTTCGGGTCGGAAATCTCTGCTCAAGAAAGTAGAGATCAGTAACGAGCACGTTTCGCAATGCATCGGGCTGAGACTGACCAGTCGCGCTGATGAAGTCTTCGTGCAGATCGTGCGTCATGAGCGGCACGGGCAAGGATCGGAAGTAGTTCTTCAGGCACGACGTCACGGCTGCGATGTCGTTGAATTTGTCCCGGTCGGAGAGGTCGAAGTCCTGGCCGCGCTCAAAGTTCTGCGTGATGAGCTTCGTCTGCCCCATCCCGCCGGTCTTGCGATAGATGCCTTCGTAGCTCATCCCTGCGTACGACGCCAGAGTCAGGGCTGTACCACGCGCAATGAAGACCGAGTGACGCACCCCCTTCTTCCACGACTTCGATGCATTTGAGCACGACAGCAGGAACATTTCCGCCCTCCTTCTCCGCCTGTACCGCCAACTCGGCGCCGAACATCGACCCCGAAGCGAGAATCGGCGGCCCATAGTCTTCCGCTGGTTGCGCGACTGTCGGAGACACGCCGCCCGGAGAGCAGCTCGTCTGCAAAAATCCGGCACATTTCGCATGGGCATAGCTCCCGCAAGCTGCGGGAGCGACAAGGTAAGCCTCTGCAGACGCCGCCGGACCAAGAAGAAGGGCCTACCAGAGCATCTGACTTCGTTCAGTCCCCACATCTTGTCACCGCAGTAGTCGCACCGCACGGGTCGCAGGATGCTGCTAGGCTGGAAGAGATGAGATCGAGTTGACGGCTCCGCCGCAGCAGCAGCTCCCCGCATGGAGGGCCCGGGAGACTTGTCGGGGGGAGGCGAGGCAACGCCCGCCTGCGACGTCGACTGCTTCGACGGATCGTTCTTCAACTTGTTCTTGCTCCAAAACTTGTTCCGACTGGCCGTCTCGGCCGTGGTCGGCCTGTAAGCGGGCTGGGCCTCTGCTATAGTAACGGCGCCTGATCGAGCTGCGGATCCCGTCGGACGAGTCGGCGGGGGCGAGAACAAGGTTGCGGCGCTCGAGGCGCTCATGGTAGAAACATGGCCTCGACCCTCCCCGAGTCGGTCAGACGACGTCGAGACCTTGGATAGGGGACCTCGCAAGTCATCGAGGTTGCGAGCAGCAGTCTCGTTCAGCCTACTCAGTTCGGCGTTGCGCGATGCTAGCAACTCCGCTTCTGCCGCATGTGCATCGCGCATCCTCTTGAGCTCCTCGATCTCCCGTAGTAGATCGTCACGCTCCGCGACCAACGTGCTGATCTCTGCGCGATGACTTTCCTTGACCGCCTCCAACCGCTGATTGAGGCCTTCGGCCATCTCCGCCTGAGACGAGGGGGCAAGCGCCCGGCCGTCTGGACTGCCGTCCTGCGGCCCCCTGCTGCCGTCAAGCGCGACGAGTTCCGCAGCCTGAGCAGTCGAGAGTGCCAGTTCTGCCCTGAGTTGGCTGAGGTGTTTCTCCATGCCGACCACCGATGTTCGGAGTGTCTTCGATCGGCGCTTTAGCTCTTCGGTAGTCGCCTGCTCCTGGTCGACCTGGGCTAGCCGGCGTGCTTGCTCGGCAAATCTGGCCCTCAAGCTGGCCATCTGCCGTTCGACCTCGCGACGAGCGGCGACCTCCTTGTCATACTCTTCCCGCGCCATGCTGAAGCCTTCGAAAGCTGACCTTGAAGCTCGCTGTCGGAATCAGGATTATCAGTCAGTACGTATGCATGCACGCGGAGCCATCTCACAAGTGAATGAACAGACCCGGAATGCGTTGTATCGAGTTTTGATCTCCTTGATCTCCCGCTGAGTCGCATCGAGCTCGGCCAGTAGCGTCTCGACGAGCTCAACGTCAAGCTCCGCCAAGGAGCTTCGGACGGATTCTTGCTGCGACATTTGCAGCGATTCTCGAACCCGTCGGGCCGTCTCCGATGGCTTCGACGATGCCGTGTCGGCACGTTCATCAGGCGCTGTCGGGTCCCGCGGCGAGTCAAGAGTGTCGAGCTGTTCTTGGTCTGACACAGGTGCCACCGCAGGATACCCGGTCGTGGTAGAGGTGGCACCAGAGTGGAAGGGTGATCCCGGCGACGAGCTCGTCACGTGGGTGAGGAAGAGCAGTGTGTCGGGATCGTAGAAAGACGTCGAGTGCGCGAGGTCGGCCGTGCTGTACTGTTGAGACTGCGGCGCTTCGACCGGCGTCGCCTTTTGAGGAGTGAGAATGTCGCGAGAAGGACGACGAGGCGAAGCAGTCTGGCGAGTAGAAGGAACATCGAAATCAACGTCGCCCTCGGCGTCGTTCGAGCCCGCGGGTGGTGGGACGGGTCGAGCCATCGCGCCATAGAACCCGGATCGGCGATTATGTGCTTTCGAGCCCGCAGTCGGCGCGGTCAAGCCGAGCGTGCTGCCGCCGTCCAGAGCTCGATCGGCGGCATCAGTGTCGTCGAAGGTGTCGATAAAGACATCGGCGGTGACGGACAAATGCGGCAGTTGCGCGGCAGCTGCTGACGTGACTGGTACCGGGGAGGCCGCGTCCGTGCGTGTGCCGGTCGGTGCCGGCTGCGGGGCGGATGCGCCTGCTTGCGGACGGAGAGTAGGAGACGGGACACAGGGCGGGAGCGACGGCATACCCGAGCGTGCAAGCATTGCGATCGAGTCGGTGGGAGCAGTTACGACGTCCGACCGGCCTTCGGACGGCATCGAGCTGGGATCTCCTGGATGAGGCGGAAGTGGTCGGACCGGCGCAGGCGAGTGCCGGCTGGTGGCCTGTACAGGCTCAGGAGTGCGCGCCGGGGTCGGCGGCGAGCTCGTGTCGCGCGAGACGCTGGAGGAGTCGTAGGCGTTCAATTGAGCAGGGGCCGTCTCGCTATCGGGTTGCGATTTACGACCACCCCTGCTCTCGCGATCCTTGCGCGCTCGCCGCTTGGCTTCTGCGTGTCGTCGGGTCCGCGCGACGCGTTCGTTGTGGCATGCCATGCACCAGATGCCTTGGTTCGTCTTGGCGAAAATGAGTTCTTCGATCTTGTTCGAGCAGGAACGGCAGCGGAAGCAGTCGGCATGGTAGGATTCGTCGCCTGTACAGTGTCCAGCACCGAAGGAATTAGTAACCGACAGTCAGACTTCGCGTTCGAGATCAGAGAGACTTGCCTGTGACAATCGCTTCGTTATGGATCGGCTTTTGGCAGATCGTGCACATGTACGAGCAGTTCTCGCAGACCGGGCTGCCATCGGAGAGAAGGAGGAGATTCGTGTTGTGTTCGACAAGGCACCTGCATTTGGCGCAGCGACTGCGAAGTGAAAGCAGCAGGTCGTGTCAGAGAACTTGGAAAGGGTAGTTCGAGTGGTGAAGCGGCAACTTACAAGCTGATGTGATCATCGGCATGACAGAGCAAGCTTGTCAACAGGGGCCAACGCAGGTCCGAGTGCGGATATACGGACATACCAATTGACACTGGGGACGGGAGCACGCAGGTCAGCGGGGGAAGGCGGCAACGCAGCCTTTTGTGACAACGCACTGAAACAGATGTTTTCCGAAGGACACGACAGACTCGTCCCTGACTTCGTCGAGGTCCTGCTTGCATGCTGTAAGCGTGTGGGCAAGAAAGTCAGCGGGTAACGGAGGGCGGCGAGACTGACAATGGGGTTCGCGGAAAGAGGAGGAAGTACCGTTGCATACGGCGGTGCCGGCAGCTGCCGGATCTGCCGACTGTTCGGGTATACTGCTGTCCATCTCCTCCCACTGGGCACCTCTGTCGTGCGTTGGCGTATGGGTTCACGACCAACTTCCTGGATGGGTTCTGTTGCAGCTGATGCAAAACGAAGCAAGTCAGCATACAGGACTTTGTCACGCGCGTCACACCACGGGACAGTAGCTACTCACGCCCGTGACACGCGATCCGGCTGCTCTAGGCCGCGCGGTGTTTCAAAAGTCGATGTCCAGACACGCGCCGCCGTGAATGCGCCGGAACCGCGTCTCTCGCTCGTTTGGCGGATCGTGGACCTGCGCCAGCCGGTCTCGGACAGTGGCCTGTTTGTCGAACGTACGCGCAAGGTGAAGGCGGGCGTGCGGAGCGGATGCAGATCACGACACCGAGAACGACGGATCAGAGTGGGGAGAGGGTTCCGACCGGATCAACGCCAAGACGCAGCGTAGATCGCGGCAGCTAAGAGCGTTCTTGGGCAGGGATGACAGACTGTGGCCAACGAAACCCCCTGCCAAATTCAGACAGTAGTCTGAGGCTGGCTGGAACCAGATGGTGCAAAGGCAAAAAATCCGGACTTCGGTCCCACTCCGCTGAAAATCTCGGTAACACACAGTGCACTACAGGATAGCAACAAAGAACATCAAGAGAACGGGGAAGATCCTACGATCAAGGCGCGGAGCGCGCGCGAGCGACATGCGGTCCCGACGAGCGAGAGGCGGCGCGCCGACAATCGGAGAGGGAACAAAGGGAAAACCGAGGTACCGATCAAGCAGTTCTGCCCGGGGCCGCCTTACAGCTGAGCAGAAGGGTACGCCTGCCTGCTAGCAGCAGCGTCTTCGCGCATCGCTTGTTGCAGCGCTTGACGGGCCGCCTCTTGGCAAGTAGCCTTGAGTTTCATCCTGGAAAGAAAAAAGAAACGGGTAGAAAGAGAGTCAGTCTCCACGACAACCGGAGCGGCGGGTTAAGCACAAGGCGGGGTACGCACTCTGAGCAGAGGCCATCGAGATCAAACTCGAATTTGCCGTTCGGGTCGAATTGGCCCTTGAGCTTTGCGAGGGCGTCGGCGCCACCGTTGGCGGCGGCGGTTGCCAAGGCTGACGACATTGGGCAGGTAGGCGATCCCGCGTGACCGAGGTTGCCCAAGCCAAAATCGCTTGCATACGACGGGGTGGCAGTGGTCGGTGCGGTCGACGAAGCGGATGCAATCGCCGAAGACACGGGGGACGCGTGCAGAGACGATGGGAACGACCGCTCGCCGGCTGCGACAGGCGCGCTTGGCGGCGACGGATTGAGGAACGCGGCCAACGTCTCCTCGGTCGCGGGGCTGAGCGCGGCCGAGCTCGCTGGGAGTCCGAGGTTCGCAGACGGGCCGGCGAGAAGTGCGTCTAAGTCGGCAAACGTCGACAAGTCGGACGACGGCATACCGAGAGAGGCCAGCGGGTCCCGATAGGCCTTGAATACGTCCCCAGAGAGAGCTTCGGGCGACGCTACGGGCAGATTGCTGAAGCTGGTGAAAGGCGACGGAGAAGGATTGACGAAAGAACTGAGGAAGAGCGAATCCGACGCGTCGGACGAGGTCGTCGGCGGCGTCGGATTGTCAAAGGCCCTTGGCGAAGGCTTGACATCCGACGACGTCGAGGCGAACAGGACAGGCGAATCGACCCTGGAAGTCGAAACGCTCGACGTGGTTGAATCGACGCTCTCGAAGCGGAACGAGGTGGAGCTCTGGCTTGTGCCCAGGGCGTCCGAAGGTGAAGACGAGCCCGATTGCGGCGGGCGGAACGCGGTCGACTGCGACATGGCGCTCGACCCGCTGACATCCTTGTCGTAGTCGAACGTGAACGCGGTTTCGTAAACCTTGAGCCGTGCGTTCTCGCTCTGCAGGCTGTGAAACGCTCGTCTGGTCAGCGAACAAGTCACCCGCGCGAAAGAGGTACGCGTCGCCGAGATGTGCACTCGCTTTTCGAGAAGCTGCTTGAGAGCCGCGTTCTCGGCATCCCTATCCTTTGTCTGTTGCTCGAGGCTAACGACGCGCTCTTCGAGATCTTTCAAGTGCTGTCGTCGGGGCGCAAGGCGTGAGTTAGTCAGAAGCTTGTCACGCAGACAGGGCAGCGTGCAGAGAAGCCGGACCTTTTCCTTGCGCTCGCGGAAATTGCGTTGGGCCTGCCGGTTTTGCGCTTTACGCCGTTCCGAGGTCTTGCCCTTGCCGTCCTTGCCATCGAGACCGTCATCGGGAGATTCGCCTGGGGTGTAGAGCTCTGCACGTCAGTCCCTGCGCGGCCCACAGGACACTACTGGCAAACGAAGAAGACGACGCACTGCGAGCCGTCACGCCGTCGTCGACCGTGGCGTGCGAGTGGTGACCAGCGCCGGAATCAGAGGTCCGCCTGTGGTCCTTGATCGCGCCTGCAGTTCCGGCTCCATTCTTGCGCTTCGGGTCGTGCGCGCCGTGAGACCGGTCGGCTGAGACACCCGCGCCTTGTTGTTGCGAAGCCCGCGTCGGCGACGAACGGCGTCCCCTCGACTTTGGTACATTCGTGCCGTACGAGTCGGCAGCCGGTGCGGAGAGCGAAGTGTTGGCGTTGCCGTCGCTCGAAGACGGAGAAGCCGAGTCGCTGGTCAACTCGGGGCTCGAGGCGTCGGCGAGAGTGGAGCCACCTCCGCCGACAAATCCGCCGAGGGCGACGGGCGGGATGTCGGCGAAATGGTGCGTGGCTTTGGGGTCATCCTGCAAGAAGCTCGACAAGCTGGCAAGGTCTGCATACGGGGCATGTTGAACGGTTGTCAGGTTTCTCTCGGAGATGATGAGAAAGCAGGGCGGCGGTGCTAGCCGGAGAGGGAACAAGGGGAGAGGCTCACAGTCGTCCGCCGAGTCGGCAGAGAGAAAGTCTGGGGCAGTCCAGTGGTCCATGGCTGCTCACGGAGATGCAGCTACACCTGGTCTCTGGCGGAGGAGAGAGCCAGCGTGATCTCGTAAGCGACACGGCTCTCGGCCGCGCGAGTCATGGCAACGTGCATTCCTTTTTCCCTCGCTGTTCTTTTCCAAGAGCGAATGAACAAAGTACAAGCAGTCACTAGCAGGCAAGGTACATTGACACAGCAATCCGCTGAGGTCGAAAAAGAGGAGTGGCGTCTGAGGGGCGCTGCGTCCCCCTGTCCTGTGGTCAAGCCGAAGCGAGTCGGCGCCCGCCGCCCCACGCAAGGTCGAACAGCCTCGATGGCGACGGCGACTCGGCGCATGCGCCTGCTCGGAGAACTCGGATCGACAGGCGGACGAGTTTGGACGGCGCCTGCGAGAGTGGAGCACAGCGACGGCCCCGTGTGGCGAGATTGGCCCGCTATCGGCGACGGTTCGGGGTCGTGGCCAGCCATGCCAGGGAACGCGCCTCCTCCTGCACCGGCAAGGCATACAAGCAACCATGTGAGTACGATAGAGTCGCGGCGGTCCTGACTCGCGGTCCTTCCTCGCTGACCCCCGGGACCCTCGAACCGTCGACTCCCTTCCTCTTGCTGCGAATCTTTCACCTCCTTCCCGGGCGGCTTGTGTCAATTTCCCTCGACCCATTCGTCGACCGTGCATGCAGACCCTGGCGATACTCATCCCGCTCATCGTCGTCTCGACTGTGCTCTTGCTCCTCCTCTTTTTCGTGACAGCTCTCCTCCTCCACCGCCGACGAAGAGGTATCGAACTTGCAGACGAAGGCGGTCCGACCAACCTCGAGCGCGAAGATCGGATCGATGGCGAAGGCGGACTCGACGGAGTCGAAGCGAGGTGGCTGCAGACTGTCGAGGAACCGGTCAGAATGGGTTACGTGCGGGCAAAAAGTGCGTCGTGCAGATAGATCCCCCTCCCGTGTCGCGCACGACCATGACCCGCTGACACCGGATCCCTCGCAGTCTGGCAAACACAATACCCTCCCGACTCGCAGCCGACAGAAATCACACTCTCGCAGTTCCTGTCTATCCAGGAGAAAGGCGTCTCGGCATGGTCCTTCGAGCCCGATTACGAATCGAACCCGGCCATCATCGTCGAATCTCGCACCGAAATCACTTTTCTCGCCGACGGGCAGGGTATGGCTCCGGAGGAAGGCGGCGGGTGCTCCGTGCAGAGTAACCTACCAGTGCCGAAACTCAACGACGTGTACTACTTCGAATGCAAGATGTACGAGAAGCCGGCGGCGACGAACGTCTCGATCGGCCTGGCCACCAAGCCATACCCTTCCTTCCGCATGCCCGGTACGCGAGGACTGGCCCGCTCCTGCTATGTGGCGACGTTTCGCTGACTTCGGCGCGGGGAATCGTGTTGCCTGCAGGCATGAGCCGATACTCCGTCGGGTACCATTCGCAGGATGGCTTCAAGTCCCACTCGTTCCCCTTTACCGCCACATCTTACGGACCGGCGCTGCTCGAAGGCGACACCCTCGGCGTTGGGTACCGTCCGCGGACGGGGACCGTCTTTTTCACTCGAAACGGGAAGAAGCTCGAGGATGCCTTTGTCGGTTTCAACAAGCGCAACGTATTCCCTACGATCGGCGCGGATGGCCCGTGCAGCGTGCACGTCAACCTCGGTCAGGCTGGATTCGTCTTCATCGAAGCGAACGTCAAGAAATGGGGGCTCGCGCCGATGATGGGAACGCTCGCACCGCCTCCTGCGTATGGTTCGGAGCGAGGCAGCATCTTGCTCGAGACGGCGGCCACCAGCTCGACCGCGGCCGATCGAGCCAGCCATCCTCACACGCCGCGTCATCGTCGCACGTCTTCTTTGAACAGCCACGTCCAGGCTTCGTCTGCAGCGGCAGCGGCAGCGCTTTCTTCCCCGACACAGCCGATTCGTCCCTCTCCTCTTCGCAACTCGCACTCTCGGCAGACCTCCACCACGAGTATCAGGTCCGGCGGCTCTCCGCGCCGAGACCGGCGAAGCGGGGGCAGCGACGGCGCCGAAGATGACGACAGCGGTGGTCACAATCCGCCCACGCCTGGGCTGCTCGACATCAGTCTCCAGTCCATGCACCGTTTCCCGGATCGATTCCCGGACCGGATCTTTGAGGCGGAAGAGGAAGATGGCGAGGGCAGTCAGTCGACGACGCCCGAGTCTGACGAGGAGGAAGGCAGTAGGACCATCGGAGAGGAGGACGCCGACGACGACGAGGAAAGCCTGCTACGGACACCTCGGGCACAAGGTACCATTGACCAAGCCAGTACCCGGAGCGTCAGTCCGCCCGAGTACCACCCGATTGATCCGAACGTACGTTCACTCTCGTGAGCCGTTCTATCCCACCAGCGCCTCTGCTGACGTCTCTTCTTCCTTGCCCACTCGGTAGATGTACGCTCCCGGAGTCGCAGAGACAATACTGGAAGACGTCCTCGGCCGTGCGGCCCGCGCCTCCCCTTCGGCCAGAACCCTCGTGGGCGGCGGTGCCTCCTCCACCCCTTCCCCTCTTGCCGGTCTGACCCCGCAACAGCAGGCTCTCGACGCCTATCTCGCCCAGCAACGGCAGAATCAGCAATCGCTCGCAAACAGCTTGCTCTCCCGGCCCCTGCTCGACCTGAGCGGGCGGAGTAGCCCGAGCGTTGGCACGTACGAAGCTCGGACGGAAGAGCCGTCCTCTGGCTCCGCTCGGAATGCCGGCAATGGGTCCACGCATTCGATCTGGAGCTGGTTGACGGGACGAAGCGCAGCGGGTGCTTCACAGACCAATGGCGGTGCTGATGCTGCGTCGCAAGCCGAAGAAGGTCGTTTGGCATCGCCGCGCTCACCTCCTCCGCCGTTCCCGTCCTCTTGACCTGCTGGACTTCAATCTCCTCCCCTCAGCATGTATTTCTTGTCCCCGCCTATCGTCCCCGCATCCGTGTCACCTTACGAACGCCTGTTCATGCCCCTTGTAGCCGTTTGCCTTCATGTCCGCACTTCCTACTTTTTCAATATCCGGTCTCTCGCAAGGCACCCGGATTCTCGTGCGCCTTATTAGATACGAGGGACCGGTCCCGCTGCTTCTATATACAGCGAGACACATAACGCACGCACGCAGCCAAGTTGCAAGTTCCGAGACCTCGGTCCTTTTGCGCCGCGCGAGAGAAAACTTGGCGAGGTTTCCCTCCACATCGGCGGGTGCGCCGCCAAGAGATCGCGCGCGCAGCCTCCGCTCACCTCTCCGGCCGATGATCATGACATGTCCGAGTCGCCTGCTCTTGCTCTTGCACGCTTCCAGTCCCTCTTACAAAGGGCTAGCTGAGTATGCGAGCTACACTGACCGGCTGGCCTCGCGTGATCAGTGCGTTGCCGCTGCTGCTGCTCCTCGCCGCTCTCGCACCGCCTCCTCCAGCTGTTGAGGCAAAGTCCCTTCCGCCAGCGCCACTCGGTCCGAACGCTCTCGCGCATCCGCAGGAGCTGCAAGTCCGTATCATTCGACGCTCCGAAGCAATTCCCCAAGTGTCCGCCCCGAAGCAGCCGTCGACGAAACGTCTGATTGAACGAAACGCAGCATCGCCAAGCCAACCGCCGAAATGGGACGATCGCTTCCTCCTCTCCTTCCGCGGTCACGAAGGTCGACTAGTCACTCTCTCGCTGCGGCCGAGTGCAGATCTCGTCCCATCCGGCGGTGTCCGGAGCATTCAGCGGTGGAGGGACGACGCAACTGGCGAGTGGAAGTCCTCCGAGCAGATCCTCGACCGCGAGGACATCCGTGCCTACGAGGGTTGGGTCGTCAACGAGCACGAGGACCTCGAGAACTGGGTCCGGGAAGAAGAAGCCGGTGTCGTGCGGCCCGTCGATGCAGCGGCAGGGTGGGCGCGCGTTGTCTTGTCCGCCGGCGAGTACGGCGCAGACGACCAGCCCATCCGGTTTCAAGGCGCATACTCTCAGGACGGGGAGCTATACACGATCCATTCGACTGAGCGGTACCTTCAGACGCGGGAGCTTCTCGATCCCGAGCCACCACGACTGCCGACTTTACGCAAGCGCTTTGCATCAAACGGAACAGATGAGATCGCGTACGACTATGCCTATCCTCCGATGGTGATCGTTCGGGATCAGGATGTCCTTACGCCGGAGGAGCAATCGACGATGCTGGCCAGGCGTGGTCTTCCACAACTTCCCAGTCCGGGCGTCCCGACCTGCTCGCACGACCAGCTCGCGTTCAACACCGACCCCGCTCACCCTGTCTACATCACCTCGGGCCCGGTCCACAACGCAACTTCCCCGTGGTTCCCATTCTCGCCGTTCTACCCGAACCGTGACGCACTCTTCAGCCCTGCCGATCACTCGGCGGTGCCAGCGGGGCACAGCTTCGTGCCGCGGGGTCACAAGCTCGTGAAGCGGCAAGGGAACGATATCAGCGGCAGCAACGGCCAGTCCTCCAACTTTATCAACAGCATCGGTTCTACAGCCGGATGCCCGAAGCAACAACGTGTTGTCTTCATCGGTGTCGCCGCGGACTGCACCTACGTGGGTTGCCTCCTTCCTTCATTTTCCGTCAGGCCGCGATCATTCCAGGCTTACCGGTACCCGCCGCATACAGGTTCAGGCATTCAGCTCGCCGGCGGCCGCTCGCGAGCAGATCCTGACCGACATCGGCAGCGTTTCAGCCCTCTATCAGAGGTCTTTCAACATCTCGCTCGGTGAGTGCACCGACCCCAACATTGCCGAATCAAACGATGTCTGACCAGGTCTCCCACCATCCAGGCATCGTCGAGCTCGTCGTGATGAATTCGAGCTGCCCAACAACGTCGGCGCAAGTTGACCAGGCCAACGCCTGGAACGTCCCTTGTCAAAGCAGTTCCGGCGCAGGAGGCAGCATCGGCGTGGACCTCAATACTCGCCTGAGCATCTTCTCGCAGTGGCGGGGGAACAAAGGCGGCGGAGACGGCGCCGGTCTTTGGCACCTCCTCACTGCCTGCAAGACTGCGAGCGAGGTCGGCGTCGCTTGGCTGGGTCAGCTTTGCCGCGTTTCGGCGAGCGGAAGCAACGGACAAGTCACGAGCGGAACGGGAGTGACGGCGACGACGCGCAACGAATGGCAGGTCATCGCGCACGAGATCGGTAAGTACTCCTTGATGGCAGCGCTTGCCGACTTGCATGTCGCTAACAGGAGAAGCACCGCAGGTCACAATTTTGGTGCGATCCACGACTGCTCTACGGGGTGCTCGCTCAGCGGCTCCTGCTGTCCTTTGAGCTCCAGTACCTGCAACGCCAACGCGAACTACATCATGTGAGCATGACGAGCTCGAATGCATCGCTCCCTGCGTAAGCGGGCTGACTCGCACTGAATCGCAGGTCACCGGTTTCGGAGAAGAACGTTTCAGCTTTCTCCCCGTGCTCGATCGGCAACATCTGCACCACGCTTTCGAGCTCGCTCAATACAACATGCCTGGCGGATCCCGGCGCGGCGAGAAACCCTCCCGTTATCTCGTTAGTGTTGTCCAGCCTTGGCGCGCGAGCTTCTCCAATCTGACAAACTCTGCTTGTGCTACAGACTGCAGTCATGCGGGAATGGCATCCTCGAAGAAGGCGAAGAGTGCGACCCCGGGCAGAACGTTGACGATCCGTGCTGCGACGCTTCGACCTGCCGATTCGCGCCTGGGGCGGTTTGCGATCCTCGCAACTCGCTCTGCTGCACCTCGCAGTGCCAGGTCGCTTCGAACGGCACCGTCTGCCGGGACGCCGTCGACTCACGTTGCGACCTCGTCGAGACTTGTGACGGTACGAGCGTTACTTGCCCGGCTGATCGGTACCGCGACGACGGATCATCTTGCGGTGACGGTCTCTCCTGCGCCTCTGGCATGTGTACGAGCCGCGACCAGCAGTGCCAAAACGCCGGGTCTTCTCTCGGTCTCACGACTGCTTGCTCCACTGCCGCGGTACGTCCCGACAAGCGCTACCTTCGCGTGTCTGAAAATCAGAACGCTGACGTGCAGTGTTATCGCAGTCTGGGTCGTGCAACATCGCCTGCCGTGACCCGCGCTCGTCGCGGAGCTGCATCATCCTCGACCAAAGCTTCCGTGACGGAACTGCCTGCGGGTCGGGCGGACGCTGCCGTGGCGGCTCCTGCCAGACGGGCTCCGGGCTGGACCGCGCGAAGGGATGGTACCGCGATCACCTGAACATCGCGATTCCCGTGACAGTGATCGTCGGTCTCATCGTCCTCGCTCTCCTCTGGGGGCTGATCTCGTGCCTGTGCTGCCGCGGTCGTCGAGGAGGTTTCAAGAGCGGCAAGAAGCTCGGCAAGAATCAATCCTATTCAGCAGCATACGCCAACAATGGCGGATACGGCGCTTACGGCGGCGGCGGTTATTACCCTCCGCCACCAGGTCCGCCACCAACAGGCGCGTTCAATGGCCAGCCCGTCACTCGCCCACAAGCGTCCTACACCCGTTATTGATGAACCCGCCACCCTTGATGTATGACTACGCATCTCCCCCCTCCCTTGTAGCCTTTCTACCTCTCTCACTCTATGGACATTTTGCCCTCCCGCATCAAATGTATGACTACTGGGATGACCCCGTCCTTCGCCATCTTTTGCTGCCGCAAACGTGATGGCCGCCCTCGCCGGAAAGAAACGTCAATTTGTGATTACACTGTCAGAGCTGTAGTAGTACAGACTCGCGAGAGCTGCTGGCTTTGTGATCCTCGTTCCATCGCTTCGATTTGGAGGGGCTCTCTGAGGACGAGGGAGACGGGAAGCTTTCGCAGCGTCTGGTGTGAGGAGCTGACGAGCTCCCGCAGGCGATCGAGGAAGAGGCAACGACCTTGCAAGCCTGCTCGAATCGATCGGCGGGGGCGGGATGCGCGGCGACAAAGGAAGGTATGTCGATTGGGCGGTCGAAGCCGTGATAAGCGGCTTAATGAGCGTTCGTCGAAGAGGTGGAGTGGCCGCAGTGTTTGTCGGCGCGGAAGCCTCCGATCCGTGCCCATGCGAGTTTGATTCGTAAGCGCTACAATGCGATCCTGAAGCGTGTTCCTCGGAAGTTCTCCCCGTCGTCGGGCGACTTGCCCATGATGACCGACGTGAGTTCATCGTGGTTCTGGTTGTCCTCGCTGCACCCTTTGCCGCCGTCATTCGGGCGCCGGCCACCTCCGGCCCAGACGGAGAATCAAAGCTGAGGTCGAAGAGCTCTTCGGAGTCCGACTCGGTATCGGTCGGCTCGGAATCCGTCGTCGGCAATGTGGTCAAGGATGAACGGCGCGAAGTTATAGGGGAGAGGCTGGCTGGAGATTGCTCTTTGCGAATGAGCTTGTATGCCTGCGGACAGAACCGTCAGTTGGTCTGATCGACCCGGGCAATAGGCAAATGACCACATACCTTGTAGCCTCTCGTCGTGTTCGAATGAGTAGAAGAGCTGCTAGCGGTACTTGTCGAGCTGCGCATGCTCATAACGCTGATTTCCGCTCCTCGGCGTACCTCGGCGGACTCTCCGAGTCGTGCTCCGGAGGAGCGCTCGAATTCGCCACCTCGGTCTCGAACCGCATCCTGCTGTCCTCACGAGGACGAGGAGAGCAATTACGTGTCGGAGTCGGCCGGAAGGAAGCCAGCAGCTCTGCGAGATCGGCCTTTATCACCTCGAGGTCAGAAGAAGACCGAGCCGAAAGTGGCGCAGTTTCGTCGTTGGCGCGACGGCGAGACTGATGCGACTCAGCGCCTCGTGCCGGACTCGCGTCGTCGTCTTTGTCACTGTCGAAGGAGGAGTCCCATGTATCCTGGGGCCCTGCGCGTGAGCTGTCATTCATCGGATCTTGCGAGTCGTTGCTGCGAGGTCTCCTCCTGGGCTCGACGTCCGTACCGCCGGCGCCGCAGGTTGCCGGCCAAAGCGCACCAGTTGCTAGCTCCATACTTTCGCGACGGCAACTTGATGTCGAGGATATCGGAATGCGTGGCAGAGGAATCGCGGGAGGCGGACCGGGTGGAGGAGGAATCGTGGATAGTGGTCTCGGGATGAAGGCTCGCCGCTGCTGACGCTTTGACGGAGGGCGTCAGAACTTGTGTAATTAGACGCAATGAAGGTGAAGAAACTTACAGTAAGTAAGCTTGTTGGGTCGCTTGAGCCCGGATCGGCGGTCGATTCCAAGGGAGACGCATACGTCAAAGCCAGACCGAGAGCGTCCGTGTGCTGCTTCACCTGCTCGACCTCGGAGCTCCGATCTGGACTGCCCAGTGCAGGAGGCAAAGGAGGTAACGGACAATCTGGGGGCGGTCCCAATCCGGACGGACAAAGGTTGAAAAGGTGTCGTCCATTTCGGGGTCGAAGCATCTGTTCGAGGCGGACCAGCACGCCCTCTTTGACGACGGGAGGAACCGGAAAGGACGCGACTAGGACGGCGAGCGGATCCGAGTCTCTCAAGGCGCCTGAATGAGCTGAGGCGGCCGACGTCGACGAGCGAGGCCGTGCGCGGGGCGTGACAATGACAGACGACTCCTGACCGCTCGCTCGGCCAGCCATTTCGAAAGCACTTGACTGATCTGGTGTGACGGGAGTCGGCGTTGCGGTTCGACTCGCGGTTGGTGTTGATGCGACACTGCTGTCCGCTGCGTTGGCGTCGGAATGCGCGGCTGCATGCCATTCCGACTGCGGCATGGCTGCAGCGGCCTCCCGCGCCCCTCCCCACCGCACCAAAATGGAACGGCGTTAGGGAGCACTTGAAGGATTCGATGGCGAGGCTCCGTTCGAGGTTTTGCAGTCGTCTCGTGGGCAAGCTTCCGCCGCTCAACGACGTCCGGAATCCGCGGCAGCGACGTTTTACAGCTCGGCAAGGCGAAGGGCCGGGCTGGCGTGATGCAGTTATCCGGGAGGGGGGAGGCACCGGCGAGGGAAAGATTCAGCACAGCGCAACCCGCAGCGGTCGCAACGGATCCTCCCGTGTCCCGCAGAACAGCTTTGAAGCGAGCAAGCGAGGAAATGGAGCACGCCAAGCTCTGAGGCTCTGACAGCAACCGCTCTGAGCAAAAAGAGCCAAGCCTGTACGTCCGCTCACGGCGAAGAATGCAGCGGGAACTTGCGCGGAGAGGTTCGAGCGACCGGGAAGAGACGCGCTAAATGGCGAGCGTGTCCGTAGAGCAGGATGATCGCCAGCTGACGCTACCGGCCATTGGGCGATGTGCACTGGAAGCCCCTGGCTGTGAGCTAGCTATGCGCGTGCGCACTTGGCATGCAGCAGCTCCTCAGCTGTTTTGCGCGCGTGGAAAATGGCGCGTCGTCGCGTCGAAGCGCGTCTTGACGCGTCCTTGACGCGCCGAGTTTGATGAGCTGCTGAAGCACTCCCTGCCTCTAGCTTCTGCCACCGTCTCACTCGTTCACACTTGCACCTACACGAGACCTTTTGAGAAACATTCGCTCCTGCAGCGCTCGAACACTCGGCCGCCTCGTCGACCCGCCTCTCGTTTCACATCTCACCATCGGCGCTCACCCTCACTTGTCGCTTCTCGGGAAAGGTCAATCATGCTCGGCAAGCGAACTCGCGGGAACGACGCACAAGATGCCCAGCAGCAAACCAAGCGGACGCTCACATCCCTCGTTGCCGCTTCATCGACCAAACCGTCCCTCGCCGTCACGTCCGCCAAGCGGGTCGCTGCTGCTGGCACAAAGTCTACGCCTATGCAGCGCGCTCTCTCGCAAAAGGAAAACCAGGCAATTCAATCACCAGCCGTCCCGAAAGTAGTGCAGGACGTCTTCATGGTCGACGCGTCGGAGCAGCCGGCCTCTTCCGCATACAGTCAGTGCCTTCTCCAGCCGGCAGACTCTCTTGCCCAATCTGACATGAGGCCGATCTCTCGCAGCTCTTTCTCCCCCACCGACAGCCCCGAGAGAGGCGGCAGCCGCGGTACCGGGCTCGACGAGCCGTTCGATTCCTCACATTTACGCTCACGCCGCTTCTCTCCTCTCGACTTCGTCCGACCTCGCTTCGTCTCTGCCCCTCTCCGGACGAGCAGAACAGCGCGAAACGCTGCTCGCCTTCTTGCACCGCCGCTTCCCGGCCGCTTATGCCCCTCGTGACGGCCCTTCTACTCCGCCTAGTCGACCCGGTCCGGCGTCAATGTACGTGTCGGGTCCTCCCGGAATTGGCAAGACGGCCCTCCTATCTTGCGTGCTCGGCGACTTTGGGCGACAACTCGACGAGCGGGACTTGCGCGGCGAGGTCTGCGTCTTGATGGACAACTGCGCGACGATCGCCGCCGGTGGTCTCGGTGGCGACCAGGCATGGAGCAGACTCGCCAAGGGTCTGCAGATAGATCTTGTTGGAAGCGAGGCGGACCACGCACACAGCCTGAAGCAGCGCTTCGAGCGTGGCCTGCAAGATGGCCGCAAATAGTCAGTTCTCCTTCGCCTCTTCCCGACCGGGAGTTAGCTTCGCTGACACGCTTGATATCCTGTAGCCTCCTTGTCCTCGACGAGATCGACCACCTGGTTCAGCCCACGTCTCCGAGTCGCGCACTTTCAGGCTCGCAGCAGCCTGATCTCCTCAACGCGCTCTTCCAGCTCGCGTCCATTCCTGCTTCGCCCTTGACCCTCATCGGTATCGCCAACGACCTCACTCTCAAGGCTCTGTCGCTTTCGCCGCCCGTGTCGCCTCCCACGTTCAGCGGCGACAAAGCCAAGTCAAAGGCCGACCCGCTACGGACTCCGACGAAGCCGATCCGACTGCACTTCAAGCCGTACGGGTGGCAAGAACTTGTCCACATCGTCGACCAGCGTCTTTCGCTCCTCTCGACCTCGTATCCCGTTGATCGCGATACGCTTCCGCCCCCTCCGCCTGCCTCGTCCTCCGAATCCGGCGAGTCCAGGCCCGCCAAGAAGACTGCATTCCCGCTCATCGACAAGCCCGCTCTCGAACGTTGCGCCAAGAAGATCGCGACGGGCACGGGGGATGTCAGAACCATGCTCGACGTGGTTCGACGAGCAGTCGGTGCGGTCGCGCATGAGCAGGCTGCTCTGCCGGCGGTCAGCCTGGCAGACTTGACCACCACGACCGCCCCGAAGGCTACGATGAAGCACGTGTCGACAGCTCTCGCCTCGTCGGCAGGTCTGACGGTCGCGCCGACGCTGTCTGCTCGCTTGTCGGCGTTGCAAGGTGGGCCGCACCAAAGGCTCGTCCTCGTCGCCATCATCATCGCGCTCTCCCGCGTCGAGCCCAGCGCGGGTCTCGCGAATCTCACCCCCTCTTCCTCATCGTCGTCGTCGTCGAACGCGGCTGCGCCCCGAGTGGTTGTCGACGAGTGCTACAAAGTCTACCGCGATTTCGTCAAGGCCGATGACGTCCTCAAGCCTTCTGCACTCGACAGCTCCTCTTTCGTCGAGACAGTCGGCATGGTCGAAGACCTTGGCGGGTTCGTTACCGTTCGCGGTCGACCCGGAGCGAGTCCCTCGTCGTCGCCGAGCAAGTCCGGAGGGGGTGCCGTCCGCCGCTCGACCCCGACCAAAGTGAAGAAGCACGAACGCGGTCGCGTCACGGTCGAGCTCTCGCCTTCGGCACCAATGGCCGATCTCGTCACCGCTCTCACGACTGCGCCGCCTCCGGAGCGCGAAGCGGAAGAGGACGAGATCGCCCGGATCTCCCGCCGCCTGCTCGAGCGTGAGCGGTCGGCGCAACGGTGGGACCAAAAGCGTTGCGAGATGGGTCGTGATGAGGACCGTCGAGCCGAGGAGGAGCTTGAAGGTCGCGAGTGGGAGCGATCCCTGCAGGCGGCAGAAGCCGACGGCCCTGCTGCTGCGGGCAAGAAGAGCGGCTAGAGAGCGCTCACATCCTCAGCCTCACATTCTTTCCTTACGACTCTGTCTTATCCCGCTTCACCCCTTATACCTTACACCGCACTAGAGGCAGATCTCGATGCTCTGCTCTGCTTCCCCCTCGTATACCTCGTTTCTAGATTATACCCGTCCGCAAATTTCGCATCTCAGCATTTCCTGCCGATTTCTCAGGGCCAAGGACGATTACACAAGAGAGCCAAGCTGCGTGAGCGGTCACCTTCGCCGGAACGTCATGCTACAGTAGAGGAGACGTCGAGCTACGCAGTTCGCAGTATGCAGCCTTTTCTACGCACTCTCACGTAGGGCCGGCCAGGAAGTGATTGGATGTAAGAGATGTTCAAGAAGGTACAGCGATCCGAGCAGATCCTCCCCTAAGTCGAGCGCGCTCGTTAATCCACCGTCCACTTCTCGTCGACAAAGTACGGCCCCTCCCTGCGCTCCCGCGTGAATCGCAGCTGTCGCCCATGTAGAAGATCGTCACGGATGATGATCGAGGTGACGGAAGAATGTACAAGGAAAGCGAGGAGGGCGGGCAAGGAGGGGTAGTCGAGGCCTCGACTCGCGTCATCGAGAGCGAGGAAAAGGTCAAATTGGCGGGTACAGACATCCCCACATTGTTTGAAGCAGAGAGAATCAAGTTCGAGGTGATCGAGATTGGGGAAAACAGAGATCATGTCGGCGAATGCACGTAGTCGATCCTTCAAGCGTGCAGAACGATGAGTCAGTCGCGGAGAAAGGGATTCTAGTGGCGCGAGTAGCAGCGGTTCCGGCCTTGTTACTCACACTGTTGTGCAGAGCAATGCACTTCGTGAGTGAGAGACGTCTGACCGAGGAAATCTTCAGGGACGGACGCGTGACGCGAGGTAGCGTAGTCGAAATGCGAACCGACTCCAGCGCTTGATCGGCCATGATGTCGCAGAGCTCGCGAAAATTACGAACGCACGGGTCCTGAATAACGAAAGGTCATGCAGGCCGTCGACGTCCCGCAGGTCCAGCTCGATATGCTTGAGCGGCAGCTGCCCGAGTCGAGTCTAAACCGCAAAAGCATCTCATGAGGACGTCAGGCACGGGACACGGGAGACGAAGCCAATGGGACAAACTCACGCTCAGGCGTAGATCCATCAAGATGCGGCCGATTGCGCGCTCCTCGTAGACGATGACGGAAGACAACTCGAGCCGCTTCAGCGATGTCAAGGCGAAAGAGCCAACGACCGGCGGCCCTAACAGCCGCAGGGCAGAGAGTCGAAGTTGTGAGAGACACGAGTGCCAATCGCGCCAGGGGATCTCAAGGCGAAGGTCTCGTTGGAGCGAGATGTCCCTGAGAGCCACTGCCAACTTGCAGTCGGTCGAAGGGAGATCGATTTGAGTCAAGAGCGGATGTTGTCTGACGAGCGCGGTCACGGCTTCATTGATGCTCGCCAAGTCTCCCGGGCGGGAGGCAAAGTCGACGATGCGGACTTTGCGAAGGCGAGTCAGGCGGGCCAGAACTGCCAGCTGAAGTCGGTACATGGTTGGGTTAAGCGAGATCACGACCTCCTCCACATAGTGCATTGCGTCCTTGTCGGCGAGGATGCCCGCAAGGAATTCGTCGCACGGGTTCGGGACCGCGAGGGCCCGCATCCAGATGGGACGAACGATCGGCGTTAGGCGCCTGCACAATCGCAGAACGTTGATCGGCGGGATTTGGGATCCGCAGCTCTGATAGCTCGCGTGCAGGAGAGTGAAGATGTGCTGTAGGATTTCGTCCGGAAGGCTGAGCAGAGTGGTCCGCGGTCGAGGAGCGACAACGACAGCTGCGCGCTGGAAGCGTCCTGTGGCCGTCCTGCCGACGCTCGCCCGACTCGCACGCGACTCTTGCTGCGTTGGCGGCTGGAACGTAAAGAGCGACGTCGGCGCCGCCATGGTTTCGGACGTGGATGCTGCGAGCGTGCGTTTTTCGGCCTCGTCTTGATCGAAAGGATCGAACTTTGCGCGCACGATTTCGGCTGTCCCGAGAGCGGACATCTTTAGCTTCAATCGGACCCAATGAAAGAATATGAGGCGCACTCACCGACGCTAGGGCCGCCCGCCTTGACCAACGAACAGCGATAATCAGCGAACAGTCCGGTTGCCTGGCCTGCGCTCTGCTGAGGCGCCGCACTCTTCGACGCGGCCGAGCTCTTGGACGGAGCAGAGGAGCGCTTCCTCGTCGGCGGCATCAAGTGCTCGAGCGCGTAGGCAGGCCGAAGAACGAGCGCGCTACGCTGTTTGGCGGCACGACGGGGAAGTCGGGTTCGAACGCAGGAGCCGCGAGCGCTTCCAAGAGGCCTAGCAGCGTAAGCAATACAGCCGTAATCAAGCATGAAGCGCCTCTGAGCCCCTCCGTAGCGCGGTATAGAGTAAAGCGGGGTGGCGAGGGAAGGCAAAGAACCGTCACGTCGCGACGCCTCCCCAAATTTAATTAGGAATGATCAATGATTATGATCGATATCAGGTCGATAAGGAGATCTGATCCCTCTCCGTCTATAGCTTTCGAGCTTGTCAAGAGCCGTTCAAGAGTCGAGAATCGTACAGAGAGCACACAGCAATGCAGGAAGGGAATCCATCTCAAGCACTACAGCCGTTGCCAAGCTCGAAAATCTCGTTTTGGCGACTCAATTTCACGCCGGCCCCATCGCATACCACACATCGCTCATAAAGTCGTCGCCGCGCGAGCTCCGAGTCCACCGCACGTGCGACTCGCCGCGCAGCGAATGCCAGCTGCGAAAATCGCGCACGTTGCTGGCTTTCAGGAGCGCAAGGAGATCGCTCATGTTGCGGTGCTGGCGCGCGAGCTGGAACCGACTGAGCCGGACACGCGCTAGCGCTTGGACGGTCGTGCACCTAGTGTCGAGACTCTTGAGTACAAGGCGGCTCAGATTTGGGAAATACTCGAGCAGGCTGGGCATTTGTGCGAATTCGGCCTGTTGCGTGTAGGGCGGTGTGTATGTCAGCAACCTTCGCTAGAGGAGGGGTGACCCGCACGAACGCTTTACCGTGTCAAAAAAAGTGCAGTCAAACTCAAGCGTGAGTACTTTGAGGCTCAGCACGGTTGGCCACATGCTGAAACTGTAGCCCTGCAGAACCTTCATGCGCAGTGCCAAGCTGACCAGATTCCCACGGGCCAAGATCCGCAAGACACTCCTAGCGTACCAGGGTTCGGGAATGTGTACGCTTCGATGGAGGTCGAACGCAGTGCTGACAATCGAAAGGTGTTTCAATGGGAGTTGACGAGACATCGGCTGCTTCTGCGCAGTAAGCGTCTCAGCTTTTCTGGCCAGGCACACGAGGAGCAGCTTGACGTACTCTTGCGGCCTCAGTGAGCTGGTCATCGACTTCTTTCAGGGCTGCCTCCTCCATAGCGTCCGAATCGACGGTCAAGGCGTCGAGAGTTGTAAAAGGTAATCCTGCAGGGATGTCGTCCCTGCTTCCCCCAATGTCAAGGTCCAGCAATTTGACCAGCGGGACGGTCGTGATCCTGCCCATCGTGCGCTGCCTGATCTGCAAGCGCAGGCTGCGGAGCTGTGTGTTCTGTGTCGCGAACAAGCTTGCGATGTCGAAGACGACCAACGTTGGCTCGATGAGCGTAACGTCTTCAAGGGCTGGCAGATGCGCAAAGAGCTTTTTGAGCTGCGCGGTGAAACCGTCAGGCGGCGCCATCGTCGCTTGTTCGCGCTGAAAGTCGATCGAAAGGCTGCGGAGGTTGCGAAAGATGCTGACGGCGGCGATCTCGCGAGGGAATCCTGTGGACGAGAAGGCAACTTCGATGTGTTGAACGGCGTCCGAGATGCTTACGAAGCGCAGCGCTTCGGGCAGGAGCCAGGTTGCAGCCGGACGCGCAGACAGCAGGCGGAGGCGCGAACAAACAAACGGGCGCCAGAGTTCGCGCAGGCGTCGGTTGACGCCAAGGCAACCGTAGCTGGGCGTTTCATCGTCGATCTCTGGTGCAAGGCTAGCGCCGATCTTTGTCAGGAGCTCGTCGTCGAGAGTCAGGAGAGCAGGGCGGCCGTCTGCAGGTCGGCGCGAGCAAAAAATCAGCGCATACCGGACGCGATCGGGGGCGCGTGCAGGCCTACCGCTGCTCATCTCTGTCAGTGGGCTTCGCAAAGAGCTTCTTGACGGGACAAGCACGGCGAGTGTCCAGGAGCGGCGTGCAAAACAAACTGGCGATGAGAGCGATGAGTGCGATGAGAGCGACGCCGCGAGTTACAGGCAGACGGAGCGAAAACCGGGTCGGGTGATGAGGGCAGATGCAGCTCGAGGCTGGGGCTTCGGGATCGAGGACAGTGGCGGGTGGTCAACCTCGAGCCATGCGTCGTCTCAATTCATCCCTCTTTCCAATTTCCCGTCTCCTTGCAACTCTTTGCGCTTCCCCCTTCCTTCGATTTCTCTAGCAATTGGCTCCAGATGGACTCGATCGAGTATAGTATTGCACTCAAGCGAGATAGACAGCGTTCTAACGAGATTCGATGCTCAGTCGAGCGCAGAGAAATGATACCAAACATCGCAAGCGAACGGTTCCTCCGGGCTCGCCCGGGTCCAGCGCACCCTAGCGTTCACGTTGCGAATGCGCCAGGTACGGAAATCGAGAATACGAGAATCCTGCGCGAGCAGGATCAGATCGTTGACATGGCGGTGACGGCGGGCAAGCTCCCATTCAGAAAGGCGGGTTTTCGCGCGAGCTTCGCTGGCATTTGCGCAGATGATATCGCAAGCATCGACGGACAAGACGACGAGGCTCGGCGCGCTGGTGACAAGGCTGCCGACGATGTCGACGAACGACTGCTGAAGATTTCGAACACTTTAGCGCGAGGTACGAAGAACTAGCTGTTTATTGTCTGCATTCACCGAATCGAGGACTTGGCATTCAAAGTCGAGGGTGAGGGTCGTCAGATGCTCGAGGAGGTTGGGTCCGAAGCTCCGCCATGGCATTGTGCCGAAGCGCAATACCAAGTGGCGCAGTTCGCCACTTTGCAGCGCGACCAGTATCCTCTCCGCAAAGTCGATTTCCGTGGCGTATACTTTGGCCGTCTTGTCGTAGATCATGGCAGGCAAGTCGAGGAAACGCAGAGGAAGACTTCGGCCGCCTTGAACCTGCGTGCGCCATGACTTCGTAAGCAGATGTGGCACACGCAGGACGAAAGTGACTTACGCCCGCTTCCACGCTCGTTAGGAGCCACTTCGACCAAACCTCCGATAATGCCGTGTCGATCTTGAGATGCGTAAGCATATGCCAATGCAGACCCACCTGCGGCGGGTTGGTGTCTGGCAGGCAAATGGTGATGTCCAGTTTGGGCGAGCGCGGAAGAGGCCGTGAAACGAGACAGTTATCGTATAGTCGGACTTCGAAGAGCGCCAATCGTGGCGGTAGGCAACGCTTGTGCAAGCATTCCAGAAAGTTATCGTGCGTGCTTGTATAATTGCTCGACCGAAACTCCTCGAGGTGGGGGAAACGACTGGGAATGCCGGCAAGCACCTCGTCGTGTTCGTCAGGAACACGGAAGGCGCCGTTCGTCCACGAGGCCGGTTCAATCGAGACCTCCAGATGGCGCACATTGGAAAGGACGCTGATGACCACCGCCTCTTGAGCGAGTTCCGAGTTGGACAGCGTCACCTTCACACTCTTGACAAAAGGATGGATGTCGGCCGCCCACAAGAGGCGTTCCATGAGAGTGCGATTGTTGCCTTGCTTGTCGAAAGCGAGCTCGATGTGCTCGTACCACTTCGGGCGCGCCATCTGGTACAGACGCTTGTTGATGTAAAGGTAACGCAGCTTTGGCGTGCCTCGAGGCGTGCGAACGGCGTCCAGGACTTGGAGGTAGTGGAAGATGCGCAAGAGGATCTCGTCGGGCATATCGGTCAGAGTCACGGGCGGTTTCGGCGACATATCTTCCTCTTGCTCGGATGTCGAGCCTTCATTCGTGATGGCGCGGCCGAAGTCAGCACTGCGAAGGCGAGCACAGCTGCCACTTCGGCAGCACTTGCGGGCGCTGTTCAAGCAGTGCATCAAGTTAGCTGCGAGCTCCTTAGTCATAGTAGAAACCCTGCACGCACCTAGTACCGAGCGTAGTAATCCCATGGCGTGGCGAGATCAACAGTCAACAACAGCCCTGCGAGGCGGAGGCGCTGGACCGAGAGCCGCAGTTCACTCTTTGAGTGCCCGTCGGTACGGCTCAGGGCTGTTCGGGTGTCGCTTGAGCGATTAAGGAGGTAGCGAGACGGGGGAGAGAGGGTGAACTGACGGGCCGACGTCACGGGCACCGTCGAGTCGACACCGCTACAGCTTTCGCACTCGCTTGCTGCGAGATTGGCCAGACAGGCATGACAAATTGACATGATTCTCGGTATCAAGCAAGGAAGCGAATGCACGGAAGGGCAGGCATAGCTACAAAAGCTTCAAACCGGTTGTCCACATTTCCATCTCGAAGGATCCTTCAGCAATCCGTCTCGTCCACCTGATCTCGTCGTCGTCGCTCGCGAGGCGAAAGTCGACCACCTGCGTGTCTTGCAGAAAGACTAGCAAGGCCGCGACGTGTGGGTAGCGCAATGCGCGTTCCGCCGCATCCAGTTTCGCGTACTGTGTCAAGGTACAGTGTAGGGCCCCGAAGAAGATGCGGACCTTGTGCAGCTTGAGGTGTGTCAGATTCGGGAACAGGCGGAGGAAGGAACCGAGCACAGAGAGGTGGTCCTGCGGCGGTTTGTGCCAAATGGATCAGTAGTGCGAGCAATCTGCCATAGCTGCGGGCACACGGCTTACCTTGTTTTGGAGCGAGAGGTTCACGTCCACGCTCAAGCGAAGACCGCGCACGGACGGAAGCGTGTATCCCTTGAAGGTCGTCGAGAATGGCTCGCGCAAACTGATGTCGAGCGTGTAAAGCGGACTCTTGCGGAGCGTCCAGAGCAAGTGGTCGTAAAACGTGTCGAGCGAGATCTGCTTTCCCGTCGCAGGGTCCTTGTACTGGAGGTCCAACTCGAGTCGGCGCAGCTTGAGGGGCTTTTCACCGCGGTCAGTCTGCCCGGAGAGAGGTGTGCGCAATGCGAGCGGCTCAGGTCAGTAAATTCCGCGTGCTCGCTCACGAGCGCGGACGCAAGCAGGGGCCAACCTCGTTCTTGATGCTCTTGAGAAGCTTCTCGTATGTATCTTTGTTGAAGTGGGGCGATGTCAAGCTCAGGCGTTCGAGGTCGAGGAACGGAAGAACAACGTTATCCGGGACGCTCTCGAGTCTGAGCGAGCGGATCTCGAGTGCTGCCAGGACGTCGTTGTCGAGAAGTTCGCCGTAGCACGTGATGTGCTGCAGAGGCGGAGCTTTGTCCGAAAGCAAGAAGAACGCAAAGTCCGGATCGATCGAGGTGGAACCGAGGTCGAGGCGGCGCAACAACGGCAGCTCGGAGAGAAGTTTGATGAAGGCTTGTGGCACCTCGTCCTCGTCTCCAACGGCTTCGAAGTACTCCCCAAGGTCCGCGCGCAGTGTGTGCAAGTTGTGCAGTTGAGAGGTGACCAAGCAGTGCAAGTGGATCGAATGGATGTTGAACTCGATAGTCATGTCTTGGACGTACTGGTGAATGGTCCGGTGGCGCAGCAGCCAGGTCATGAACTGGTCGGGCATCTCTGGAACCGTCAATGTGCGGAACCAGAGAGGACGGATGAGCGCGTGGATCCGTTTATTGATGCAGAGCGGTTCGACCGGCGGGACGTGACAGTCTTCGTCATAGTCATTCCACAGGAGCTCGAACACGCGCAGGATGAGCTCGTCGGGGAGACGAAGTAACGTCAGCGGGCGAGTCTCCTTCGGGTGCTTGGCTGTGTGAGCAAGCAGAGTCGGCGAGAGCAAGTGGGGCAAAGGTCAGTTCGCCGGTCGTGTGCGCGCCTCGGAGACTGCGCCCGAGGCGGAGAGGTATACGTACCCCGAGCCTGTCTCTTGTACTCTGTGTAGTCCTTGCTCTTGTCCCGAGGCGGCGGACGGGCGGAAGGAGCGACTTCCATCTCATCAATCCAGAACGTCGGGGTGACCGGGCTGAAGCGCGGACTGGCCGGGCTGAACCTAGGGCTGGCCGGACTGTAGCCTTGAGCAGCAGCAGCAGCAGCCATGCGCGCGCGCGGCCAGACTCGAGCGAGGGACGGCAAGGAGGTCTCGCAGGTGAGAAGCAAGAGTCGGAACTGCACCGAAGAAAAACAAGCCGCACGAGCAACGGATCTCTTCTCGCTCAAGGAGTTCACGAGTCTGTATATGACAGGACCGGTACCTAACCGCTGCCTTGTCCCGCCACCATGCCGCCGCCGCCGCACCCGAGACTCGAAAGCGTCCTCCGAGCTCCGAGCCATCCTCGTCCTGGCCTCGCCGCCACAATTCCCTTCAGTCACTGATCTGCCGGCATACAAGTGCTTGATCGGCCTTCTCCCGCATCCAGACAAGTGGTTCCCAGGATCGCACCAGGACGAGGCGCAGGATCCGAGTCATGCGCGACAAGGTGTCGATGAGGGGTGGGATACCCGGATACCTGGCGCGAAGCTTGGAAGCGTTCCAGCTCAAGCCGCGCACCAGGTCTACAACCCTCGCGTTTTTGAAGATATAGATCTCGAGAGACAGGCGAGTCAGCGAGGGGAAACCCTGGATCAGGTCTCCAATCAAAACCGTGTCGGGCTGGCGAGGGCGAGATAGTTAGTCACAGTCAGCGATCCGCCAATACACCAGCGCTGAGCTTGTACATATCTGTGCAACGTACCGTTTCGGGGACCAAGACAGGCAACTTGAGCCGCAGAGTCTGCACATTCCGCAGCGGCGTAATGCTGCGCACCGATGGGGCAAGCTTGACACGCAGATAGAGGTCTAGTTCGCAAATATTGGTCGAAGAGAATCGGTTGAGGAAAGCCACGAGGTCGGACAGGTGAGTCGAGGGTGAAGCAAAGGAACTCGTCGCGTCTTCATCGTGGACCTTCAAGACCCTCAGCCGAGGCCAGGAGCCTGTTTGGCGTGTATGAGTTGCCTGCAGAGAACGAGTCAGTGGCTCTTATTGCAAGATCTGAAGTCCAAACAGGCGCGAGAGTGAGCAACAAACTCACATACTGGTCCAAGAAGGGCGTCAAGGTTTTCAAGTCGAAGTCGCGCGTGCTGAGAGTGAGCGTCTCGGGTTGCGAGAACGGGATGTTGGCCGCCGCTATATTACCGTTCAAGGCGAGGTGCTGCACCTTGATGTTGCGGAGACTCGGAAGCTCGAACGCCACTGCCGGTGCTTCGCAACGGCGGAGCTGTCCGCTGGCGAAACAGGGTTCCAAGTCGAGATCGGGGATGTCGATCTCGGCTTGCGTGTCTGTATGGATCGAGAAGTCGACGAGGTCGGGCAACTTGGTGAACAACGCTGCGAGGGAGTTGCCGACTCGCGCAAGCGCGAAGCTGGAGTTGTCCAGTCGGCCTTCATCTTCCTGCGTCCTAAAGTCGTACACTTGGATCGCGAGTCGCCTCAACGCAGTGAATTGCGACAGGGTCCATATCCACGTGTGTACCGTCTCGCGCGGACACTGGACGTCCAGATCCTGTACGACGGTATGGATCCACGGGCGAGACAACATGCGAGAGTAGACGCAGTCGGCCTCCATGTGTTCAAACTCGCTTCTCCGGTACCAAAGCGGCGTCATGAGTCGGTTCCATGAGTCGGTTCCGACGCTTCGAGACGACAAGGCACGAAGTGTCGACGAAAGGCCCGTCTCTCTGCGCGTGCGGCAAGACGAGTTTGAAGATGATCACCAAGAGTTCGTCCGGCAGGCGCAGCAGGGGTGAGGCTGTTTCAATCGCAAGGGTCAGCTTGTAGCACGCGGGTACAGGGGTCCTTAGATGCATACATACCCGAGGTTCCGGCATCCATGGCGGGGGATTTGACGGAGGAGACACAGGCCGGCGTTCAGCGCCGAGCAAGGGACGTCCCGTCCGAACGGTCGGTTGGGAGAGCCTGCTGATGAGAGCTGGCCGTCGTGCTCAAGTCGCTCTCTAAAAGAGGTGTCGCGAGCTGCGAGAGCGACTCGACTCTTCTCATCGCGCACGATGTTCCCCGTTCCGCGCGTACACGTGTCAACGTGAGCGGCACGTGACAGCGAAATCTCTCCCCCCGACGGCCGCCGACTGGACCACGACTTGGACACAACCCAACTCGCCATGTCTGCGTCGTACGCCGCCCTTGCCGTGAGCCAGCTTCACTCCAGCTGAATCACAACGGAGGCCCGCTGACCCTGTACTTCCCCCAGGCCGAGCACGCCTCCTCACCTCAGTTCTCACCGCTGGTCCCTCGAGCGGCTCTCCAGCCGCTCGCAATCATACTATTGATCGCCGCCTTTATCCTCTCCTTTGCCTTCTCGACGTGAGTCGCGTTCCTTCTGCGAGCAAGCGAGCGAGCGCTGACGAGATGAGACGAGACGACACAGACTGCGACCATCAACGGCGGCGACGACGAGGAAAGGACAACAGCACGACGGCTCGACCACTCTGGCGCGGGAAGTGGCACTCGGCGGCGCTGCTAGTGCTGCAGGAGGCGTCGGACTCGTCCTCGCATTCTGCGCGATCGGCGCCAACGTCTAGCCGTTGGTTTCGCTTCTCTTCGACGAGTGCGTCTTGCCCGCTTCGTCGTTGATCGCACGGTCCTCGCCCATGTACTGACGCTTGTCCTGAAGCTTGTACTCCCGACTATACCCTCCCTGTAACTCCAACTTCTCTTGTTGCAATTGATGGATATCCCGCCTCGCGGTTTGCCCCACTTGACACACTGCTCTCCCAGGAAGACTTGCCTGGGAGCGCTGGAGCCACACAAGTATTGTACAGACCGTGTAGATTTGGATCTGGGTAGCGAGAACTTGTGAAGAGACTCTTCGCCAAATAATGACGGACGATCGGTTCGTCCGCGTGAGTCGGCCTGAAACCTCTCACCTTATTCCGAGCAGCGAGCGATGGACACGAATCCGAGTACGCTGCACGACTATTTCCCACGCGCGAGCGGGTCCAACCTGCTGCCCGTCTCGCCCCGCCGTCCGCATCCACCAGCCTCGTCCTCGTCGCTGCTGCACGCCGCTGCGTCCTCAACACTCACGCCGCGCACAGAGCCGTACTCGACTCCGTTCCCCGTCCCGAGCTATCTGCAGCATGCGAGTCTCTACAAGAACCGGTTCGCAACTGGGATCGCTCCCTCGTCCTCGTCGTCGCCGTTGCAGCCGGCTCGGGTGGGGGAACCTCATCGCGACTCGACCAAAGGGAAACGGCCCTCGTACGCTGCTACACAGCAGCCTGGAGACAACAAGGAGGAGGATCCCATCTTGCTCCCGACGGCGTGGAACCCCGACGACAAGTGCGCGTTACTCGACCTGACTTCGGACGCTCTCGGCGTCTCGTTCGCAGGCTCGGCCAAGAACGGAGACCGCGACGCAGCCGCCGTCAGAGCCAACAGGCCCGTACCGAGTCAGGCGGCCGTCTACTACTTCGAGGTCAAGATCCTCGACAAGGGCGTGTCGGGCTACATCGGTGCGTTGCGGATGCGGCTTCCGGGCGGTTGCATGTCTGAGGGTGCCTCCCCGGCCCGGTCCTGAACAAGACGCTGAGCTCTGCCAATCATCGCACGCACAGGTATTGGATTGTGTCACAAGACGGTCTCGCTGTCCAGATTGCCCGGCTGGGGTGAGTAACCTTTCGTCACGGACGCGATATCTTCAGTCGCGACTTCTGCTGCATCAGGGAGCCACGCGCTGACCCGCTGAGTACGCGCGCCATATCCCTCACAGAGGACAAATCGTGAGCTCCTTCGTCTTTGTTGGAAATGCTCCGATAAGAAGAGACTCGAATTCGTGCTCCGAATGCATGGAACTGACTGCGAGATCCCGTCCTCGCCCTTACCCTTCTTCTCTCCACATACAGCTACGGCTACCATGCCGACGACGGCCGCGCCTTTTGCTGCCAAGGCACCGGCGAACCGTTCGGCCCGACCTTCACGACGGGCGACATTGTCGGCTGCGGGATCGACTGGACCGATGCCGGACCTCCGCGCGGGCCGCGCGAACGGACCGGGAACAAGGCGAGGGACCGCGCGGAGAGGAACAATGCTGCCGCTGCGGGCGGGGCGGACAAGGACAAGGACAAGCTGGCGGGAGGGAGGGTGTTCTTTACTAAGAATGGGCAGTTTATCGGTGCGTCCCCAGGTCCGCAGAGACTTGCTTTCGGCGCTCCCGACTTCTTCACGGATCGAGTCAGAGGGTGCTGATTCAGACTCCCGAATGGCGTGGACACAGGCTACGCATTCTGCAAGCTCCAGGGACCGCTGTACCCGACCGTCGGACTTCGAACGCCGAACGAAGCGGTGCGGGCCAATTTTGGCGCCGAGCCGTTCGCGTTCGACATCGAGTCGCTCGTGCTGGTGCGTGCAGCGCTATCATTGGGTTTCTCAGTTTGTCCGGGTTTCTCAATGATCAGACAGGAGCTGATAGCGACTTTGCGGCTGTCCATGCACAGGAACGGAAACGCACCGTCCTCGCTCAGCTCTCGCAACTCCCCGCCCCTTCCGCGTCCTCCTCTCCTTCCCATTTCCTCCCCTCCCCAGTCGCCGATTCGGTCCCGCCCGTCCCCGCTCTCTTGCCACCTTCGGACCGCGAGCGATTGCACGAAACGATCCAGGCTTTGGTGGCGAGTTATCTGACCCACCATGGGTACGTCGACACGGCGGAGAGTTTCTTGAGCCAACTGAGGGAGGAGCGAATCGAGCGTGCGACGGGGTTGAACGGTGCCCCGGTCGCCGCGGCGGCGGCAGCGGCAGCGATGACGGGCGCGAGTTCTTCGACTTCTGCGCTCGCGTCGGAATCGACGACGAACAGTAGCGCTCTCCGGGCCGAGATCCGCGCAGCGGCTCTCTCGGGCACGGCAAGCGGCGCGCAACGAGCGCTCGACCTCGTTGAACAACACTTCCCGTCTCTCCTCGACCCGTCTTCCTCCCCTCCAGCTACCTCGAAGGGCGAAGGAGCACTCACGGCGACCGAAGAGGGCAAGAGTATTGGGCTCAGGCTGAGGTGTCGCGTCTTTGTCGAGGCGGTATTGGAGTGGTCGAGGGCGAATCGGGATCCGGCGGGAATGGCAGAACTCGCGATGGAGGAGGGGGCCGCTGCTAGTGCTGTGCCTCCTTCGACCGCAGCTGGAACAGCAGGTCACGGCGACGTCGCCGACGAGGATGCCGACATGCTCTCGGCGAGCACTGTTCTTGACAACGGCGCCGCCCGAGCCGCTGCCTCGTCCTCATCAAGTACCGCCCCGCCACTCACGCTCGATTCGATCCTCTCGCTCGGTCAATCCCTCCACGCGACCTACTCGTCCGACCCGGATCCGCGAGTGCGGGAAGAACTCCAAGCCGTGTTGGGGATGATGGCGTACCGGGATCCGGAGAAGGAAGCGACCGGACGGACGAGCGAGTTGCTGAGTAAGGGGGAGAGGGAGAACGTCGCTGATGAGCTGAACAAGGCGATTCTGCGTAAGTTGGCCTTTTTTCTTTTCCGTACTCGATCCCATCCCTCTCGCTTTTCTTCCCGGCCGGGCAGCCTTCCTCCGTCTCTTGTTGATCAGTCGAGCTGTCTGCTCCAATGTGGAAAAAAGCCCTGACCATCTCGCTTGGATCGCTTTCGCTCACACAGGCGCCGCCGGTCTTCCACCCGTTCCTGCACTCGAAAGCCTCTACCGCCAAGCAGCAGCCTCAATCCGCCTCGCCGGCGACCTCGGCAGCGGCAGCGCGGCCATGATCGACGTCAAGTCCATGTTTTCCGCCAGTCCCAAGGCTGTCTCTGCAGCCTCGTTTCGCCAGGCGTAGTCTCTCCATGAAGTCCTGAAGTTGACAAGATCATGATTTCCACAATTTCCCATTGTAGCGCAGAGTCACTACTCGCGTCATAGGTTGACTGTTTCCTCTTGAAAAGCGAACCAGTCGAGTCCGGAAAGTGTGCTATGAACATTTCGCCCCTCTCTCAGGCGCTCAGTCTCCAATTCCGGTCAGCCCTGCCACTGCCTTTGTGCATGCTCAACTTCTTCGTCGCTGAGAGCTCCACCGTCGCTCCCGTTTTCACGGCTCCGAACGACGTGGTCACGGCGACTGCGTGCAGATATGACATCAAGGTCCCCCTCCTGTATTCGCTCCAGCTCAAACTGCTCAAACTGTCAAAGTTGACTTCGTTACCATAAGTCAATCTGCAAACCCTAGTCAGGGACAGGACTCACCTGGTCTTTGAGAAACTGGAGTACTCCACTGGCAAGATGTTCAATTGAATGTAGCCAGCGGTGTTGATCACCGGGCGAGGCCTCGTCAATCTTGCATGTAGTCTGGATAAAGCACACCAGATCTCGGGCAACTCTGCTTGGTGGTGTGTGCCTCAGGAAGTCGTAGACGTCAAGGAAGAGTCTACTGCTGGCAGAAAATACTGCCTCAGCGGATTCAGAGAGGTCGGCGCCCAACTCTAAGCGTCGTTCACGTTGACTTCGGGCTCGCTCCCCCGCGCGGTCGCTGGAGGATCTCGGAGCATTGCCGTCTGCCTCAATGGCCTGTTGGGCACAAACATGCAAATCATAAAGAAGCACAAGCTCCAGCATTGCGTGGGCCCGAGCTTCATGCGCGTGCTGTCGCCGACAGTTGCTGTTTTGACTCACTGAATGGTGGTCAACTGACAGGAGGACCTGCTCTGCATCGACCAGCCTATGTAAGGCGTGTACTAGAAGCACTTCGGGTACATATGTCTTCACCTCAATGGCCCCTGCAAGGAATGAGCCCAGAGATGGTACCTGCACCTCTGCCGTTATTATGGACGGAGAGTGACCTTCAAAAGGCGGGGGCACTGTCTCCCCGTAAGTCCATATTGGAGTAGTCGGAGCACTTCCCATAATGTGTGTCAGCACATCCCCTGCTTCAGCTGAGTAGAACAGAGATATGGGGCTCACACCCATTGAGACGCAGCCGCGACTCGGCGCATCTCGCGATGATTATACATTTGCTACCTGCAATAGCGTGACAGTACTCTTGCTCCTCACAATACCTATTGTATTGTATTCTTGCTGGGTCGTCTGGCGGGAACGTCTCGACTCCAGTCTTGATGCGCCGGTTGACCATGGCATGGAGGCTTTGCCAGGTAAGAGAACACTCGAGGTCCTGCGGGGGAACAACCTTCTTTGTCTCTTGCTGAACGTCAAGCACATCGGGCGGCACGTGAACTCGAAGTGGCTTTTGACAGAGATGTCTGTCAATGCCAACTGTGCCAAAGTTGCATTCTGGCCGCAAGACCGGCCGCAAGACAGTAATTGACTCACTGACATGCGCCAAGGCAACCCAATCTTTGTCAAGGCTTCACTGGCACTTGAAGAGAGATGACCAGCTCTGTTGCGATAGCGACGAAGCAGGTTGATGCCGACAAAGCCGGTGAATACGATCTGATTCGGTCTGATCATGCGGCGACGATCGGACGGAAGGTTCTCCCTACGCCACGTATACGTCTGCTGAATGAAAGCGGCGAGTGTGACTTGGCTTGCTGGGCCCTCGACGGTGACAAATTCCGGGCAATCCTCGATTCGTAGGTAGGGATCCGTGCGTGGATCTGGCGTCAGCCAGTGAGAGCTGCGAGGCGCACTGGCGGATGTTTCAGCCCGAGCCAATACTCTAGGAGGCATCTCGTCGAGCGCAGCCGAAGATCCTAAGTCACAAGTGTATGGAAACGAAGACAAAGGACCGTCGTGCGAAGGTCGAAGTTCGCCGGGCGCGGGGTCGGCGGCGGCCCTCCACGGACAAGCCGCAGCTCGAACCTTTCCTGTGCACTATTGACTTCGATGAGCTCGGGTTGTATAGTCTGCCCTGCAGCGAGGTCTCTTGTCGCACAGGGCGTGACGGAGGATATGAGAAGGCCGTTGCTACGTTGCAACGCTGCATTCGCCCCACACGGTGAGCTCGGAATTGTCACACGCCTCTCTACCTTCGTTGCTTCCTCTGCTCGTTCTGCAAAGCTGACGGCTGAAGCTGAGCCGCAACTTTGTCACTTCCGGGTAGCTGGTAAGACGCGGGTTGCCCTTGTATAGAGCTTGATTCTTTCCGACGTCTCAATCTCATCGCAATCATGGGTTGGTGTACTTTGCATTCAAGGAAGGACGGAAAATGATGCGAGGGGGAAGAGACAGGAGAGGGTATCAACAAGCGGAGGAGAGGGCAAGCAAGTCCCTCCACGAGCGGAGGGACGGGAAAAAGCAGGAACGATCATGCGCGGTCGTGAAGCAAGGTGCCTAGTCGAGGTCCATCGCTACAGCCTGCGATTGCTTCGAAGACTCGGCGAACTGAACGCGTCATGCCAGAAGTCAGTGACCGCAAATCAAGAAAGAGCGTGAAGAGATGATACCCACCTCGGTTGCCATCTTGCCAGTAGCGACGGTTCCGCTGATGAAGGCGACAAACTTGGACGAGGCGGCTGGAAGTGCAGAGTGCAAATCAGTCATGTCAGCGTCTCTATAGCGGCGGGCGAGACACAGAAACGGCTTACTCGGCGAAGCGAGGTGGTTCAAGACTGCGAGGCAGCGAACGGCACTCTTCTGCAGCTCGAGCGTACGCTCGGCTTCCTGCTTGACCGCGTTGTCCTTCAAGACGATGCCGAGCGTCTCCGTGAAGGATGGAACGGTCTCGTCGAGGCGAGCGGCAACCACAGCGGGAGCGACCTGGGCGAGCTTGACAAGCATGATGTAGCACAATTTCTTGACTTCCTCTTCGTCCGCGAGGCCGGCAATGACCCGCGACAGGTACTCTTGCAGGTCGATCTGCTTCGCGCACGTGTCGAGCAACGAGTGCATGCACTCGTACGCCGTCTTGCGGATGTCGAGGCCGTCGTCGACCTTGTGCTTGAACGGACCCATCTCGACGATGCGGATCAGGCTCTGGTCGACTTCGGTCTGGGCGTACAGTTCGGGAAGGAGCGAGTCGAGGTGCGAGCGGATGAGGTAGGGCTTGTTGTGCGCGGCCGAGTTGAGCGACGACAGCGCGAGACGGCGCACACCGAGATCAGAGTCGCGCATGAGCTTGAAGAACTCGACGATCAAGGGCGCGAGCAACTCGTCGTAGGTCGTCGAGTCATTCGTGAAAGTGAAACGCAAGGCGGCGATCACAGTGGCGCGAGTGTCGCGCGAGTCGGACGCGAGGCGCGCCTGCAGTTGCGGCAGGAACTTGGCCGGGTTGATGACCGTCAGCTGACCGAGGCAGTCGGCCGCGACGTTGCGCGTGCCCTCCTCCTGGGCCTCGCAGTTCTCAAACAGAGGAGTCCAGAGCTGATCCGAGATGTCGGCGAGGGACTCGGTCGGCGAGTGGATGATGACCTCCTTCAGACTCTGCAACGCGAGGTACCGCTTCTTGTCGTCCGACTGGATGAGGGCGAGGATCGACGGCAGGAAGGCCGAAGGGTTGCCGACGGCGATGTTGCCGGCAGCGAAAGCCGCCGAGCGGCGGACGTCCTCCGACGGCGACGAAAAGTGCTCGACAATCTTCTCGTACAGGCCCTTGTGGCCCGAAAGGTCGCTGCGTACAGTGTTTTTGGTTCGTCAGTTTCGACACTTTTGTCCCGGTCGACAGCGCACAAGAGCGGGCTTACACGACACGGCCGACTTCGCCAAGAGTGAGAAGCGCAAGAACCAGGTCGCTCGGCGAGGCCTTGGCCGACTGGGGCGAGTGTTTGAAGTCGTCAGTCTTTCGAAGGGAGAGCCTCGAAGAAGAGGCCACAGGGGCTCACCTTGACCACCTTGGCGCTGCTCTTGACGACCGAGTCCGCCTCGCTCTCCGCCTCGACGACCACAGCACCAACGCACTTGGCAACGACCGCCACAACCGCAACCGCTTCTTTGACCCCGGCGGCCGAGAGTTGCTCGAGCACCTCGGCCGGGTTGGCCCCGGCTTTGATCAACGCGCGGAAGAAGCGCGTCATGCCTTCGAGGGCAGGGACGGGAGCGTTCGCCACCGCCGCCGAAACGGCCGTGACAGAGACGCCACGAGTCGGGTGGGAAGCCGCTTGTTGTTGTTGTTGTTGTTGCTGCTGCGAGGACGAGCCGGCGGTGGAAGATGAACTGCCGACGAGGGCGTGACCGTGCGCGGCGGCGGCGGCGGTCGACGAAGTCGTACCGGACCCAAACAGGAGCGGCGATTTGACAAGGTCCAGAACCCGCGGGACGAGGACCTTTGTCGCGGGTTCGAGAGCCGCGTTCGGTGCGACCGTCAACAAGAGAGCGGCGGTCGAGAGCGCGTGCGGAACGAGGTTGACATCTCCCGCCGCACTCGAGGAAGAGGAAGACGACGACGAAGGGTCCGCCGCGACGAGCAACGGCGCGAGATCGTTGACTAGAGCCTGGGTCGTCTCGACCGGGAGAGCAGCGGCCCCCTCGTCGACGCCTTGATGCCTCGCCAAGATGGCATCGATCGCCTCAAACGCCGCAATCTTGAGTGGGCGGTGCACCTTCCTCAACAAACTCGACACCTCGGCCAGGCACTCGGTCGCCCACTGGTCCACGGCGGTCGACGTCCCAGGTTGGAGAACTGGGGAAGCGGCAACGTGACCTACGACGGTGACGGCCGTGACGCGCTGGACTTCGTTCCGCAACCGGTCGCGGAGGAGCGAGAGAGCGGCCTCGAGGTCGGTGGCCGAAGCCGAGGCGGCGTGGTCACCCGCGTGGTACAACAAGGTCCCGAGAGTCTGCATCCCGCGACCCTTGACGTCCTCATCCGCATCCGAACCCTGGAGTTTGTTCATCGTCGCTTGATACAACGTCGTGAGGTGCTGCGCATGCGCAGGCGGGAGCGCACTTGGCGGCGCGGCAGGGGTGACGGGCCTGAGGACGCGAATCAGTTCCGAAGCGGTGACGAACGCCTCGGCCGCGATCTTGTTGAACCGGTCATTGATCGAAGCGGCCACGAGGGGGACCAAGCGATCGAGAGGCTCGTCCGCAAACGTCTTGACGGGGTGAGTCTTGAAAAACAGCGCCAGGAACGCCAACACCTGGATCTTGAGACTGGTCGCCGCGCCCGACAGGCCCGCGTCCGAAGTCTTCAACGCGACTTCGACGCGCTGGACCAACTGCGGGACTTGGGACTCGAGTCCGCCAGCCCCGTCGAGGACCGACACGAGTTCGTACAGCAAGGCGAACGCGGCTTGGCGGTCTTGCAACGCCTTGGTCAGGTGCAACTGCTTGACGATCGATTTCACGATCGCGGGCGTCTGCGCCGTCAGTTGCGCGAGCGGCGAAGAAGAGGAAGAAGACGAGTCCGATTCGGTGTCCATTTGGGAATCGGACCGCTTGCGCTTCAAGCTGCCGCGCGGACTCGCCCCGCCGCCGCCAGAACCCGAACCGTAGCCGTTGTTGGCGGAAGAGGGCTTGACGAGCGCCTTGGTCTGCTTGAGCAAGGCCGTATAAGTCGCCCACACCTCGACGCGGACGGTCGGTTCGCGCTCGCCAAAGCGCGCAATCAAGGCGGGCGAGACGGTCTTGTAAAAATTCGCGAGGAGGTCGGGCCTGGTCTGGATACAAGCCGTCAAGAGTTTGGTGGCGCTCCTGCGGACCTTGAACGACGTGTCGTCGTCGTCGTCGTACTCTTCCTCAAACTCGTCGTCGTCGTCCAACTGGTCTGCATCCTCCTCTTCGTCGGCCATCTCTTCATCCTCATCCTCGTCGTCGTCTCCGCCCGCAAAGTTGGGATCATACTTGAGCAATTCCGTCCCCTTTTCGACGATGCGGTTCAACAACGGTCCCGTCTCGGTCGGGCACTTGAGGACCAACGCCTCGAGGCACTGCAAGACTCCCTCTTTCGCTTCGTCGTCTTCCTTGGTCGCTCCGGCGAGGACGAGGGGCACCAACTCGCCCACGCGGGGACCGATCCGAGTCGGCGCCGAGCGCGCGAGCGCCGCGACGAGCGAGACCGAGGTGCGGAAGTGGTCGTCCGCGGCTCCGGGTTGGAGGGTCGGGAGGATGGTCGTGCTGACGAGGGTGTCGAACACGTTTGAAGAGGCCGTGGTGGGGATCAAAGTGGCGAGGGCTGCGACTGCGCGCTTGCGGACGGCGGGGCGGCCGTGCGAGAGGAGCGGGGTGGTCGCTTTCAGGATCGACTGTTGCAAATGGGTGTTGCTGCGTACGGTCGACTCGAAGCGCGAGGGGATGTCAGCGACGAGGTCGAGCGAGTCGACGAGGAGTTCGGCGGACGACGAGGCGTCTTGCAACTGCTTGACGATCTCGGGTGCGAGTTTCGAGCAACACGTCTGGGCGAGTGGGGTCCCTGGTTGGACTTCTGCGACGACCATTTTGAGACCGAGCGAGGCAATGTCGCGGACGCCTTCGTCCTTGGAGGCGGTGAAATGGACGAGGCGGTCGATGATGGTTTGGATGCGAGTGGTGCCGACGTGCGGGATCAGGGTCGCGAGGCTGCGGGCGGGTGAAGTGGGGGTTAACAGTCCAGTCCAGTCCAGTCCAGTCCAGTCCAGTCCAGTCCAGTCCAGTCCAGTCCATATGAGCGCAGACACAGGCTGAGAGGGAGGCACTCGCGTTTTGACTGCGACGCTCTTGACTTCACCGTTGGCGTCGGTGACGAGAGCGAGGACCTGGTCGACGAGTTGGTGCTCTGTCGGGTCGTCGAGCGAGAAGCCTGGTTGCCTCGCTTCGGCGTTGAGGTCGTTGAGGGCCATGAAGCGCAAGTCTGCATCGGGGTTCTTGAGCTGTAGAGCCAGATGGGGAGGGAGGGTCAGCGAGGTTGATGCAAGTGGGGGCATCGAGGTGCTGCTCGAGGCGAGGGCGTAAGCGGGCGTTTACCTTTGTGATTAGGGATTGGATCGCGTAGGAATTGCGTGCGGCCATCCTTGCAAGACGACTCGCTCTCTCTGGCGAGGTGTAAGAGGCAAAGATGTTGACATCTCGCGTTCGTCCGCCGTTCGTCGGCCGTCTCGCTGTCGATTGCCATCTCTCTTTGCGTTGCTCTTGAACCAGCGCCATGGCAGAGTCAGCAGGGTGGTCACTCACTGAATCAGGTAAACCTCTCTCACACGTCCCCGACTCGCAGTACCGTGTGCGTTCACTGACCTCATCGAGTAACTCACCCAGACCCCGGCGTCTTTACCGGCATCCTGAACGACCTCGGAGTGCAAGGAGTCCAAGTCGAAGAACTATGGGGACTCGACCCAGACCTCTTGACCGACCTCGAGCAAGTCCACCCTTGGCACTTGGGCACCTCCGAGAAAAACTGACTCTCGCACACACACTCCAGACCCGTCTATGCCCTCATCTTTCTCTTCAAATGGGTCGGAAACGGTGACCCCGCCACCATGGACGGCAAACTCCAAGAACCGACAACCTCGCACTACTTTGCGTCCGTTTGTTTCACTCGAGAACTCTTACCACAATCCGCCTCGACTGACCCCCCGCTGGACATGCTGCCCGCAGACACCAAGTCATCAACAACGCCTGCGCCAGTATCGCCCTCCTCAACGCCGCACTCAACATCCACGACCCCAACGTCGAACTCGGCGAAGAACTGTCAAACCTGCAAGCCTTCTCAGAAGGTAGAACGAACCTCTCTCCCTTTTTCTCCTTTTTTTCTTACCGTCGTGTCTCTGCCGGACTGACTGCGGGCGCGCGCACATACAGGACTGGATTCGGAAACGAAAGGGTGGACGTTGACCAACAGCGAAAAGTTGAGAGAAGGTCAGTTTTCAGTGTGCCCCGTTGTGGACAAAATCACCCTGCAGGTGGAGGTCCAAGGCGCTCAACTGTGCCGAAAACCATGCACGCACTAACTCGAACGAGCCCTTCCCCGAGCGAAAACAGTGCACAACTCGTTCGCCCGCTCCGATCCCTTCCACCTCGAAGACCACCGTCCAGACGACCCCACGGAAGACGCGTACCATTTCATCGCCTACTTGCCCATCGGAGACGAGTTGTACGAACTCGACGGGTTGAAACCGAAACCGGTCTCGCATGGCAAGTTCGAAGGGAAATGGACTGACTCGGCGAGAGCGTGAGTCGAGCGAGTGTCGTCTCCTCCCTGCTCGAAAAGTTTCGAGTCTTAATGACTCGGGGGCGGTTTGGTACCTGAGCTGAATTGAGACTGAAAACAATCCCCCGCGCGCGCGCGCGAACGCGAAAACAGGGTCCTCGAACGCCGTATCGCCACTTACCCCGCCGGCGAAGTCATGTTCAACCTCATGGCCCTGACCGGTCGCCTCTCTCGACTCGAACAAAGACTCGGACAACTCGAAGCGAAAGGCGAGGGGGCGAGTGGAGAGGAAGAGGCAGAGAGGGTCGATGTCAAGGAGAGGGTGGACAGCATTCGCGAGAGGATGAAAGATTGGGAGACCGAGGTGAGCCTCCCCGTTTTCGCGCTCTCTCTCTCTCTCTCTCTCTCTCTCTCTCTGTGGGGCAGATTCCCTAGCAGAACATGGTCTGACAAGAGTGTCCCTCCTCCTCCTTTCGCCCCAAAGAACGCGCTCCGGCGGCACAACTATATCGGATTGGTGAGTCTCTCTCTCTCTGCCCCCCCTCCCCCTTTTCTTCGTCCCTACGTACACGCTGTATTCTAATGAGCACACGTAATCACCTCCCTCCAGATCCACGGCCTCCTCGTCGAACTCGCCAAGCAGGACAAGTTGGCGCCGCAGATCGAGGCGGCCAAGCAAAAGATGAAGGACCGGATCGCTGAAAAGCGCGCCAAGGGGGAGATGATGGATGAAGACTAGCTTGGTCCTTGTGTGCATGAAATTCTGCTTGACAGACAGCTCGGCATGCTCGCTTTTTTTGTACAGAACGAAGGCGTTATCCTTCTCTTCTTGATTGCCCCCTTTTTGAGGTGCTTCAGTGTGAGATGACTTTTTCATTGAGGCTTCTCTTTCGCGCCGCATATAGTCGCTGGCGCTCATTAGCGAAGTAAGGTCCATGCTGCCGTACGACGGCGTGCCGGAAGAGACCGCCGAACTAGCAGCAGGTGCCGACAAGCCCGCACCATCATCCTCGTCGACTCGATCCAACGCTGCTCGCGCAACGACGTCAGCGTGGCAGTGGGACGCGCAATGGGGCCTCTACTTCAACTGCGAGACGAAACAGTGGGCGAAACCGTTGCCGGACGGGTCGTGGGAGTACGCGGACGCCGTGCCCGTGCCCGTGTCAACGACGAACGACGACTTGCCGAGGAGGACAAAGAAGAAGCCGCGACGGATGGACCGAGACGATCCGGAGCAGGATGATGAAAAGTTTGATCCGTTTGCACGGGTGCCGGAGGAGCAGATCTGGCCCGGTTCGGACGACGAAGACGACGACGACGACGACGACGAACGGGACCCGTATGCGAACGCCCCCCTGTTGCGCCTCGTCGTCGCCAACGACTTCCCGCGCCCAGACCCGACCGTCTTACCCCCAGCGTACAAAGTCGCCTCCATCGATCCGGGTGAACCCGTATCGATCGGACGGGACAAGTCGTACGAGCGCCGGATCCGACTCAGGGAACTCGCCGTGTCGAAATCGCACGCGACCCTCTTTTGGACCGTCATAGATGCCGATCCCGATCACGAGATCCAAGAACCGAGTGAAGGTGGTGGTGGTGGAGGAGGAGGATATTGGGCTATTGTGGACAATGCGAGCACGCATGGAACTTTTGTGAGAGCGGAGGGTGAGAAGCGGTTCGTCAGGTTGTCCGAGGCGAAAGTGGCGTCCGTACCGCATAGGCTGTACCACCTCGAGTACGCTTTCTTTTCTCGGACCCGTTTTGACTGACCTCGAAAGTCACCGCTCCTGACCGCCTCTTGCCTGTGCAGCTCGATCCGCATCGGTTCGACCACGTTCTCAGTCCACATCCACCCCTCTTTCGCCTGCTCAGTCTGCTCCGTCGCGTCCGACTCGTCCAACCTCATTCCCCTCGTGGCGGCCGATACGTCAAAGGACAAGAGCGATTCCTCTGTCTTTTTGACCAAGACGAAGGAGCAGAAGGAGCAAGATCGTCGGGAGCAGATGGCCGGCCTCAAGGCGCAGTTCCTCAAACCGAACGCCAATGTCAGCGGCGGCAAAGGCGGCGGGACGACTGCGCGGGGAGGAAACGCGCCGGTCGTTGCCCAGGCGAAAGACTCCACTGCCCTCGAGTCATCCGCTTCCGCAACTCCTCCAGCAGCGAAAGCGACGTTCGTAGACCGCGCCGCCGCTCGACGCAAACGCGATGCCGGCGCCTCTGTCTCTCTACCTTCGAACCGCAAACCGAAGACTCCTGGCAACTCGTCTGCTGTGTCCGCCGCAATCTCACCGTTCTTCACGGTTCCGGGCGCAACCGCTTCTGCTACCGCTGCCGTATCATCCTCGTCCGCCGCGCCCCCGCCCGTCGATCCCTTCGCTTCCGACTCTCGCGGCGCTCAACTCCTCTCGAAACTCGCCGGTGGCGGTCATCCAGCTGACGGCACTCGCGGACTCAACACCGGCAGGTCCTCCTCCGGCGGCCAACTCGGGACGCTGATCGAAGCGAGGACGACCCTGGCCGGACCGGGCGAACGACGCGCCGGTTTGGGCAGCAAGGAACTCGTCGTCGGAGTCGAGAATGTCGCGGCGGCTGCGTCGTCGCACAATAGTCAAGGTCCGAAAGGGCGAACAAACGGAGATTGGCGCGATGCGGGACGCGAACGGAGTTGGAAGCGGTTCCGCGAGGTGTGAAGGCCGGCCCACTCCCCTCGTTACATCGTGTTCAGGTGAAAAATACATGTTGCAACGCAAAGTATGGCGAGCAGGTTTACATCTCAAATGTGGTGGGATCCGAAAGAAAGCATTCTGGAGGCCAACCCTTGCCTCAACCGCATCAACCGAAGACGTTCTCCTCAAAGTCTGCGACCCGTAGCTCTTGGAAGAAGGGCATGATTCGAGCCTTGTACTCGGCCCGTACTGGATCGTGATGGATGAAGTAGTCGAGGTCCGTCTTCGATTGAAAAGTCACGACAAAAGCTTGCTGCGGGGTTGTGTCAACGCAACCTCGAAGATTCAGCGCGGTCCCCTTCCGTTCGGCATCCGGCTTCGACTAGTCGATTCCGACGTACCTCGGTGGTGCCAGAGAGTCCCTCTTGACTGACGTTGGCACCGCCGACAACGGTGAAGTACGACTGGCCGTCGCGTTTGCATTGCTCGGCGAGAGCAATGTAACCCCGTGCGATTCGCTCCTTCGCTTCCGAGTCTAGGTCGGGTTTGTACTGGACGAGGATGACGCGGTACACTGGCGGCATGTTCAGGCGATGCTCTCTTGTGCGACGGGGGCGAAGAAGAGCACAAATCCGGGAAAGAAAGGAAGGAGAAAGACCCTGCCGAGTGACCTGATTGGACAGAGAGCAGGGCGGGTCCTGTAGACCTCATTCGACTCGCGGGACCCGAGAGAAAGCCGCAGCTAAATTGGTAGGCCGAATGATCGCAAAGCATGGGCGAGACCGAAACACGGGACAGGCATGGGCTCTGGCGCAAGCTTCGCTCTTCGAACCTGCGGGAGGACCCTCAGTGATAAGGACGTCACGAATGGGCGACCGGAGCCAGCAATGTCGCCTGCAAGGTTTCATCTGCGCTAAAAGACCCCCTGCTCGAAGTCGAAGACGAAAAGGTCTTCGACATGTTGTCCCGCGAGCTCCTTGAACTTGAGGTGCGCCGGATCGTGATCCAGGTAGTATGCCCTGTCTTCTTCTGATGCGAAGGTGACCACCCAAGCGTGCTGTTTGCGTCCCATCCACTCCGTCAGTTTCATCGTCGGAGTGAAAAAGTGGAGGTGGGGGGAGATGCAGACGCGCACCTCGCAGCCCTTTGCAAAGCCTTCAGGCGAGTTGTTCCGTCCGCCCGTAACCGTCAGGTACTGCCCGCCCCGCTGCGGGTGCTCGCACTGGTCCTGCAGCGCGAGGAAGGACGAGCCGACGAGGCGCTTTTCGGCGTCGCTGGTCGTGGGCTTGTAGCGGAACGCGACGAAATGCGTGATGGTCGACATGCTCTAAAAGAAGGCGCCTGAGTGTCTACGTCGTTGGAAGCCAGGGTTCCGGTGAGGTGCGTGACAGTGTGGCGAGGTATGAAAGAATCAAAACATCTCTTTGGCCTGAGGCCTAACTCTCCGGATCCCCTTGCATCAGCTTATCACGATCCAAATTGCTTCTGCACACAGGGAACAAGAATAGGCCATTGAAAAGATCAATATCGATCAATGCCGGTCCGCTGCTAACATTTCTCAAATCTCGTGGTTCAAGATCGATTCTGCGTTGGAGGGTCAAAAGGCGCAGCTATGTACCCATACAGCTCTCACACAGCCAGCCATGGAACAAAGCAGACACCGCATGCGCGCAGGGCTGATCCAGGCAGCCTTGACATGGGACGTCGCCTCGGAGGAGTTTACTCTCCTGTCACGTGAAAGAGCAGCTCGAAATGCCGAATTCCTTCGGGAGAACTACCATATCAAGAGACACAAGAACAATCACAATTGATCACAATTCCTGTCGGAGTCTAGGACGTCCCCCGCGAATGAGACGCCTTTTCAGGCTCTAACAAGTCTCCCATCTCGAGCAACGCGCCACCCTCCTCGCCCGCGCCCACCGCTTTCGCACCGTCTTCCAACTCTCGCCGCATCGCTTCCGCCTTCTGATCCGCTTCGCGCATCTCGTCGTCCTCGGCGAGCAAGGTATCGAGCTCGGGTATCCGATCATCTTGGTGTTGGTGCGCCTTGTCGGCTTCGCTCAGCTTGACGAGGCGATCTTCCCGCGCTGACTCCTTCTCAAAGTCGCCGAGGAGTTCCGAAGCTTGCGCGTCGAGGGACCGGGCATCGAAAGCACCGCTCTGGCGATCAAAGTCAAAATCGTCCTCGTCGTCGCCGCCGAGTGAGTGATGCGGACCAGCCGCCGTTACCGTGAGTGGCACTCCCTGTCAGAGTGGGTTTGACAGAGCACCAGGGTCAGTCTAGATGGACGAGTGAGGCTTACGGACACGTCAGACGCCAAATACTAACCTCGTCAGGTCGATCTCGCTGCGAGGTGTTGAGCATCGGCCGACCTTCCTCGTACGCGTCTTCGGTAGTATCATCGAAGCCCCCGTGGGTCATAGGCGGGCCGTGACCGTGTCCCGACGGGTCCTTGGTGTACTGCTGGTACTTGAGGTAGTTGTACAAGGCGATACCTGTCGTGGCCAGTAAACGAGGCGTCAGTAGATCGACCTCCTAGAGGTTCGGAAGGGGACGTACCGAAGATGGTGATGCAGAGACCACTGATGTTGATCGGCGTGAGTTGGTCCCCAAAGATGACGGTCGAGACGAAGATGACGGCGACCTCCTTGAAGATGCCAGCCACGGAGCTGAGATTCGCGAGAAGTCAGCTTCGCATCAAACAGAGAGACAGAGAGCCGATTAGAGTGAAGCTCACAGAGTGACGACAGACGTTCGCTGGATGAGACTGTGGCGGTGGCTCTCAGTTTTGTCAGCACCTTCCCGAGGCCGACAAGCTGAATACGCCAAGAGTAGGGGGAGAGCGCACCCGAACTCGGTCACGTTCATGGCAAAGGCGAGCATGCCGGGCAGCATGATGGATATGCACGTCTTGAGCGTGAGCCCGAGCGACCCCCAAAACTCGTCGTGCGAAAAGACGTTGCTCCAGCCGTCAAAGATGAGGCTGCACAATCCGAGGGTGGCGCCCATGATCGGTGCGAGCCAGAACAAGGTCGCGATCGGGTTGCCCATGCCCATCGATTCCTTGTGGAGGAGCATCTGGGTGAGCGACCAGCGCAAACCGCCGAGGGCCGAGGCCGAGAGGACTTGGATCATGCCGACAAAGTCGAACTGGGTCTCGGTCGAGACCATCAGGACGACACCGGCAGTGATGATGAGGATGATGCCGGCGAGTCGCCAGGAGGGCCTCTCGAGGCGGAACAGGAAGGCGAAGAGGAGGACAAATGCGAGAGAGGAGGATTTGCACATGGCTGCGGCGGGACGCAACGCAGTCAGTATTCAGGCGAGCTGGACGGAGAGAGTCAATCAGGACTGACTATAGAAGGAGAGCGTGATAGTTCTTAGGCTGAGATTCGACAAGCCGATATCGAGACCGGTCGCAACTCCGCAAGGCCCGACTTTGGTGCTGTACCGAGTGGGGTCGAAAGCGTCAGCACCACCAGACTCGATGCAGAAAACGGTATTATCCACGTACGCATAGTCTCGTGACCGTGGCCGGCTGGTCGGGCGTAATCGGGGCATCAGGGCGAGCGTGATTGCTGCCATCGTCCATTGAACGAGCATGTGGATTGAGGTGACAAAGAGAGGGTACGGAAAGTTGTAGTACTCTTCGGAGAACATCCACTTGTCTGCACGTCATCTCGGTTCAGCAATTTACTCCCCGCCGTGAGGAGGGAGAAAAGACCGACTGTAAAGTGAGATGAGCATCGAGAAGCAGTACCTGCAGAGCGTCGCGAGTCAGCGCATTCCTCCGAAGCGAGCGTAAGGTAATAAGCTGGCGCACCATGCCAGGATGTAGAGGACGTTGATAGCTGCGCTCCTCCACCACAATATCCGCAGTGTCCGTTCGTCCAACTTTTCCGCCTCTTGTGGTCCGGGTCCTCCCGACCGTCTCGACGAGTCGCCGAGCTCGATGCGGCTGTAGCTTCCTCCTCGGGCATGCAAGCCCGCGTTGGTGCCGATGCTTGCCCTGTAGGCGCCCGCACCTCGGTCGTCGTGTCGATCCCGTCTCAGCGAGTCGTAGTAATCCGACTCTCCGGCCGTGTCGTCCTCGCTGTCGGTGTAGCGCGCTTTCCCCTTCCTTGAAGACGCAGTCGTCAGCTCGTACTCTCCCGCCGAGTGGGTCGCGGCTGCGAGCGGTTCAAAGCCGTTTCCGTGCAACTCGCGTTCGTCGGTCGCGAGGACAATGTCGGGCGCAGAGACGAGGCCGCGCGACGTGAGCGCGTCGTCCGTCACGAGCTGAGCTGCCCGCTGCGGATCTGCCATTCTAGCGTAGCGTACGGGGTGCTGGAAAGTGATCAATCAGCGGTCGTGTCAACTCCGGGTGGAGCGCCGGCCCAGCCGCGGACATACCCTATATCCACCACTTAAAGTGTATTCCGAGGTTTACTGTCTGTTTACTTCTGTACGGACTCGTACGTAGTGAGGGTCAGCCTACTGTCTATGCAGAAATTTTGCTTCGCCTTGGCATTTTTCTTGCACGTGCACGTGCGACGACTGGAGTGACGGGATGAGGCTGGCCTCATTACAATACAGGGCGAAGGGAGAGATACGGCAATCGTAAACAAAAGGACCTGTATGAAAAAGGGCAAAGGAAACGAAAAGCGAAATGATGGCGCGGACGGAGGAAAACTCAGTCGCTCTCGTCGTCCAGTTCGAACGCGTCCTCTTCATCGTCCTCGTCCTGGATCTGGAACGAATCGTCCGCTTCAAAGTCGGAGCCGAGGTCGAGCTTGTACGACTTGGCCGGAGCGCGAGTCGTGCGCGCCGCACGAGCCTTGGGCGCCGCCGCTTTTGGCGCCGGCGAGTCATCGAAGTCGACGTCCGAGTCGACGGGCGCAGCCTTCTTCTTTGCCTGGTTGTGCACATCTCGAGTCTGTCAGCGACTGCTCCAGCTGCCCGCCGTCTCGAACAGACTTACAGGCTTAGCTTTCGGCACCGCCGCCTTTTTCTTGGGAGGCGGCGCCGGCTCGTCTTCCTCCTCCTCCGAGTCGATTTCGAGTGCCTTCGTCTTGGCCTTGGGCTTGGCCTGCAAAGCAAAGCGCAGAAGTCAGCCTGGGATTTTGGAAGAGAGAGAGATCCGGTCTGAAGTACTTACGGCCGCCTTTTTGCCTTTGGGCGAATGCGGCGCTGGCTTCTTGTTCGGCAGGGCATACAAGTCGTCGAGGTCTTCATCGCCCTCGTCGTCACTGATCACCATCTGCTTTTGCAGTCATGCACGGATTTCACAAATTAGCCCGTGAAACCGAGGAAGTCTCGCGGCTGCAAAGAGGGAAACGCACCTTCGCAGCCGCGGGTTTCTTCGGCGCCGGTTTAGCCTTTTTCGCGGGCGGCGCAGTAGGTTCTTCCGCGTCGCTCAAGTCCAGGTCAACGCTAGGTTTGCGCTTCGCAGGCGCTTTGGCTTTCGGGGCCGGCTTGGCAGCAGAGGCTGCAGCCTTGGCCTGTAGCGCGAGGCAGTTAGTGTCCGGAGTTCGGATGGCAACGGCCGAGCTGATAGAAAGCGGGCGAGATGCTCACCTTGACGGGAGCGGGCGCATCGTTCTCGTCGTCTGTCGCGGGCAAAGCGACCGCAGGCTTGGCCTTCTTGATCGGCGCGGCCTTCTTCTTCGGCTTGATCTCAAAGTCGTCGTCATCGTCGGACATGGCGGCGCGCTTCTTGCCCTTGCCGGCATTCTTCGCCTTTTCGGCCGAGCGAGCCTTGTCTGCCGCGTCTTTGACGAGAAGCTCCTGCTCGATCGTGCGGGCAAGGGTCAGCAATGCGGCGAGAGAACGGCGATCACGGCACGTCAGCAAAAGGATTGGCAGACTGACCTCCCACTGCTCGCTGAAGGCGTCAAGGTCCGCACGCCACAAGTCCTGCGCCGTCCGACCCATGAGCTCTTCGAGCTCGCGCTCCCGCGCGTCCCGCTCCGCCACGAGCTTGTCGACCCGCTCGGTGGTCAAACTCGACAGCGCCATCTGGAGGAGGTAGTCATAGTCCGAGTTGCCGCCGGCGGTGGCTTGCGGGTCTTCCTCCTCCTCGTCGGCATCCGCGTCGGCCTCGTCGACGTCGCCGACGACGTGAGCCTTCTGCACCTTGGGGAAGGGACGGAAGTCGCGTTTGCGGAGTTCGGCGACGATCTCGGCCTTTTTGCGACTCGCGAGCACGAGCTCCTTCTTGATGATCATGAGGATGAAGCGAGCCTGGTTCGAGAGGCGGTCGTACACGAGCTCGAGCTCAGAGACGAGGTGCTTCTTGCGACGGTGGTAGTAGTCGAGGCGGACGTCGTAAAAGTCGCTGACAATGTCTTCAGGGGTCGCGTACTTCTTGATCTTGCCGGTCGGGTCGAAGCAGACCATGTTGCTCGTGTTGACCTTGCTCGAGATCTTGAAGACCTTTTCGAGGCCGTCCTTTTCGATCGCCTCCTTCCCGGCCGTCGTGAGCGTGACGACAAAGTGCACAGTCGTGTCGGTGTGGTACTCTTTGTAGTCCTGCGATAGGAGCAAGTACATCAATAGCTGTGGTGAGGCGACGAAAGACCCGCTAAGCCCAACTCGCGCACCTTGACCCAGGCGGGCTGCTTCTCTGTGCCGGCGACCCAGGACTCGAGCATCTCCTTGTAGTTCTGCGTCCAGGTACGGATCGGAAGCTCGGTGATCTCGACCGTCGAGTCGTCCAGGCGTTCGATCAAACCCGAGCACTTGTAGCCCTCCTTGTCCGCCGTTTCGATCGTGCCCTGCGCGGTTGCAGCTGTCTGTCAGCACGCGAAGCTGGCGAAAGCCACAGAAAGAAGAGCCAACGTACCCTGAAGCCGCGGTACCAGGGGTGCATCGGCTCCATCTCTTCGCCGGCGAGCTTGCGACGGAGATTCGCGACGATGTCGGAGGGGTTGAAGTTCGGGATGTACGATGACCAACCCGTGCCGATACCGTCCGTGCCGTTGACGAGCACCATCGGGAGGACCGGGATGTACCTACGAACGGTACAACGAAGTGAGCGACGACGCGCGCGGAATGCACCATTCGAAGACAGAGACGAACCAGTTGGGCTCGATGCTCTGACCGTCATCGTTCAGGTACTGGAGAATGTTGTCATCGTCGGCGTGGAACACGGTCCTCGTAATCTGAGCGACGTTGGTGAAGATGTAACGAGCGCTGGCGGCATCTTTACCGCCCTGCAGTCGCGTTCCGAACTGTCCATTCGGGTCGAGGACGTTCAAGTTGTTCGAGCCGACAAAGTTTTGCGCGAGACCGACGATCGTTCCTTGCAGCGAGACGTCGCCGTGGTGGTAGGCCGAGTGCTCAGAGATGTAGCCCGAAAGCTGTCCGACCTGTGGGAATGGCACGGAGGGGAAAAATATCTCGCGTTAAGCTCATGTCTGCGCAGAGGTGCGGCTCGATCAGCGCCAGTCGCGTCGCTCACCTTGATCTCGTTCTTGAGCTTGCGCTTGAAGCAACCAAAGAGGACCTTGCGCTGGCCGGGCTTGAAGCCGTCGACGACCGAAGGGATCGAACGGACATTGTCGGCCATCGAGAAGAGGATCAACTCCTTGTTGATAAAGTCGCTGATCGGGACCTCGTCGACGTCGTGGTCCATGTACGTCCCCGGCTGTGAGCGTTCCACGGTCGTAAATAAGCGCCGTCAGCGTCCAGTGCCAGGACAGAGCGACCTCGGTGGCATCGTCAGACGACTCACGACAAAGCCGCGCAACCACTCCTTCCGATCGTCGGCCTTCTTCTTGTTGAACGCCATGTCGATCAAAGCGCGGTCGTCGATCGTGAGCTCCTTGAACGGCAACCTGTGCCGGTTCATGTCGGAAAAGTACTTTTTCGCGTCGTTGGCGTCACTCGTACCCAACCCCTTGAAGTACTTGATCTTCCACCCGCGGCCGTCGTGCGTCTCGGCTTTCCACGCTTCGTACTCCGGGATCGTAAAGAAGGAGAGCTCCTTCTTGGCCTTGGTGACCTTTACGATCGGGGTGATGAACTCGACGAGAAAGTTGGGCAGCTTGAGCAGCGACGGGAACCAGTAGTCGAGGAAGTTGATGATAAGACCTTTGATGTGCGATCCGTCGTGATCCTACCCGCTCAAGTCGTTAGGTACCAGTGTAGTCACATTAAGAGCGAGAAGTGAAAAAGCTCACCTGATCGGCCATGATCATCAAGCTGCCGTACCGCAACGAGTCCGTACTGGTGTACACCTTCCCCTGCTGCAACCCCATAATCTGCTTGATAGCCTGAATCTCTGCGTTCTCCAACAACGCCTTGCCGCTCGCCTCGCGCACGTTGAGCAATTTCCCACGGAGGGGGAACACGCCATAGTTGTCGCGGCCGACGACGGCGAGTCCAGAGACGGCGAGCGCCTTGGCCGAGTCACCTTCGGTGAGGATGAGGGTGCACTTGTGACCGTTCCGGGTGCCGGCGTTGTTGGCGTCTTCGAGCTTGACGAGACCGGTGATGCTGCGAGACCCGTCAGACCGCACGAACAGGCGGTTTCGGGGGGTCAGCTCTAATTAGCGGAAGCCATGTCGAAAGGAAACGACGCACCGAGAGCGCTTGTGGCCGTCCGTCTTCTTGAGCGCCTGGTCCTGCTTAAACTTGGCCCAGTTGACGATGTTGTCGATGACGCCCGACGCCGCGACTGCGAGTGACCGCAACAGCGATGGGAGGTACTACCTCAGCTCTCCCTCTCAGACAAGGCGGTGGACTGCAGAAAAATGCCAAAAGCCAAGACGGAGACTCACCCTTCTTGAGGAACTGCTCCGAGAGGACGCACTTTGACCCAAACTTTTTCATCGTGAGGGTCATGTTCTCCTTGGTCTGCGAATCAAAGCTCGGGTTGTCGATCTTGCAGTTGACAAAGAGGGCAATGTGGTTCTTGATCTGGAACGGTTTGACGGTAATGTTCTTGTGCTTCTTCTTGACGAGGTCGACCAAACCCTGCACGATCTGGTCGGCGACGTAGTTGACGTGCGAACCGCCTTTGGTGGTGGCGATCGCGTTGCAGTACGAGACTTGTTGGAATTGCCCGTCCGAAAGCGAAAAGGCGACGTCCCACCGGTCGTTGACGCGTTCGTAGATCACCGTCGGCTTGTTGGCCGCCGCGCCGGCCTCGCCGTCCGCCGCCGCTTTGACGAGGTCGTCGTCGTCTTCCCCACCAAACAGAGCATCCGCCGCCGTAACGGCACCGTCGTCGCCTCCTCCCGCCTTCTTGGCGCCGCGCTTCTTGGCCGCCGTTCCGGTCAACTCGTTGATGCCCCCGAGGAGTTTCTCGACGTAGGCCTTGAAGTCCTTGCACCGGAGGACTTTGCCATTCAGGTAGACTTTAACCTTCGGGATGATACCCGCCATGTCCCACACGCGCTTGTGCAGGAGCGAGAGGATGTCGCGGTCGAAGCCGCCTTCGTCCATGTTGAACCGCTTCAAGTCGGGCGTGAACGTGATCTGCGTGTACTGCTCGCCCTTCTTGTTGTCGGTGATCTTCGGCACGCCCTTCTTCGACATGTTGTTCGAGAATACTTGCTTGTACTTTTTGCCGCGTTCGGAATCGGCCGTCTCGACGATAAACTCGGTCGAGTAGATGTTGGCGAGTTTGGCGCCGTACCCGTTGCGACCTCCCGTCGTCTTGGCTTCGTCGTCGTCATAGTTCGAAGACGTGAGGAGGTTCCCAAAGATGAGTTCGGGGACGTAGATCCCTTCCTTCTTGTGGATCTCGATCGGGATCCCCTGGCCGTCGTTCTTGACCGAGATGCTGTGCTTCTCTTCGTCGATCACGACGCGGATCTCGGACATGGTCGGGTCGCGGACCTGATCGCGTTACGCTGTTTCAGTACAAAGGGCTCGACAGCGAGCCCGCCAAATTGCCCGCCGCACCTTGTTGTCGGCAGCGTTGACCAGGATCTCGTCAAAGATCTTGTAGAAACCGGGCGTGAAGGTCGTTTGCCTGCGTGTTTCGACTCAAAGACTCAGCCTCATTGACACGCAGGGTGCAAAAGACTACATGCGCGAGGGAGGCGGCCAGCCAGGACGGAGAAAGGAAACACGCACCGGTAGACCATCTTTTCGAGTTCCTGATCGTACACCCACATGGGTTGCGTGACGGGCTCGACGCTCCCGATGTAGGTGTCGGGTCGTTTCAGGACGTGTTCCAGTTGGGTGAGCTGCGCGGCGATGCCGGCGGGACGGGCGAGCGAGCGAAGGGGGATCTCGTGGTCAGCGTCACGAACGCTCGTCTTGGGATCCGGCTCGGAGGCACTCGGCAGCACAAAGAGATCAAGAGAAGGAGAGACGGGGAGGTCGACGACTCACCTTGACATAGGTTTCAGTGGCGGATTTCGCTTTCCCTTTCCCCTTGGCGGCGGCGGCGCTCGGCTTGTTGGCGACAAAGTTGTCCTCGTCGTCCTCCTCCTACAACCCACATTCTCTCCCTTTTGTCAGCGTTTATTGCAAAAGTCTCCAGTCGGGGCACACCACACAGAGGGCTCAGACTGACGGGGTCGTTCATGTCGACGTCGCTTGCGGCATCCGAGTCGCCGCCGTTCGTGTCCCGCTCCTCGAGGGGCTGTTTCTTCTTGCCGGCAGCAGCGGCTTTCTTGACGGTCGTCTTGGCTGCAGGCGCTTTGGCCTTGGTGGTGGCTTTGGCGGCTGGTTTCGCTTTGGCAGGAGCCTGGCTTGCGACAACAAGTCAGAACTCTCGCAGCGTTTGGCGGTGTAGTGCGGGTGTGCACGCACTTTTTTCTTTGTCGGTTGCTCGTATGCGTCCGAGCCCGAGTCGTTGTTGTCGTCGTAGGCCTGTCGCAGGAGAATGTTGAAGGATCAACACATGCTCAAGGAGGGGAAGAGCAGAGAGGGGAGAGCGTACAAAGTCGTCTAGAGACTCTTGATCCGAATCTGCGTAGCGAGGCATCTCGCTCCCGTTCTCGCTCGCTCGCTCACACAGTCGAGTCTAGAGCACGACGAGAGCGCGTTTTGGGCAAAGACGAGACCGACGCGTCGACTGCGCGCCTCCCCTCAGCTGTGGTCACCGCTCTCGCGCCTCCCCTCGTCCAATCTCGGCCCCTCCTCTTTGCGGACGAGTGGAGTCGGGCAGGTCAGGCGAAGCATCTTTAGCCCTCAAGCGAGCATCGTCGAGCATGCCTTCGAACAACCCCTTTGCGCCCGCGCCTCCGACCGAAGTCTCTCAGGCTGCGCACCGCTTCCCCGACGTCTTGAACCAAGACCCCGACCTGCGTCATCATCAACAGCAACCGGGGCTCTATCCTCCCCAGCAAGGCTACGGACTCGCATCGCAGCAGACTGGAGGACTGGGCTATGCTCCTTCTTCGCCCTACGGTGCTCCTGCCCCGCCGCAGCCGTTGTCACCATCTCCGCAGCCAGGGTACAACAGTTACCAGCCGCAGTCGCTTCAACCGCAACAGACTGGCTATACCAACTCGGCCATGTACAACGGCGGAGGAGGAGGAGGCTACAATCCCCCACCGCAGCAACCGCAACCGTATTTCTCCGACCTCGACCCCTACTCGTCACTCGGAGCCTCGTCCTTCGCGGCACCTTCCTCCTCTTCCGCCTCTGCCGCCTCGCACCAGCAACAGGGAGGAGGAACGCTCCTCGCCGTACCGCAAACGACGAGTCACCCGAGAAACTATGTCCACGAGAACAAGGCAGCCCTCATGGTCTGGGACGAGTACGCGTGGAAACAGCTCTTCTCGAGGTCAGTCGGCGCTCATTGTCACGAATTCTCTGAGGCCGAACTCGGTTCGGCTCAGGAGAGTCCTAGTTGAAACGATCGGACGCTGACTCGACTCTACAATAACCCCTGTGCTCGGAACGACCCCTCTGCGCAGACTCGACGTAAGCCCTTCGTCTCCCTCCGTGGCTCTCGGGGCCTTTCCGAGCTGACCCCGTCGTCTTCTCGTAATCTTGCACAGGCCCTCCGAGAAGCCTGGGAGACCCGCATCGCCGGATTGAAAGCCGCCTCCAACTCGGGCGCCGACCCGACCAACGTCCTCTCGCTCCAGCGAGACGCCGAAGATAAAGTCGGTGAGTCCTCTTTCATCTTCCGCGTACCAGAAGAAAGGGAGAGAGTCAAAAGCTGAGTCAAAACATTGGGAGATTCGTAGATGGGATCCACGCGAGCAAGATGCAGCTTGATGAAGTGAAAACAGGGTGGCGGCACAGTACCGACGTGGCTTCGTGAGTCTCTCTCCCCATCCGTTCTCTGATCTCCCTTTCTGGACGCACGTTGAGGAGGAAGTCGGGCGACTGACCCGCACTACCGAATGCATCGATTTTGCCGCGCACAGAAAAGCCCGCGTGCGAGAAGCGCTCAACGCAGGTTTATCGTCCCTTCCAGGTGCGTGCTCCTCACAACCTCTCCCCTTTCCTGATTCTTTTCTTTCCATTTCTTTCTCAATTTCCCAGGGACCCGATGCTGATTCAAAACTTTCGCCGTCACCAGCCTATCCCGCTCCTTTGAACCCTTCGCAACTCGGCGGCTCGTTCGTCCACCACGCTCAGAAGGACGCCATCATGGCGCAATATTCGGGGTACTACCAACACCAACCTCAACAACCAGGAGGGGGTTACTTGCAACCACAGGCGACGGGGTATCAGCAGCCACAGATGACGGGCTACTCGAGCTCGATCGGAGTGGGAATGGGAATGCAGCCGCAGATGACGGGTTATGGCGGCGGCAACACGGGTATGGGCATGGAAATTCAGCGGCAGATGACGGGTTATGGAGGCGGCACCGGAACCATGGGTTACGGGGGGTACGGAGGAGGTCAACAGCAGTACTACTGAAAAAAGACCTTTTCCTCCTCCATTTGCTCCACAGCGCAACCAAGTATCGCTTGTCGTGCGCTATGGGGCATGTCAATGCGGTGTACACGGAGAGAGCGCGCACGCACCTTGTCACGCACGCGCGGACGTGCTCCCCTCTCCGCGGACAAGCCGGTTCGTCAAGCGCACTCGCCTCTGTTCTCCATCTCTCTCGGACTCTTCCTTCTCCTCCTTGTCTCCCTCGAAGCCTCTCTGCTCAATGGACCCGCACCTTGCCGAGCAATTTGTGACGCTTGACCCGGATGGTGTGCACCAGCGGCCACTGTGCCAGCTTGTCATCCGCTACACACGCGAGTATCTCGAATAACCGCCTCAATCAGTATTGAGAGTATGAGCCAATGCACTGGTCTCACCCTTGTCCAGCTTGCATGGAGTCCTGACACGGTGCAGAAGTGGATGGTACTTCGGCTTGTATCCAGAGCGGAGGACTCCTTTGAATGCTGGTCAGAAGGGGGAAACGGGGGGTCCCCTCCTTGTGCACAAGGACGCGCCATTGGCCAATCTGAAAGCGCAGACCTTCCTCCCTTCCCTGGCTCAGAGAGAGACAAAGATCGGAGCGCCTTTTTGAGGTTGTACCCGGCATTCAAGTCAATGCACTCCTTCCAAGCGTCTGCACACCTCTCTCATCAGGAAAGTTCCAGCCATTCCGGGGCAACTGGTGCCAGTCACTTCCACCTGAATCAGCTTGGCATCCGGGCTCGTAAGCGATACCGTAACTTGTGAGCTCCTGCACTACCACTCAATGGACAGCCATGGAATGTTTGAACCTGTACAAACCAGACAGATGCACTTGATCTGTGGAACATCACAAAGCTGGGGAAGGTGTTCTGTGTTCCCTATGAGTTCAAGCTATCAACCTCTAGCACATGACGTCACTCCCTCCAGAGACACCAAGGCGCAGTTCAGCTTGCAGTGATGCACATTCCTCAGAGCACTGTGTAGGTCTGTCTCTTTGGTGAAGGAGGAGAAAAGATGCCAAGTTCTCCGAGGTCAGTTTCAGCAGGACACAAGCATGGGCAAAGCTGTGAGCCTTGAACTTATCCGTGCAATCAACACTCTTGAAAGCTGTTGAGGAGTCTCAGAAGTGCCTCTCACTGAAGTGTTTGACAGCCATATTCAAGTAGAGGTGGACCTGATTGCCCCGAATGGCGAAACAGTCGTGTCAAGTGTTTGCCAACTGATATCTCTAATTTCCTTCCACGACCCTGATATTGGCTGCTTGAACTTCTCAAGTAACTACTTTAGAACAGACCTGCAATTTCTTTGTGTCTTGCAGGCAGCTATTCCTGCCGCCCCTAGCTTTTCCTGGCGCGCCCAAACCTTGAACCCCTCGTAATTCCACTGCTCATTCCTCCATACCGCGCAGAAATAGTCATTCTGTTGGAGCGCAACATACAAGCAACCTACTGCAACTTGAGACCCCAAACCAGACCATAAGAAAGGTTCTCAATTTCCTGCGCTCGGGTTTGTTGACTGATGATCTCGGCTCTGCTTTGCCCGCAACCGTCTAGGCAGTACATGGCCTGAGTGTGCTACAGGCTCTCGCAGACACCGCCTGTCTCCCTGTGACAGCCTCCGTGCGGCAGTCGCGGTGGAGCACGCTCCGGGTGAGCACGCGCCTCCTCCGCTGTCCGCGGATACGCCGGTTTGTCGCGAGCTCTTGGTCCTCCCGCGGTCCCGAACCCTTTGCTCTTCTCTTGTTCCTTCACCTTGCTCTTGCTCTCCTTGATTCCCACAATCCAAAGTTCTCCCTACTCCAATGGACCCGCGCATTGCTCAGTGGGTCGTGACCCTTAACCCGAAGGATGCGCGTCAATGGCGGCTTTGTCAGCTTGTCATTGACTCCACGTATAAGTACCTCAGGAGGGCCCGTCTAGATTACACGGACTCTTATGTGGAGTCTTCCGAATTCAAAGCCTTGAGAAAACGGCGGAAGAGATGCATCACACGCCTTGAACGGAATCACATTACCGATCCAGGACCTCCAGTAAGAATTCGGGCGGCCTGGGTATCGCGGAGAGTTCTCGTCTCGGGCAGGGACTGTGCAGAGCAAGTGCGAATCGTAAGATAATGCAATCGAGACGAGCTATGCTAGATACTACGTACCTGTGCAGAGCGAGTGCGAATCGTGAGGAAAACCACAAGATCCGTCTCGCTCGCACAGGTCATCAGGCGCGAGTCCTAGTGACGAGGCCAAGCCTCTGGATGATGAAGGCGATGATGCGCGAGATGACGTATATGAAGAAGACGGGTAACGAAGCAAGAAGACGAGTAACGAACCAACGGACGGATGTGAGAAGGTCAAGTCACTTCGCGCCTCCAACACTGGGTACATGAGGAACTTTCTCATGTTTGGTCCTGAATACAAGAGGGGCACCGGCATCAACAACTTGCGCAGAAAGAGCTGCGGAGTCTCCGACAGCTGCCGGTCAATGACGAACTCGATCGCCTCGAGGTTTTCCCACTCGTACAGGCAATCCGTCGTGTCCGTGTTAGTATCGATACGCAGCGTGAGATGTTCGAGCATGCGCCCGCCGCGGATGGTCTGAGAGCTGATTGGCAGATCCAGCCTGCGGATGATTGGAGTTGTCGCTCCCGTGGGTGAACGTCGCATTTGACGACAAGATCTGCACGCTGCTGAGATTCCCGAGGTTCTCCAGAGTGGTCATGACCTCTTCCAAGTACAACTGTCCGACCTAATGGCGGACAGGGACAGGCGCCTCTCGTAGGCGTAGAGTTTGCAGGTTTGCGAGGTGGGGGAACAGCCCGAGTTTCACGCCGGGGGATCCGCTTCCAGTCGGGGCTGGAGATCCTTGACGTGCGCAAGTGCTGCCGGATGTTCGAGCGTCTTGGCGCAGTACTCGTCGGTCTTGACCGTGGGAACCACGAGGACCGAGAACCAGATCGGGCGGGCGATCGCATACAGGCGCTTGCAGATCCGCAAGTAGGGGGTCGGTGGCGTTCCAAGCTTGCGGTGTTGGTACCGTGCATGCAAGGCAGCAAAGACTTGTGCGAGAATCTCGTCGGGAAGGCTCAAGAGCGTGACGCGAGGCGATGCGGCGGCTGCTGCTGCGCGGGTCGAGCCTGTCGCCAGGCGTGGTGAGCTATCGAATTACATGGTGAAGCGCGGCTGTTCACGCTCACGAGCCATCTTTTGCGTAGTCTCGGCAGCTGATGACGACGAGGTGGTGTTGAGCGAGGCGTCTTTTGCGCGAGCAAAAACGACGGAAGGCGGAGCGACGGCGGAGGTGACGAATGTAGCTGTTTGCCTACGCTCGAAGCTGTGCACGATGGAAGCAGAGACAAGGCAGATGATGGGGAAAGGAGGACAGCGCTTCCATCGCAAACTCGCGACGAACTTCGACAAGCGGCGGCTCGACCGACTATTCTTTCAAAGTAGCAAACGCGATGTGGAAAAGAGCGGCAAGAATATGCGCTCAAGCTATCAACAGATCGAAGTGCACCGACTCCGCTACAAAGAAAAGTCCCCGAAGCGTGAAGCGAACCAAGCCTGCTAGAAAAGCGTCCACCGTTCGACCGCAAAGTCCTCCGTCGCGTTCGCCCTCGTCCACCGGATCTCGTATCTCCCGTTGTCGCTCTGGATGCGGAGGTTGCGAATCTCCGTTCGGTGGCGGACGAGGTAGACGATGGCGATCGAGTTCCGACCCCGAGGGAACCAGTCTGCTTCGTCGAGCTCGATCAAGTCTCCGATGTCAACACTACAGCAGTCGCAGCTGCTCCAGTCAAACCCACATAGAGTGAGTGACACGAGCATCTTGCAGTGCTGCAAAGTGGAAGCCAAGTTGTCGAACCGGTGCTGAATGCAACACGGCGTCAGTCTGGGCTGCTTGGCTTCGACCCTTTTGACAGTGACAGACACGTACTTCGAGGAGGGCATATCGTGAAAGATGAAGACTCAAGTGCTTCAGAGAGGTCCAGTCCTCGTCGAGCCGGAAATCGAGGCCGGTTGCGTCGGAATAAAGAGCGAGATGCGTAATCGAGCACTGCTGGAACGCGCATCGAAGGTCATCCAGAATAGAATCACCGCCATCTTCCACTCCGCCAAAGAGATTCGTTTCGAGCGCTTGTAAGTTCGTGGCTTTTGATCCGTCGAGACTCTGGTTTAAGGCAGGAAGGTCAGCGGCGGAAAGCAATAAGACCTAGAATACGCGTACCTGTTGAGCCAGGAGCTGGATACACCTCGCGATCTCCACCAGGTCGTCGTGGTGGAAGGCGAGAACAAGACTACGCAACGACCACCACGGCAGGTCGGCGAAAACGGCAGAGTCTTCTTCCCGATGAAAGTGAAGTTCGAGTCTCTTGATGCTGGCCTGCTCCAGATTGTCGGCGGTGGGCGTGTCGAATGATCCAGCGTCCAGAGCTATGTCATCAATTGTCTCTGGAAGCCGGCAGCTCTCGAGAGGAAGGCTCTGCGAGGTGACCCGAAGTCGACGTAGATTGAGGCAGTGCTTGAAAACGCGTTGCAGGCCGGTCCTCGAGTCTGTCGAGCCCACCGGCGCACCCTTGTAGTCCTGTAGATTGTCTTTGACGAGGTGAAGGTACAGAGAGTGGAGGCTTGGGAGGCCTGCGATCGCAGCGTAGACCAGGGCCGTGGAGTCGGTATGAACGTAAATCTCGACATCGCGCACAGCGGCGCGCTTGTCGGGGTGCGAGTTGATCAGATTTGCCAAGAACAGCTCGGTTTTCTTGCGCGAAGCGTAAAAGCTGATTTCTTGAAGCCACAAGCGTTCGACGAGCGTCGAGACGCGTTTGCAGATGACGAGTACAGGCGAGTGGGGCTTCTGGCTGTACGCTTGCCTCTCTTCAAGGTAGTACTCGGTGAAGATGCGCTCGAGAAGCTCATCGGGTAGGCTGAGCAGCGACGTCGTGGGCTTGATATCTGCGACTGCGAATCGACAAGTGGGGGCAAAGAAGAGTCGTGAGCTCTCACTCGCGGACAAGACGCCGGCGGGCTGAGCCATCATGCGTACCGGGTTTTTCCACGGGCATTCTTCTGCTGTAGCGCTGCCGCTGCGCTGGACCGCCTGCGCTCAACCTTGCGAGTGAGGCGGATCGAGCGGTCGTCGAGTGCGCGCGCGCGGTGGTGGAAGAGCGGCCCTTTGAAGGGCAAACACAGGCGCAGGCAGGTGACGAAGATTCTGGGCGGGAGAAGGCAGCCCGCTCCGTTCGCGTGGTGCGCAAAAGCGGGAGTAAAGGGGAAAAAGAAACAGGCTCGCCAAGTGGCTCGGCGGCAACTTCGTCCGCACAAAAGGAGTTTGATGCTCGTGCAAATTGGTTCAAAGCCCGCAAGAGTTGGAGAGATACTGCCGTTGCATGTCCAAGGAGGGGGAGAGACTGCCCATCACGAACAACAAGCCTGCCTCAACTTTTCCCCCAGCGTCAAAGTCTCCCTCTCCCCGATCCGAATCACGCCGTCCTTGTCCTTCCCGTCGACCCCACCTGATCCCTTTCGACGATGTTGATGCCGCCGATGGGTGTGCGAGTCGCGGATGTAAGGCGTACCGGCGTGCTCGTCTTCCGAGAGGGCTTCGGCGCGGCGGATGGCGAGGACGCGACGCGTGAGGTATTCGAACCTGGCGGGGAGTAGAGTCCTTTGATCAGTAGTTGTTTAAAAGAGAGTGGATGAAGATTGACTAGGCACGAGGGGAACTCACACCTCCTGCACACCTTCGCCCGTCTTGGCGCTCGTCCACCTGAAATGCCGAATCCCTTCATCCTCGTACCTCTGCTCCTCTTCCTCTAGCTCGCATCCTTCCCTCTCGGTGTCATCCTCTTGTCCTTCCGGAATCTCCTCCGCCTCCCGCTCCAGCTCATCAAGCTCGTCGGCCTCCTCCAATCCCTCCCTCCGATGATCTGGCGCGCCACCTCCTTCCTCCAGAACCGCATCGACGTCTTCCGAGCCGAGTAACCGACCCTCGGGGTCTCGATAGGGTCCTCCGATATAGACGGCGGGAGGTGCCCCCGCTGGACCGAAGTGGGCCGGCGCGGGAGGCGGAGAAGTCGCATACAAGAGATCGGACAGAGGGGCGTCGAGTTCAAAGGTGACTGCGGTACCGGTCGTGGTTGCTGTTGCGACGGAGCCGGCGTTGGAGGAGGTTGTGGAATTCGCTGTTGACGTGCGCGAGGTAGGGGGTCGATCGATGAGGAGGTTGGGGTCGCGGTTGGAAGATTGAGGATCGAGAGCAGAGGGGGCGACTTGTTCGCCGTCGACGACCACTTTCGGCAACTCGTCTTGCGCAGCCGAGGTATTTGACGAAGAGGTCGCCCTGGTCGCAGCGAGTTTGTGTTGGCGTCGTGCGGCGGCTTCTTTGCTGCCTTTCGGCGGGAGCACTTCGACGCTGACCGTCGGAGGCGGCCGAGCCTGCTCGACACCGTTCCCGACTCTGGCTGCTCGTCTCCGTTTCTGCTTGTCGCCGCTAGCTTCTGCCCCTTCGACCGCCCCTCGCGGAGGAACCAGTTTTTGCAAAGCCCTCTCCACCTCGTCCTGAATCTCCTTCGCGCGCTTCTCTCGCTCCGGATCGCCCCGAACCTCGTCCGCCTTGGTCCCGACACACGCCCAGCTGAACAACCTCGGATCGTCGACGGGGCATTTGGTGCTGAATTCGTGGAACCAGCTCGTGATAGATTCGGCGGTCTTGGTTGGTGAGAGGGAGGAGGTGAGGGAGTAGAGGATGAGGCAGGCGTCGGAGGAGCGGTAGAATGCTGGAGCGAGGGAACGGAAGCGTTCCTGGCCTGCAATGGAGAGTCAGTCCCTTTAGCAAAAACTGGGCACGTTCGAAGCACCGTATAATGGCGGCAGCGACTCACCTGCCGTGTCCCAAACCTGCAATCGCGCCTCGTCGGGTCCTTGCGGTTCCGCTTCCGTTCCCCGGTTCGCCACCTCCTCATCGTCGATATCATATCCCGGCACCCGATCAACCTGGACTACTCGACCCAAAAAATCGCAACCGATCGTCGCTCTGTAAATTCCGGTGAAGCGGTCCCTGACGAAGCGTTCTCGGAACGCGGTTTTACCGGTCGCGGCGTCTCCGATGAGGACGAATTTGAGGATCGTGGGTGGCGCAGACGGGATGGGCGCTTCTGGATGCTTGGGCGGAGGAGCAGAGAGCGGATGCGAAGCCATGACGACCGCACTTCTCTCTGGGTCTCGGCGTGGAAGAGCGAGAGCGAGTGCGACCGGACAGCGGGTCCTCCGGAGTGACTAATTGTGACCTCGCGTAGCCCGTAAGCGGCCTCAGAGCGTGTAGCCAACTGTGTTCAGAGCGGCGAGGATATGAAGCAACCCGCCTCCTCCTCGATCGAATTTGGCTCGACTCCGCGCGGCCGACTCACGCGGAAGCAAATGTCTCATCGCCAGAGGCTGGATCAGATTCACTCTCGCGGCGTCCGGCGTGTGGCACACAGGTGGGAACGGCCGTCCGACCACGGACCGTTCCCCTTCCTGCCGGATAGAGTCATTCGCCGGTGACAGCCCGCAATGCTCGTTTCCTCTCATGAAGAACGTCCTCGTCGCATCTGTTTTCATATCGAGCCTCGGATGACCCAGGAACGAAAGAGGGAGAGGGAGAAACGGATACATTTCCTTTCTTCCAACAATTCGGGAATTTGGCTCACTACTTGGATCTTCGCTCATATACAAAACCTCGGCGCGCTCAGAGTGCATGCGCCTGTCATTGCCGTCCCTCAAAGCTCAATCAACTCGCCCACCTTCTGCTCTTCCCGCTCCTCTTCCTCTTCTTCCTCCTCCCTTCGCCGATCCGACACGTTGTTGGTGGTGTTCCAAGGATTCTCCCGCGGTACGTTCGGCAATCCCAACACCGACTGCGACTGCGAGTGCGGGTCCGTTTGTGGCACCGGTGGGAATTGGGAGGGTTTGTAGAACCCGGCGGGTTGTTGTTGCTGCTGGTAGTGCTGTTGCTGCTGTGGAGGAGGAGCGGCGGCGGCGGCGGTATCGTATCCTTGCTGCTGCGGGGCGACCGAAGCCGAAGCCGCGTCGACAGTCTGCGGCGGTGGGACGACGACGGCGGGCACCGCATACGCCGGCAACGGTTGTCCGTAGCCCCCGGCGGCGGCGGCGGCGGTTGGAGGTGGTGCGTAGTGATACCGCGTCGTCGTCGTCGTCTTTGTCATCGCGGCGGTGGTGGGATCTTGATAAGGAGTAGTGAGGTAGGGGGAGGCGGAGGCGGTCGGGATCGAATATGACGAGGAAGAGGAGCGGTAAGCTGTTTTGCGAGTCAAGTGGAGGAAGGGGTTTTTTTTGGTTGGGGGGGGGGGGGGGGGGCGTAGGAGAGAGAGAGTCAGTTAGGGTACGCGTTAACTGGATACCGGTAGCGTGAGAGCAGAAAGAGATAAAGAGAGAGAGAGAGAGAGAAAGAGAAAGAAAAAAGCCTCCCCGGTGAGAAGAGTGATGAAGCTCACCTTGAGGCTGAGGTTGAGGCTGCTGCCCGATCACCCGCTCGGTCAACAGTCCCGCACCATAAAGCCTCGCCGCCTCACTCAATTTCGCCTCCATCTCTCTCAAGATCTGACCCCTCGTACGCGCGTCGCGCAAACTGCGGTCCAGTTTCGGTTGGAGGACTTGCGAGACGAGGTGGTAGGATTCGTGGGATGTTGGTGGATAGGCGGGATCGAGTTGGGAGGAGGAGGAGAGGAGGAACTGAGAGAGGTGGGATTGTTCGGCTGCGGTGAGGTCATACGAAGGGAGGTGGAACGCCGTTTTTGGCGCCGTCTTGGATGCCGCTGTCGCTCCGTTGTCGGAGGAGGAGGAGGGAAACAAGTCGGAATAGGTCTGTGCCGGTGCCGATACCGGTGCCGGTGCTGAAGCGCGAGGTCGAGACGACGACGACAACGACGCTGCTTCGAGGTCTCTCAAACTGGCGGCGATCGCGGCTGCCAAATCCGGGTCCTCTTCCTCCTCCGCTTCTTCCTTCTTGGAATCGGAAGAAGATTGGATTTGAGAGGCGTAGGAAGGGTGGTAGCCCGTCGTTGAGGACGAGGAAGGCGGAGGGGGAGGCCAGTGACGGACGGGACCGTGGGAGGCTGCGGAGGTGGATTCGGCGAGGGAGGCTTGGATCGCGCGTTGGAGGTCGGCGTCTTCCTGTTCTACCTCGTCCTCTCCTCTGCGTCGCCTTGTCGTCGTCGTGGTGGCTTGCTGCTGTTGTTGGAGGATGGTCCTGGCGACTTGTGCGCCCTTGCCTTGTTTGATCTGCTTGGCGCAGGCGTCGCACACCCTGACCGACTCGGTCGTGATACCATAATGGGGCAAGGGCATACTCTGACTCGAACACTGCTGATCAAACACGTGTCCGCAATTGCGACAGTGGTGTTTGCGGTTAAAAGTCGAGAATTCGGTGCGGCAGCGGGTGCAGTAAGGAGAGTCGGACCAGTCGGGAGCCGAGAGGGAATCGACCATGGCGGCGGTGGTGTGGGCGTCGGCTTGGGCGGGGAAGGGGACGCTGGTGGTGGCCCGGAGGCGGCGGTAGAGGTTGACGAGGTCGGATTGGGAGAGGAGGGGACGACCGCTCGCTTCGAACGCGGCGGCCCACTCTTGGAGTTTTTGGCGCGCGGCGAGTTGGACGTCCCGATTGACGGGAGGGCGGGTGGTGGAGGAGGAGGTCCCCGAGGAGGAGCAGAGGTGTTCCAACTGGTTGACGGCTCCGCCTGGCCCGATTGAAGCAAACGCTTTGAGGAACTGGTTGCCCGCGTTCTTTACGAGTACGTCTGCGAGTTGGAGAGCGAGGAGTTGTACGTTTGGGTTTTCGTGGCCGAGGCGGGTGACGAGTCTGAGTGCGGCGTCGGTCGGGGGGACGGTGGCGGACCTGACTGCGTCTGCGATGCGGAGTGCTGCGTCCAAGTCGAGGGGGGAGTTGGCTGGTAGCAAGTCCGAGGTGCATTGCTCTGCAGAGTGGATGTGGGAGTGGGTGTGGGTGAGTGGGGCGGTCTCGAAAGGGGTGGCGAGAGGGGAGAGGAGAGGACTGGACTGACCGACGAGTTGATCAAACTGGGACGAGTTGCCCGAGCCCCACAGGAAGGCCATCCCTACTGTAGGCACTCTATGGTTGCGAGTGAGTGGAGAGAGGTGAGGAGGTGACGCAGCCTCGCCTGACGCGGAAGCAACAAGATGTCAACTTGGGCACGCGCTCGAGTCGAGTGGCGTCGCTCTGTCTCTTCACTCTGCGCACCAGTGCAGCCAGACATGCCACCCCGCAGACGCAACTCGTCTCAGCAGCACCAGCCACCGGCCGGAGCCTCCCAACCGGCCGCAGTGTACGGCCCCCGCTCGGCGTTGACTTCGTTCCTCCGCGAGCAGGGCATCACAGGCGCAACCGCGTCCCAGTTCAGGCCACGCACCGGCCAGAGGTTGGACACCCAGCCGCAGAGTGACGACGCCGACGCCGACGCCGACGCCGACGCGCACGCCGACGCCGACCCGACTGCCGCCAACGCAGACGCAGGTCCCTCGACCGCCAGCACCACCTCCACCTCGACCACCACCACCCCGGCCAAGAAACGCAAACTCAAGAAACCCGAAGGCGTAGACCAAGACGGCTTCCGTCTCGGAGGGTCCCAACTCCCCGCTCCCGCCCCCAAAAAAGGTCGCTACGAACACCGACCGGTCGGCTCGTTCGCCGTCTGCGCCGACTGCGGCAAGAAATTCACCGTCTCGAAATACACCGCCTCGAACCCCAACGCCCAAGTCGGTGGCGTGTTGTGTCAGCCGTGTACGAGCGAGTCGATCGAAGAGAGGGCGACTTTTCCAGGCGCCGGTGCTAGTGGGGCCAGTACGCCCAAGAGGCCAAAGGCACCGCCGAAGAAGAAGAGTCAACGCGGAGTCGACGAGACTCTCTTTACTCCCATCCCGACCCTCCAACAAGCCTGCCTCGCCGTCAGTCCCCACCCTCCCCCTCCCTTCCCTCCTTCTAGTCTCTCGACTTTTTGAGCTAAACCCCCCCCCCCCCCTGCTCCTCCCACAGCTCGTGAGCCAATACATCCACAGCGTCGAAGCCCTCGGTGACCTCGGCCCCAAGAACCTCGACAAGGTCAGCAAGATTGTCGCAAAGAACCGCGCCCTCGACGACCTCAACTTGAAACTGTTCCTCGACGTCGGACACCGCGAGATCAAGTTGTATGATTGCACCAGTGCGTCACTATTCGAGTCGATATTCTTTTTTTCCCCTCCGCTCTTCCTGTATAGTGTTTAGGGGGGGGAAAAAACTCACAACAGGTGACTTGCTTGGCACGCACGAACGCTCGCGCGCACGCGCAGAAATCACCGACCGCGCCCTCGGCTCGATCTCGACTTTTGCCCCTCACCTCGTCCACCTCACCCTCCTCCAATGCGGCCGCCTCGACGACGACGTCCTCACCGCATGGTCCCACCCCGTGACGGGTTTCAAAGAACTGCGACACTTGACCTTGTACGCGCCTTATTTGGTCAGGGCTGAAAAGTGGAAAAAGTTCTTTCAAGGGATTGGTGCGGGTGCGGACGAGGACGAGGATGGGGATGGGGTGGTGGTGGGTGAGAAGGAGAAGGAGAAGAAGAGGCCAGAGTTGGAAACGTTCCAGTTGAGGATGTCGTCCCGTGCGTTTTCTTGTCGTTTTCTTCCTTTGCCCTCTTTCCCCCGAATCTCTTGTCTCTCTTCCTTCCGTGGCCTCGATCGACGGGCTGATGATTGGGCTTGATAAAATTGCCGCACGCCACTCTCCGCCCAATTGACGCGCGCGCGCGTGAACAGGCTTCAACGACGAATCGCTCGCGGCGTTTGTCCAACACAACCCTCACGTCGTCCACCTGCAACTCTCCGAACTCGGCAAACTCACCTCTTCGTCCCTCTCGCTCTTGCACCCCCTCGCGCGCTCGGTCGTCCCCGACTCGATCCCAACGTTGCGGACTCTGGACCTCTCCCGCCTCGGGACTCCACAAGGTCAAGTCCTCCTCGACAAGGACCTCATCTCGCTCCTCGCGACTGGTTTGGGCGCCGGACTCGAACGCCTCGTCCTCGATGGGAACGTCCTCTTGACGGAACAGAGTTTGACCGAAGGAGTGAGGAGGTATTGTCATCGGTTGAGGGAGCTCAGTTTGAGTGATTGTGAAGGGATTAAAGGGGAGGGGGTCGAGGCGATGTTTACGGGGAAGTGGCCTGGCGAGGAAGAGGGGGAGGAAGAAAGAGGGGAGGGGGTTAACGGTGAGGATGGCGACGTGGCGATGAATGGTGGAGAGCTTGAGGACGAGGGACAGCAGCAGCAGCAGCAGAACGGCGGTGGCGCCGCGGAAGTTGCGACCGCTTCGACGAGCGCCGCCGCCGCCGACGAGAACAACAACGAAGGGAACTCGTCGCAAAACGGAGGCGACCGCAACCGCGAGGGAGAAGGAGAAGCGGCAGCGCACGACGACGACGACGACGACGACCAAGATTTGCCCCTGTTCGAACCCGGACGACCGTGGCGTTCCCCCGGCCTCACCCTCCTGAACCTGCACCGCCTCACCTCCGTCAACCCCTCGACCCTCTCAAGCACCATGGCCCACTCGTCCCACTCGCTCGAGTACCTCAACCTCCACTCGTGCGACGAACTCGACTCGAACGCACTCATTGACACTCTGGCGCAAAAGGCCGACAAGGTCCGAGTGTTGGATGTGAGCTTCGTGAGAGCCGTCGACAACTTTGTCGTCCAGAAGTTGCTGGACGGGTGCGACAAATTGAGGGTCTTGTTCCTCCATGGCAACAACCGCGTCACGAGTGACGTCCCGAGAAAGGTGGGGCTTTTTCTCTTCTTGTCTCTTGTCTCGAACTCGTCTCTCAACTCTGTTCACCTCGTCCTGACGTTTGTTTCGAGTCGTTTCTGGGTTACAGCGTGGCGTCCACCTTCGCGGCCTCGAGAACGCCTTCTATTCCGAGGTGCCGGCCGGCGTCCCTTGGGAACAGTAAAATCCCACCAGTCTTAATCGCTTGGTATCTCCCTCTTCTTCTCCTTCTCCTCCTCCCTCTCCCTCGCCAATGCCACCTCCATTCCTTGCTTGATTGACTGGATCTCTCCCGATGCTTGCCATGCTTGTCTGTCCCCCCCCCCCCCCCCCCCTTGAAAATGCGTCCCTCAAAACTTTTTGTAGCCTCCCGCTCCGATCCGCCGCCTACATTTTGTTCTGTACCTTTGCTTTCGCTTGCCCATTGGACGAGCAGCTCTCGAAGTAGACAGGTATGCACGAGGGGAAGCGGGTAACAAAAAGATACGACAGCGAAATGCAAGGAAAGATGACCAAGACCTAGACACCGTCCACCTCCATCGAGTCGTGGTCCGGCTTCACGATCGGCGCGACCGACTCTTGCTTCTTCAGTGGCGTACGCTGGAATTGCGCCTTGCCGCCACCGTCGCCGCCGCTCGCGTCTGCCGCCTCCTCCTCCTGCTTGACCTTGTCCCTCGCCTCCTTGATGACTTTGCGACTCGCATCAAAGTACCGATTCGGATGATCGACCGAATCTCCCCCTCCCAACCCTTCCCCCTTGGGCACACTCCCACCCCCGGGCAATTTGGCGTGCTGCAACTCGAACACGCGCGTGCACGCGACGTGGTAGTGACCCGCTTTCGTCGCCGCGAGGATCTCTTTCAGGTCGGTGTTGGTCATCATCGAGCCGACGGTCGAGTGCAGGAGCGAAGTGAGGCCCGCTTCCGAGTGGTGGCGGAAAGGACAGCCGTGGACTTGGCCCGCGCCAGGAACCGGACCGGTGATGATGGTCGTACACCTGTGCGGGTGCAAGGCTCGTCAGCAAAATGCATCCTCGGCCCGCAAAGTTTCTGACCCGAATCCGGGAGAACCCACGATTTCGGCGTATAGTTTTTGCGTGAACCTTCAAGTCCAAACTGGTGGCGAATGTTGTACCGGTACTCTTTGTTGAACTTGTCGTCCGTGATGGTCGAGAACGACTTCCGCCAGAACGCGAGCGCTTCTTCGACCGAGAGACCGATTCCCTGTCGCGCGCGCTTCCTGTCATGTCAGTCCCACAACTCTCACTCGCGATTGAAGGACAAAAATGGACGACTCGCCTTGAGGAAGAGACCGTATTGCTGTCGTCCTTCGTGCTTGAGATGTTTGCTCGTCTTAAGGGTATCTTGCAGTTGCCGCATGCACAACGGGAAGCTCTGCACCGCGAGCTCCGGCACCATCTCGGCCGTGATGGCCTCGCCGTCGGCGCTCGTCGCAAAGTTGTAGTCGGACGTGATCCCGGCCATGAAACCCATCGACAGGTGAGACAGGATCGGGATCAGTCGAGTGTCTTCGTCCAACCTTGGAAGGGCTTTCGCCGTGAGCTGAGAACGGATGCGGGAACGGGCAGTCAGCGGTTGAGCGCACGCAGCCACGACTGGGCAATAGATCCCTAACGCACCTCGAGTCCGCGCTGCAGGCGTGACGAGAACTCGGCAGCAACGAGCGAATACTCTTGCGATTGCGGTACGTAGGCCTTTCCACCTCGCAGGAGGACTTTCCGCTGCGCCACCAGATCAGTGACCTTTGTCCACTCAACCTGTTGGCGGTGAGGAGTCAGTCGGTGTGACGATGGTTTTGCCGCTTAACGACGGGTGGATGAAAGCAGCAATACCTTGAAGAAAGATTCGTTGTGCAAGTCTTTCAGGCCAGATGCGGCCATCAAGCTCGAAGCCAGGCTAGCTTGTTCTTCCCTCGAGACCTGAGGGTACGATTCAGTGTCAGACACTGTCTCTAGACCAGGCTATTCGAGGTATTCACCTTTTCCCAGCCAAAGTTGAGGCTCTCGACGAAACTTCGCCGTTCTTGCGGGTCATCGGTCTCGAACCGGATCCGGAACAGTTCGCGTTCTGCTTTGAGGAACCTCTGTCGGAGTTCTTCTCTGAGAACGAGTCGGCGCGTCAGTTTCGGGGCAGTTCCCGCTGGTAGGAAAGACACAGGACGCACGATCGGCAAAAGGCCAGCCGGAGGATGAAATGCGAGTACTGGTCCTTCTTGCGCTCCTTGTCGACATCGGCGAACTTGTTCGAGTCGGAGTGCAAGGGCATGTACTGGGCGGCGCGCTTCTCGACAATCTCCTTGATCTCCTTGAATGGCCGATTCCGTGCCTGCGCCGCCTCGATGTCCGCGAGAACTATGCGGGAAACGGGTGGGTCAGTCGAGCGACCTACTGCGACTTCACCTCTAATGGCTGGCGTGTCTAGAGTGCCTGAGGTGCAAGAGAGGAGGGGAGCAAAGTCGCGAGAGACTCACGTCGCAACCGGTCAATCGCCCAGATCTCAAACTCCTCGAGCGTGACCTCGTCGGTCGGCGGGCGTTCATACAGGTTGAGCCTGTGCGGGTACTTGCCCGAGCGCGGTGCGAGCGAGACCTCGGCGGCGTAACCTGCAGCCGAAGTCGAAGCGAGCGGTCCTCCCGACGCAGCGTGGGAAGACCGAAAGGAGCCTTGGCCGCGTGCTGCAAACATGGCGCTTGGCTTCTAGCGCAGCACTTGTATGTCTGGTCTGCTTTGGATTACCGAGAGGGACCAGGAGAGAGAAAGCAAGTCTTCATCAAATCGCGACCGCGACTCGACGCGTTTTGCGCGCGTCTCCGCCGAGAGAGCGAAGAAACTCTAGGAAACGAGGAGACGGGGTATTGCATGCTGCGACGTGAAATGTATGACGTTACTATCAAGACTCGAGAGGGGCGGCACGCGATATGTGACAAGAGATGCGAGTTGCGAGGGAGCTGAGAACGCCAGTCCGGAGAAGAACCGGCGAGTCGTGAAAAGGGAGACTGAAGAATAGTGGGTATGAAGTGTTGGTGAAGGCGACCCGCCCGGATCAGACGAGTCGGCGACCGCCAGCGCCACCGGAACCAGAACCGGGCCAATCGAACCCGCGCGTGGCGCGAGTCGGGCTCGGAGTCATGCCTCCGCTCAAGAGTGGATCCCCTCGCTGCGCTTCGGGCGAGTTGGTCAAGCTCCGCTGGCGAGTATGGCTCCCGCCTGCGTTGGGCGAGCTGTCGATGCTGGTCGACGTGCCGGACGCGAGCGAGGCATAGTCGGGAACGATCGACGGAGGAGGCTGCACTCCCGTCAGATTCTGCCGCGAGTCGCTGAACGGGTCGATGCCGTCTCCGCCGCTGTTGGTCGAAGACAGCGACGACGACGAGTGGTTTAGAGGGAGTTTGGAAGAGGACGACGGCGCTCGCAGCATCGGCGGACCGTCGGACAGGCTCCAGCCCCGCGTCGGAGCCGGTTGTTGGGGATAGCCGCCATACGCGGAGGCGACGTGGCCCTGCGAGCTGTAGCCGTGGCTCGACTGCGAGAGCGGGTGCAGTTGATCTGACGGCGTCGAGTAGCCCGACGCGTATTTGCCGCCCGGTCCCGGCGACTGCAACGGCGACGCGTCATCCCAACCGCCGTCGAGGACATTGACGAGGTCGTGCTGGTTGAGCGTGTCGTCGTCGTCCTCGAGCTCTTCGACCGAGTACAGCCCGATCGGCGGCGGCAGGTTGAGCGAAGTCGCGTCCTCGTTGTACGCGCCAATCTGAGCCCCCCAGCGGTCTTCGTCCGGTCCGCCGTACGACGACGCCGTCTCCGAGTCGGCAAACGTGCTGAGGCTCGACCGGCTGTACACCTGCCGCGAGCCAAACTGCCGCTCGAACTCGCCCTTGCGCTTCTCCTCCCGCCGGACCTTGCGCAGTCGCGACTTTTCCCAGTCCTCCCATCGTCGCAGGGGCACCGCCGAGGCTGCGTTCGCCCCCGTGGCGGCGCCGTGATCGTCGGCGCCTTTCGCCTCGCCCGAGACTTTGCGAGTCTCGCCCCAGGAAAAGTCGTCAAACTTGCTGAACGCGTACAGCGGCAAGACGCAGTTCCAGATCGGGAGCGCGATCAAATAGATGAGCATCCAGCCGACATAGACGAATTTGAGGGTCGCGAGTACGATCAAGACGGCGGGAAGACCGAGGACTCCGACGAGGAGGATGAGCGGGATCGCGTCACCGAACGAGCTCGGCGGCTGGATGATCGAGTTGATGATGAGGGCGTAGGTGAGGCAGATGGCGATCGGCAAGACGACGGTGCCGATCAAGTCGACAAAGGTGACGAACTGCATCGAGAAGCAGAACGTGCCGCACAAGTTGCGGACGAGGACGAGCTCCATGAGGTTGTGGACGGTCGAGTTGATCCAGCGCCGGCGCTGAGAGAGCAGGACGCGGAACGTGTCGGGAACGACCGTGCGACACCTCGCTTGCGGGCAGAACATCATCTTGCGGTTCGGGAAAGTGCGCAAGAGGATCGTCGTCAGGAATCGGTCCTCGCCGAGGAGGAGCAGGTTCTTCTGATGAAGAGTCGTGACGACGCTCTGCGAATACTCGGCAGTGATGGTCGGCGAGACGAGGACGGGGAACCAGTCGCCGTCGTCTTCCTTGCGCGCCTTGATCCGGTACATCGAGAAGCATCCGGGCAAGCAAGTGACGCCGCCAAAGACCGACTCGAACGCCTTGGCTTGGTGGTGAGAGATGAAGTATCTGCAACACACGCCGGGTGGGGTTTAGTACCGGTGCTCCCCACGACGTGCAAAGACGGTTAAGGTGCTTACTCGAAGACCTGAATCATCGTCACCCAGGACTGGCGCTTGTTGGCGATCCGAGTCTCTCCGCAGACTCCCATGATCAGGTTGTCGTTCTGCATCACCCGAACCAGGTGCCCGAGCGACTCCGGATAACACATCGTGTCGGCGTCGACCTGGGCGGTACAAAGTTGAGAGGTGGGTCAGAGAGTCGTCGTACGAGGTCATCGAGACCGCGCGTCAAAGAAAAGAAACGCACCATCAAGCAGCACTCGAAAAAGTCGGGCGTGACGCCCATGAGGCTCTGCGTCTTGCGGAACAAGTCATAGTCGAGCGGCGACATGCGGTCGTTGTACGTGACGTGGCCGAGAAAGTTCATTAAGATCATCTGCGAGTCTCGCTTGCCTCGGTTGCCCGGTTTCGGTTCCGACCCTTCGGCGGGCGTGCCGCACTTCACGACGACGATGATCGGTGTGCGGTGCCCGGCCACCTGGGTGTAGTGACCGGCATACACCATCGCCTGGTTGTGGGCTTTCGAGCCGTCGGCGATGGCGATGTAGCTCATCGGTTGCGGGTCACCGAACCGCGGGTCGCGCTCAATCATGCTGACAACCATGTCGGGCGTGCTCATCTTTTCGCCCGAACCCGTGATCATGCCGTCACACACAACGAAGAGGAGCTTGCGCGCATCCGAGTAGGTCGTGCCCGAGATCGAGTCGAGCGTCGTCTTGATCCCGTCGTAACCCTCCGAGTAGCACGTCACGAGGCAGACTGTGAACAGTTCGGCACCAATCGCGGCCATGCTAATCATCCCGTCCGGTCCGAGCGGCGCGTTAAAGTCGTTCGAGTTTGACTTTTCGTCGAGGTTGGGCGAGAGTGGCAGCGCCTTTTCCGCGTTCCGGCCCTTGCGCCCGACAATCCCAGCGCCCCCGCCTTTCTTCAACCGTTGTGTCTGCTGACGCTTCAAGTGCGACTCGGTCCAAGGTGCGGCACCGGTCGTGTTGTTGACGTCGATGTTGGCACCTTCAGGGAGGACGGCCGGCGAAACGACTTTGCGGCGGAGGTTCTTCGGTTTGGCGACCATACGATCGGCGAGGTACCATGAAAAGACGACGGCCATGAAGAAACGAGCGAGGACGATCCCCATGATGAGCACGAGCGAGACGTAGAGGAACAAGTTGGCGACGAAGCAGCCGGGAGTGATCTTGTCGATGTGGCCGGCGTAGTACCGCTGAGTGAGGCAGTGCGTCGTGGCTTTCAGTTCGTCCGTGTTATGAAAGATCCGCGTGCCGTCCCGAGATCCGCCGGTCGAGTTGCCGAGCAGGGTCCGAATCGCAGCATCGACGACGTCGTCCTTTCGCGGGTTCGGAAACGCGTTGATGTACGGCGTCAAATTGAGCACGTTGCCGTCGAGGACCAAATAGTTGGTCAAGTTGGTGACCTGGTTCCAGTTGTAACCGACTTGACGAGTCGTGTTCCGGAGTCCGAGCGTCGACAGGTACGATTCGGTCGGGGCACCCATCGCGCACGAGGTCGCGTTCGCTTCCGACTCGGACGTGCACAGTCCGACGGTCGCCCAGGCCCTGTCGCCAAAGTCCTTGCAGCCGGGGAAGCTCGAGGCGCTGCGGTCAAACATGCCCGTCACGTCCGAACCGCCGAACGAGTTGCCGATCGAGGCGATCGAGCTCGGTGTCTTCGAGCTGACCTGCATATTCCACCCTTCAATACCGACGTAGCCTGTTCCCGCGTGATGATATGGGTGTTAGCTTTCCCCGCCTCACCAAACTCGGCAAGAATCGGCGCGGCGTACCTGGCTCGGTTCCTAACCGCTGGAAATAGCTCGCCGAGTTGTGTCCGGAGTTCGGGCAGAGCGTCCGGTTCAAACCCATCGTGATGAACCCGATGATGCCCATCAAGAAAGCCGAGATTTCGCACAGCGCGACTTTTTCCTTCCAAGCGCGTTGCTTGACCGGGTCCGTCATGCCAAAGTGCCGCAAGACGGGCCTCGGCGCCCAGAACGTGACGACCTCGACGAAGAGAGACCACGGTTGCCACCACGGTTCGCGCGTGACCAGCGTCGGCACGCCGTTGACGAGTTTCGTCTGGACTTTGCCGCCCTGTTTCCCTGCTGCACCGAGTCCGGCCGGGGCGATGAGCGGCGCCGGCGCGACGAACCGATCGGGTCGAGTGAGCGTCTTGCCACGGGTAAGAGCCCGCTGCGGTCCCTGCTGGTTCGCTTGATACGGGTTCGCGTCGGCATCGCGGACGGTCCCTCGTTGGGCGCCTCGCACTGTCGGTCGCCTCAGCACATTCCCGCTCGACGGATTCCGTCCAACGCCTCCTCCTCCAGGACCTAATCGAGATGCGCCATTGGGCGCACCGGGCACGCCGTAGCGCGCAGTCGGGTTCGGGAGGTAAGCGGACGAAGCGGCAGTGGAAGGGTATGCTGTCGAGTGGAACGCGTTCGGATCGGCTTCGTACGTCTGCTGCGGGTCGAAGCGAGGCGCGTTCGGGTTCTGAGATGGATATGACATGTTGATGCGACTAGGCGTCCTTCACGAGGCGAGACGGCCGAATGCTGAACTTCACGGAGGCGAGATTTACCGTGCCGAATGAGAGCAGTGTCGCGCACCGCCGAGGGTCGCTGCGGTGATGGGGCGCTGACGTCTGCTATCGAGGTCTGACTATAGCGTACGTCTCTACAGAACCAGTCGCCTGTGGGCAAGCCGCGGTCAATCTCATTGTGTCTGTTTCCGAGTTCACTCGAAGAGGACCGTCCTGCGTACCTGCCTAGAGTCTGCACGCGTATTGTGAGGCAGCAGCCACCGTCTCTGTACCTGATCGATGACTCCGTCACTGGCACCGTGACCCTGAGCGACGAGACTTGAGGTGGTTTGAGGCGCGTGCTTCGGTTCGATCGCAAAGACGGACGCGCCGTCGAGACGGCGAGTTGGCGGGGGCACGCGGGGCTGACCGGCAGCCAAAAGCGTGTCAAAAAGAGCGTGTAGTAGCTCAAGTGTATACTCGCAGCGCAGCGCACGGAATCGGTGAGCAGCTCGCCCTGTGGTCGCCGAGAAGACGCGCTCGCTCATTCGCCGACCGCCTCCACATTTTCAACCGCACGCGCCGCAGCAGCGAGTCGATCACTTTGGAACGAAACATCCACCAAAGCAGGGAGAACAAGTTCGGATCTTGCCCTGTCCCCTCACTAGTAGCCCATCATCTCCGGGCTCGACTGGAAAAGACCGGACCCAGTCCTCTCTCGTTCTGTAGCCCTGCAAGAACTTGCGATAACAGAAAAACAGAGGCAAATGCCGCTTGCAGGGCTCAAGAATTGAGCACAAATCCCAGAGTTTGGCGCTCGTCAGGGAGTTGGGCGTCAGGGTGCGGTGTGCGTACACCATGCTAGTCAGGAGGAACAAGAACTGCTGGCGATTGGGTGGCAAACCTCGGGTATGGAAAGTAAGGATCTTCGGACGGAGGATCATTGATCAAGATCTCTTCAAACTCCTTGGGTGGCCCGTGCAAGTCAAAAGTAAGAGCAGTCTCGAAGGACCTCCTTATCTCCTGAACCAAAAGACCCCACTTGACGCGCGAGGGTGCGGGAGGTATGTCGTCCGCGGTCGCTGACCATTTGAGACCATCGAGAGGGTTTCCAAGAGGCCACAACCTGCACTTTTGCTTGTCGGCTTCCAGATTCAGACATATGGGTAAGCGGCAACTCAAAGTGAAATCAGTTCTCTCCAACGTACAGTATGTGAAAGTGAACTTGATATTGTCCTCCCCCCGGCCCAAACCTCTTTCCGTTGTCCAGCTACTGCATATGCTTTTGGACTTCTGCCAGAGTAAACCTGGTTCCGTTCCCCTTTTCTCGTGGCTGTTGGGTTCGGCGCGAGCGAGTGGCAAAGTTTTGGCTTCTGATGTAGCAAGGTCCTGCCACTGTCTCTGCCTGAGGCTGCAGAGACTCGCGGAGAGCCCCTTCCAACGGGAGGGTTCCATCTGGAGCGAGGACATAGTGACATGAATTGTCGACCCGTCTTCCTCCAAGATTGATGCCCACAGGGTACGCAACAGCGGGTAGAAATGTCTCCAGGTGCAGCTCAGGTTGCTTGCCAGTCGTCTCTGCTTGGTAGTTCAGACATTACCTTGAATGAATCTGAGAAGATAGAGCTCGAGTGTATGGACTAACCTTGTTTGAAGACAGCTTTGACAAAAAAATTTGTCAAGCCTGTAAGGGCGAGGTTGAAATCCCTCTGTACAGTTGAGGTATGTTGTGTACCCTGCAGTGGCATACACAAGTTTCATAGTGCAGAACTCGAGCAGATAGGCATAGTGCTGAATACCTCCCAGCATCACAATCTAGAGGTGTCCAACACAGCAGCTCTACATTTATAGCAGGTGTTCCTATGACAAAGTTGCAACAAACCTGCTTCAGAGCCATTTCCATGGCGGGAGTCCATGCGGGTGCATGTTTGCAATCAAAAATCTCACTCTCCAGATTCATTTGCTGACCGTCGTGCGTCTTGATATGCAACTCTGCGGTAAAGATGAGCAAGTGATGGCGCGGCACAGCAAAGACTTGCCACTCGAGCGGTTCGCCTTGCTTGACACGTTGATTGTTAGAATTGGGCTTTTTGCGCTTATGTGGTCCTGCTGGCCGGGTTGCTGCACTTGACATGGCAAGTTTAGCACCAGGAGTGGTAGAACCAAGGATGTATATGGCAGGAAGGAAAGAGTACGGCCAGCGAGCCCGCGAGCCCGGCAGAACTTCCGGCTTGTCCGCGGACCCGCGGTCGGGGGCCCACCGCGCACCTCTCTAGCCCCCACGAGACTTGGCCTTCGCGCTTACTCAGCAAAAGTTATACATATACATAGCTTGCATCACAATCGTTCGCACGCCACACTCCTTGTTGGGAAGAAGAAGAAGGACTCTATGGCGTTGAAGGAGTGAGAAGGTTGTGCAATGGAGGAGGAGAGACTGGTACTGCGGATCTCTCATTGCCGCACACTCCTGTCCGCTACGAAGCATTTTGGGACGTAGTTGTGACAGCGAGCGCGACGGAGGCGTGATGGACGAGGGGCTTGCTATATGCATAGTTTTGACTGTTTTGTGCCCAGCCTATAAATTCCGCTTGCTTCCCTTCCCTCTCTTTCTCTTTTCTCCTCACTTCCGACCTTGATCTGCTCCTCCCTCTCCAAGGTAGCTAGCATTCCAGACTTGCTATCTTCACTTGCAATCCTGATCTCCTCCTCGCTCTCTACAACACGAGACAGGTCCATTGGGCTCTCATGGATTGTAACCATACCCTATCACTCCTTGCTTGTACATATCTCTCGACACCTATAACGGGATCACAATTTACCAGCTCCGCATGTCTTGCTACGAGCTACAACCCAATGCTTGAGCAGGACACCCTTTCTCGCATTGAGCTCCATGGAGGTGTGGCCTGCGCAACAGCCTTCTACACAAACCAATTGGGAAGGGAACAGCATCATCACCTGGTTATGTAAGTGAGATCATAGCGGGGATCACGGCACTGGTTGCTGGAAGAGGAAGGGTCATCATGAGGAGCAGGCCGATGGTGGGGAGTCGCGTTGGACGATCTGGTCAAGACTATTGGCGGAGAATTGGCAGGGGAACGAGACACAGGGACACAACCATTGTTGATGTTGACAAAGATCTTCCCAAAGGGCGGCCCGTGTAGGTGAAAGTGGAGAATGGTCTTCAACATCAGAGCTGGCAGAGAACTGCTAGGATCCGACACATGAAGGTACCATTCAATGTCTGAAAGTGGGTCGGGCCATTGTGCTCCAGGCTGAGTACGGAGGAGACCATTTAGAGGCTCTTTGAGTGGCCACAATGTGCAGGTAAGTTCCCTATTGTTGACAGCTGCGGACCATCAAGTCTCCAGGTCAGAGTCTGACAGACCAGGATACCTAGACAACGCACCGGGTGTGAATGTAAAGTTGAGATCATCACAGTTGGGCCCAAATTTTTTTCCCTCTTTGCTCTCCAGCTGACGACGCACTGCGCGTACACTCCAGTATGTACCACTTGGCATATACCGATTGCCCTGTTTTCTGTAGGATTGAAGCTTGATGTATCGAGGGCCTGCAGCCTGCTTCACCATGGCAATGCTGCGCTCATCACCCGTTGGTTCCGACGCAAGAACGTAGGAAGCTTCAGAGCCGTGGCGAGGCGTCCCGCGGCTGTGACCAACAGGATATTCAATTGCTGGCAAGAATGTCTCCAGGGATAGCCAGGGAGTGTTGCCATTGGCTTCTGGAAAGAGAGAAAATGTTCTTGAGCTTGGTTTATCATAAGAGACAGTAATTCAGACTGACCGTGATGCTGTACTGCTTTTATGAAGAAGCTGTGGAGCTCATAAGGACGAGGCTTAAAGCAGTTTTCGCGCTTTTGGTATGCAGTCCGGCCAACAGTTGCCTCTACAAGCTGTACAGCCAAATATTGCAGTAGTTCAGCATAGCGAGCAGCACCTCCCAAAGCTTCAATCTGGGAAGAGTAACGTCAACATGTCAGCAAACTCAAAGTCCGCCAGTTCCGCATTATAAAGTGCTCAGGGCTAGTGCACCTGCTCGAAAGCGCTCCGCATGGCAGGTCTCCATTCCTCTATGTCCTTGATGTTGCTGGAACAGAAATCCTGCTGCCCCTTCAGTGTCTGCCAGCCTGTGTCTGTTGTGAAAAGAAGGGAATCGTGGAACGGAAAACCAAGGACACGCCATTCGGGCCGATCCGCAGTGGGCGCTGGTACTTGAATAGGAGGGATGTATGCCTGCCATCTGTATTGCGGTGAGGTGTCAGACATGAGAAGCTTAATGACCAATGGCCTGCGGTACAAGAAGTGGAAAGAACAAGACCGAAAGAACAGGCCGGCAGGTCGACCTCTCGGCTTGTCCGCGGCGCCAAGCAGGTCTGAGCTCGAGCGCGTGAGCTCGTACCGCTGCTTTGTACGGGGTCAGCTCGAGAGTGTAGATTTTGCTGGGCCTCGTGGCAGGGGGCGATAAGCTGTTACTGTGGCGAGTACTTGAGGATAGTTCCGCAAGATCAGCCTCCAGAGCGATTTTGGATGCGCTGATTGGACTGCTTCATTTGCTCGTCTAGCACACAGCGCTCTTGGTCACTGTGGAGGAGGTAAGGTGTATGGCCAATAGTGGGGAGCTCCTGTTGTAGCGGCCGGAACTCGCGGCAAGGCCGGAAGAAGCAGAAAGTTTGAGCTCGGCAGTATGCACTGTAAGGCTTGCGCAAGCAATAGACGGGTTCGGTCCCTGGAGTAGTCTGTAAGCTTGTGACTGGATGGAGAAGCGCCCAGCTTGCCATAGTCGCGAGCGTGACGATTCGCAGGAGCTCTTGAAGGAAAGCGGAACGAGAGTGAGCGACAGATAGCGCGAAGCCACGACAGTTTGTAGCAGAGGTTGAGCGGCAGAGCAGTGGATCCGGTTCGATGCAGCTGGAGCTGAAAAGGCTAGAGTGAGTGTAAAGGCGAGAGTCGAAGACGAAGTGGGGCAAGCAAGACGACAGAAGCGACGGCGCTCCCACTCCCTCGCGCGACTCTGTGACCGTTCGAAGCCGACGCTGAGCTCCCTGAAAGAGCATAACGAAGCATGGCTACCCCGTCTGGCGCCCTGCCTGCGCGAGATCGCCGTGTGTACCCGATCCCGGAACTCGCTTCCGCCGTCGCTGCTCCACCCACCGCGACCGACTATGCGCAGTTTGCGAACCAGGACAGCGTGCTTTGCATCGACAACGGTGCGACGACCTTGCGCGCAGGCTGGAACCGCGAGCAGGACCCGCGACTCGCGATTGACAACCTCTTGTCAAAGTACAGAGACCGCAAGTTCAACCGGTCCATCCTCCTCGCCGGTGCAGAGGTCTATGTCGACGCGACGAGCAGGGCTCATGTACGCGCTCCCCACGAGGGCGACATTGTCACCAGTCCCGATGTCATGGTCCGTTTCCCTTTTTTCCTGTCGGAGTGGATGCGAGGTACTGACATGCCTCGGGGCCCTGCGCGCAGGAAAACATACTCGACTATGTCCTCCTCAAATTCGGCGTCGATACCGATGGACTGCAGAACCCGGTCGCCATGACGGAAGCGTTGTGCAACCCCGTCTACTCGCGTTCGCGTCAGTTGCGGATCTCTCGGCGAGGCTGATGGATCATCTGCAGATACTGAGCAATCGGTACACTCTCGCAGTCATGTCCGAACTTTTGTTCGAAGGGTACTCGGCTCCTTCCGTTGCATACAGCATCGACTCGCTCATGTCTCTGTACGCCAACTCGCCCACCCCGCCGACCACCGACGCGCTCGTCATCTCGTCTTCGACCGCCAGTACCCACGTCATCCCCGTCCTGCACGGCAAAGCCGTCATGACCAGCGCGAAAAAGTGAGCCCGATCTCGCCCTAAAATTGCCGGAATGCTCGGTCGAATGGCTAGCTGACAGCGGTCTCTAATCTTCTGCGCGGGATGGATAGGCTCAACTGGGGAGGGTCTCAAGCTGCCGACCATCTGCTCAAGTTGATGCAACTTAAGTACCCTGCCTTTCCGGGCCGACTGTCAAGCTTCCAGTCCGGCGTAAGTTGGTCACGGGGGCTTCTTACGTTTGCGTTTTCCAGCAAAGCGTTTTGAGCCACATGGCTGACCCTCTTGCGCCGGCCACAGGTCATGTACCGCGACCACTCCTACCACGCCACCCCGACCTACGCTTCTCACCTAGCCCACCTCGCCTCGTCGCCGCACGCCATCGTCGCCGAGGACCGCACTGTCCAGTTCCCGTTTGTCGCCGGTTCGGGCTCGCACGAAAAGACCGAAGAAGATTTGAAGAACCAGCTACGGAAACGGGAGGAGGCGACGAAGCGGTTGAAGGAGCAGGCGGCGCGGCAGCGGCAGGAAAAGGTGCGTGGTTTCGAGAGCGCCTCCCGGGGTGGGAGTCAAGTGTCCCGACAAGTTGCGTGCCATGCCTGATAGTCCATCTTCCCGCGCACAGCTCGAACGCCAGCAAGAAGAGTTGACGGCCTTTACCGCGTTGAGTGAAGCGCGCGGGACCGTCTCCAAGGCCGAGTACGACCAAAAGCTCGAAGCGGCGGGCTTTTCGTCCATACCCGATCTCGAGGACTACCTCAAGAAGCTCGAAAAGAGTCTGACGAGGGCTCGGAATCGCGAGCTCGGGATCGACGACTCGGAGAACAAGGTGCGGGCTCCTTCCGTACTTCATTCCACCCCGGGCGGAACCTGACCCCCTCCCCCCTTTTTTTGCACACGCGCTACAGGAAGCGCCCTCGTTCCCACTCATCGACGTACCGGATCACCAACTGAACGAAGAAGACTTGAAGGAGAAGCGGCGACAAAAGCTCATGAAGGCCGGTTACGACGCTCGGATCCGGCTCAAGGCGGAAAAGGACGAGGAGCGGAGGCGGGTCGAGGACGAGCGGAGGCGCGATGAGGAACTGCGGCAGAATGACTTTCCAAGGTGGTTGCAAGGGCTGCGGGAACAGCACGAGGTACGCTGCTTTCTCCCTTGGCTCGATGTACTACAACCCGTCAAGAAGAAGGAGGCGAAACTGATTCGGAGTGACGTGAAACCGGCAGGACATCATCGAAAAGATCAAGGAGCGGAAGAAGCGCAAGGAGCAGCTCGCGGATCGAAAGTCGCTCGCGGCGCAGAACCGCATGAAGTCAATCGCCGGACTTGCGGCGGACGAAAAGGCGGGTCGGAAACGGAAACGTACCGAGCAAGACGACGGGTTTGGGCAGAACGATGCCGACTGGGCGGTGTACCGCGAGATTGTGCGTCGCTGATGGATTGTTCTTTCTTTACCGATCTCGAGAGGGCGGCTGTTGACTTTCTCCCTTTCTCGTCAGGGCACCGGTGACGACTCGGAAGACGAGGAGGACGAGCAAGAAGCGCTCCGGACCGTCGAGTCGCGCTTGCTCGAGCACGACCCCAAATTCACCCTCGACGACACGGCCGAGCGACAAGCGATGCGCAAGCATCAACTCTTGAACGCCTTCATCCGCGGTTTGGCGCCCGACGATCCCCTCGACACGTACGACCCCGAAAGCGCCGAACACAACTCGCAGTTGCATATGAACGTCGAGAGGGCGAGGGTGCCCGAGGTGATTTGGCAGCCGCACATGGCGGGGCTCGATCAGGCGGGACTGGCAGAGATTGTCGAGCATGTGCTCAGAGGATTTGGCGAGACGGAACGGCAACGCCTAACTCAGGTGCGCACTCTTGATGTCCTCTTTCGTTCGTTGCACACGAAAGCTGACGACGCGATACGAAACCCGCTCGGCAGAACATCTTTGTCACGGGCGGCAACACCTTGGTCCCGAATTTCGATGCCCGTCTCCGCACGTCTCTCCAACCCTCGCTCCCCGTCGGTCATCCGCTAAACATTGTCCGACCGTACGACCCGCACTTTGACGCGTGGCGAGGCTTGACCAAGTGGAGTGGCAGCGAAGAAGGCCAGAGCGCGCGGATCACCAAGGCGGATTACGACGAGCGAGGCAAGGACTGGTACGCCGGTCATGCCTGGGGAAACTGGTAGTGGATACCCAGTCTAGCACGCTTTGCTCTGTCTACGCAATGTGCCACTTGACTTTTGCGAATCGACAAACACTGCATTGCGAAGAGAACGCGTAGAGATTGATATCGACGACAGGTATAAAGGCGGGGCCGAAAATGCAGATGGCCGAGATAAAGTCCACAAGAGAAGGTCACGAGGATTGATATACGTATAGACAGAGGGGGGGGGGGGGGGTTAGAAGGATTGAATGGGCGGGAAGAACGAGGGGGAGCTTGGGGGCTCTCTTAGGCCGACTCGGTGTCGTGCAAGGTACGGAGAGCGCCTTCCAGCGCGCACTCGAGGACGCAGACGTACTGACGATAGTTGGCGACCATGCTCATGCGCTGTTCGCGGAGCTCATTGACGCCAGCAAAGGCGGGGTCGCTCTGAGTCAGAGCCGGTTCTTCGACTGGCGGAAGTTGTGGTTGTTGGCCCGCGGCGGCGAGCTCCGAAGCCCGTTTGCGCTCGTCGAGACTCGAGTCGGACAAGCCCGCTGCGAGGGACGAGGTGACGCCGTCGCTGAGACGTTCTTGCAGGACTGGCCGGGAAGGTGGTCGCTGCTGTGCGGTGTCACCGTCGATGTCCATCGAGACTTGCTCACTCTTCGGAGCAGCGGACGAAGCGGCGCGGCGCTCCGAGCGGAACTTGTCGAGCAAGGAGCTGACCATGATGAACACGCCGGTACGACCGACCCCGGCCGAGCAGTGCGCCAAAATCGGCGGCTCCTGCCCTTCGTGTTCGGCAGGGTTCCAGCCAATCTCGCGCATGTAGTCACGCTGCGCCGCGTCGACTTCGTCCACGAGCGAGACGACGTCGGAAGGGTCGGCGGGGATGTCAAAGTCGGGCCAGGCGCGGTACTGGATGTGGCGGATCTTGCGCCTCGGAGCTGTAGCATTCGCCGGCACGCCCTTGCGGCGCTGGACCGTAATGGTTCGTCGGATCGTTGTGTCGCGCGCTGGCTCGGGCGCGCTGACTGGCGCGGCCGTCTTTGCAGCGTCGAACGCGCTAAAGAAGCCGCCACCGGCAGTGGGGTCGCCTCCATGAGGAGGTGCGTTCGCTTGCGCGGCGGCCGGAGTCGCCGGTACAAACGCTGCGCGCGCTTCCTCCTCGTGCGCACTGTCGCCTTCGACGTGGACGTCCCACTCGCCTCCGTGTTGCTCGACCCAGTACCGACCGCATTTGTCCCTCCCGCCTTCTTGCAAGTTGGTGAGCATGACGATCACGCCAACGTGCTCTTGCTCGCACATCTGCCAAAAGTCGCGGAAAGTGGCGGGCAGAGGACCTTGCGAGGCGATGAAGCGCTTCGACGAGGTACGCAAAGAGAGGTGGGACGCGTTGACGTAGTCGGTCGCGTTCGGCGAGTGCTCCTGGAGGTGCACGCGCGAGTGCTCATACTGCAAGCACAGGACTTGCGTCAGCGTCGGATAAGCGCTTGGGGCTCAAAGAGTGTTTGGGACTGACGGGGAAGATGTTGCGGAAGCGGTTCAAGTTGCCGAGCTCGACACCCGCCGAGATCCCGAACCGTTCCCACTTTTCCGCTTCGGCTCGGACCTGCGCCTCTTCCTCCTCAGCCCCATTTCCCTCCTCCGCTTCCTGCTGCTGCTTCTGCCACTCCCGGAGCGCCTCGGCTCGTCCACCTGGATACCTCGAGTGCCACCTGAACGTGCCTTCGAGGCGTTCGCGCTCGGCGGCTTCGAGTTCGTAGAATTGCCGAGCGAGGCGGTCGGCGCGGGACATGGGGGACAGATCGACCAACGAGCGGAGGTACGGCGGGAGGGCGGAAATATAGTTGGACGGGACGGGCGGGAGGGTTACTGGCGCGAGGTTGGCGAGCGATCGCTCGAGCGAAAGGGCCTGTAGGACTCCAAAGAGTCAGCGACTATCCCCGAATATCCTTCCAAGGCACCCCCGAGTCGGTAAATCCCCAGGACTGACCTCGGTGTTTTGCCGGATATTGTCAAAGAATGGGTTCGCACTGGCGCGGGTTTGACCTCCTCCACCTCCTCGTCCAGGCGGCGCCGACGAGCTCGACAGCCACCCAACGCTCGGTTCATTCCCGTTCCCGTTCGGACCGTTCGCGCCGGCAGTTTGAGCGTGCGAAGACCCAAATCCGAACCCGGTATTGAACCCACCTCCGCCTCCTCGAGGGGTCGAAAAGGCCGAAGCGTGCGAAGACGCGAGCGAAGGCGGCGCGGCATTGAATCCAGCTTTCTTGAGCCTTTTCCCGCCCATGCCCGTACCTGCTCCTCCTGGTGGTTGGCGGAGCGAGAACCCTCCTCCTCCTCCTGGCGGGTTCGCGCGAGTGCTTGAACTCGGACCCGACATTTCGACGTCGCGATTTCCGCTCTGAGTAGTCGAGCCCGTAGGTGGAGCGTTGCGATAGGCAGTCGTGCTCGAGAGTTGGAACGCCGACATGGGTAGATCCCTCACTTGCAAAACGGGGCGACCACCTCCCGATGCCGAAGCGCCGCCGCCGCCACCGCCGCCGCCGCCGAGATTAGTCGATGAGCTGGCGTGCATCGACGACATAGAGGGTCGACGACTCGGTCGCGAGGCATCAGAACCGTGAGAAGAAGAAGGGGAGGAGGGGACGACCCCGCCACGGGCGTGCTTCTTCGAGCCGGGGAGACCGGTCAAACCGGGAGAGTGAGGCGTCGTGGAGGGTGAAAAGTCTGATGACGACGAGAGCGAGCGCGATGTTCGCGGTTGAGGCGGAGGTCTTCCATCGTTATCGGCATCTTGAGCAGCTCCCTCGTCGTCGTCATCGTCAAACACGAGGTCTTCGGTCTCGCCGTGTTCGAGCAACCGTTCCTGGTCTTGGAGACTGGGCGCCATCGCAACCAACCCAGTCCTGACTGCGTTCCACCCTCCCTTGACCCATCCCAACTCGCCTTGGAAACCGGCGTTGTCAAATTTTGCGAGCAAGGAGGCCGGTCCGGCCCCCTCGATGAGCGAGACCGATTCCTGATCGAGTACGACAATCGCTCGACATTGTTGTTGTTCAGGCGAGCGCCACAAGTCGAATCGTTCTTGGTCTTGCGGGGGCAAACTGTCGCGAACGCGGTCGACGCCGAACGCGGGTCGGCGGAGCAAAGTCGACGGGACGCAGACGTTGATCGATCCGGCGAGGCGTTCGCTTGAGAAGGCAGTGCGGGTTCGGATGTCGAGGATCAGGATGTCGCTTCCCGAGGCGGGAGAGTTCAGGATCGATTCGGCGAGTCGTTGTGGCGAGAAGAGCGAGTACCGGTTCGATTTGACGGGTACGGCTCCTCCGGTCGTCGCTCCGCTTGTTCTTCGCGTGAACGGCACGGTGGGCATTTTGAAGGTCGAGGCAGATTGCGGCAAAGGGTTGGAGGGTGGCTGTTGCTGCTGCTGCATGACGTGAGCGGTATTGCTCGCCGTCGACGGCTGCCCCTTGGCCGTTTCCCCGCGTATGCTCGTGCCGGATCCGGCCGAGGGAAAGAAGGGCGAGCTAGCAGGGGCATGCAGGGGCGTTTGCGGTGGGTGCTGCCCCGGGCCGGCCGACGACGACGACGGTTGCGGTGGCCTCATGAGCGAGTCAAAGTCGGCGTTGAACGCGTGCGAGCTCGGCGACGAGAAGGTAGGTTGTTTCTGCTGTGCTCCCGTACTGCTCGTCGGCGTGGCAGCAGAAGCAGAGGCCGGATTGGCAGCGTGAGGCGGCGGGGTGGCGGTGACGAAATAGTCTGGCCTCGCGTTCAACTCGCCCGTACTCTTTGGGGATAATCGAGGGCGGTGGTGCATAGACATGTTTGCCAAGCTGCTGGCGTGTGGGTCTTCGGAACCAGCGCTCGGGCTGTAGGCGTACTGCTGTAGGCGAGGCGAGGAGGGATTGCGACGCGTCGATGCGATGACGTCTGAGGCGAGAGCGCTTGACGAGGCGACCAGCTGGAACGGACCGTCCTACTGCAGCATCGTACGCCGCCGACTGCCGAGGGGAGCGATGACTGGACCGGCAAAGTCCTTTACGCTCGCAGGTCCGCCGCAATCAGATTCGAGAGAACGTCGAGCGAGGGCACGCGCGCGATCGCCGCTCTCAAGGCCGAAAATTCTTCCTCCTCCGGAACGAAGAAGACGCGCGCGCCCGCCGATCGCACCTCGCCTTGTCTCCAGCTCGGTCTCACAAGCCGGCCGATCCAGCCAGGCGCACTGCCAGCTGGCCGTACGAACGCTACCGAGACTCTGCCGTCTGGGCTGCAGATTGCCGCCGCCGGTCGGCCGGGGAGTTCAGCTAACTCCGCCGCATGCCTCTTTCTCCTCTCTTGCGGGCATCGCAGCTCGCCATAGTGCTCCAGACGCATACCAAACGGCAGAGAAAGCTTCTCTATTCCCGGTCGCTCGCATCTCGGTCATGAACATGCTCTCCGGGACATGATGACGCTGCTGCTCTCGGTGCACCGACCAATTCGTGAGCGTCAAAGATCGAGCTCGGCATTCAGCGACGACCTTGAATGTTTTGCTTCTGCATCGGCTGGTCGGAATCAGTACTGTAGCTGCAGTGTCGTTCTCTGCAGTCGAATTGCGAGCTTTGTCCGTAAGAGGTTTTCGGGCGCGTGTTGTCGCCCGTCGAGCTCTTCTCAGGTAGCCACTGACCTTTGTTGAGGAGGCTCCGCGACATGCGCGCTCGAGAGCCTGGTACAGTATGCGCAAAGGCAGACGCGCACACTCGCCGAATCGGAGCGGTGCGATCTCTCGCGCGCGCTCAGGTCGCGTAAACGCTTTTGATCCGCGGACAATCCGCGAGGCGAGCACGTTTGACGGCGTGACCGTTCCCTGGTTACTTTCTTGCTCCCTACTGCGCGCTTTCGGGTCCTTTCACTCGGTCGGCCCAAGCTCATGGCAGCGCCAGCCAAGCAAGCGAGACCGAGGGATTGGTTTGTCTGTGGCATTCCGGAGCATGATTTGCTTGTCTTCACCAAGGACTCGGACATCAAGATAAAGAATGGTCAGCAACTGAAGTACCATAGCAGTGTGACGCCCACATGGACAAAAGCACTGAAACAGGCTTTTCAACAAGTGCGCGCCAGGGTTTATTGCGTGACCCACAAAGAAGGAACATCAAACCTGACTTCTTGTCCACAGATCAAAGCTGTGGGTGACATCGAGAACTACGCCAATATACTCAAGCATACTGCCATAACCCTCAAGAATGCCACTGTGCAGTCTGTGGCCAAGGAACACCCCGAATGGTTCCAGCCAAACTCTTACACATTTGACACCTTTTTTGTCAGAGCTTTTTTTAAACCGGGTTAGTGCACAGGCTTGTTGCATGAAGTGAGGTTCAAATCAGCTAAGACATGTGTGGCAGAGGCACCTAGGACTGAGCCTGTGCTGCAGGTGCAGACATTCTTACCTGTGATTGAGTTTCCCAGTTGGCATCAACGGCGGTGCAGAAAACAGCAGTCAAGGTGGACAGTACATTGTGGCATCAGAAGTATCTCCAAATCACCCTCTGTCCACAGAAGGACTGGGCAAAGCTGCAGGCCCTTGTTATATCAAAAAACATACGTTTGGAAATCGCAAATTCGCCTACCGTCCAAATGGCACGCGCTGGGTCACAGGCTGTATCCAGTTGCAGATGCAGGAAAAGACACGCGACAATAAACAGTCTGGCCCGGGAAGAGACAATCTCAATTTCACATTTCCAGCCAGTAGTAAGTGGACCTCCTCTGGACCTTGTCCAAATTTGGACAGCGTGCTGAGCATACTTGTGTTTCTCAAGACAGAGACTCTGAGACACAGCTCTGTCACGCATGGCCTCTTCATCAAGACCCTCTTACAGGTCTTTCCTGGCAGGGATTAATTAACAACAGACTGGACCCGCCTACCAGGGCGGAATGGCGTTTTCAGGTTCTGCAACAGACCGAGCGGCACATTCCCACTTTGCTCCACAAGACTCTCCTCCTGTTTGACCTTCACTGGCCACCCAAGGCAATCAAAGACATGTTCAACCCGCATCCCTACTCTCCTCAGCAGCGGGATCCTTCAAACCCTGCCTCAGCTGTGTTCACTGCTCAATGAATCTCAGTTGCAGTGCACCAGTACGCTGTGTAGCATCAGGAGAACTGGCCTCATGAAACTTCTGATTCACTTTCATTCCTGAGCCAGAGAACCTGTTGGCGCAAGTGCTGAAGCCTGTAGGGTTCCCGCCGCGGCTAGAGAGAAGTGTAAACGTCGGTGACTATGCAAAGACAAGCGAGATCATATCTACCTAGAGAGAAGTGTAAACGTCGGTGAGGAGAAGGAAAGAAAGAGGGAAACATGATGAAGCTGAACATGGTCCTTGGACCTCCGGACTTGCCGGAATAAAACATCCTCCGAAAAACCTCCCGACCACCACTCTCCATACTTCCCAACAGAACCATAAAAGGCATCAATGTGTCAGATCACGCGATGTGCCTTCCTTTCGTTCCATCGCCTGCAAATCATGTTCGCAACCACGCCTGACTGTAACAGAAAAATGGTCACGGCACCCCTCCTAGATTCTGACCTTTTGCTCGCTTTCCGCCAAACTGGGCAGAGTCAGGTCATACAGTGTTGCTTTCCGTTTTGTTTTTCTTGCAGCAACAGAAAAGCCGGTCATAACCTGGAGAGGCTGGTAGCCAGATCTGTGAAGGGACTCAACTGCATACTTACTGCTCTCTGATAAGCCGCTAGCCTGTACCACCTGTGCTAAGCTGATCCATCATTGCGTTGGAACTGCAAGCTCTGCTCGTTCTCCTTGTTGACTTCTTGCTAGGTCGCACCTTTGACAGCCAGATTTGTTGACTAGTAACGGCGTCAGGATTGCATGCCTCATCAAAGGATACTTGGATGCAAATGATTTGACACTCTTTCATAAGCGAGACTAGCTTGTTTCGCTCCGATTTTGTTTTAATTCCTCTTGTTTTCCTTTTTCTTTTGGTCACTCCCGCCTGAATTCCAATCCTCAGTTCTCTGACTCTTTTGATTGGGAAGTAAGGATACTCTACAGACTTTCGAGCTGTGCAGATTGCCGTCCATGTCCAACCTTGCCTTCAGCCGCTGATGCGGCTTGCAGGAATGCCCGAGCTGTAATCCGGTGCCAAATATCAGTAGCACTTGATTCAAGGTGCCCATACGCCCCTGTTTTAGGTGAGGGATTTATGCGTTGAGTGGGCCTTCAATCTTACACACTGAGTTTCTCAGGTTGCAACGCAATGAATTCCCTCGGACTCGCACTGATAATAAATGCAGAATCTTCTCCTCTGACAAGGGTCGGGCGTCCCGTGTACATTCATACTGAGCTTGCACAAAGCCACCATGTTGCCACCAGTCCCATTGCTGCCAACATGGGAACGGGGAAGACGCTCCCAAATGCGCCATCACTGGCTTGAGAGGCAATGAAAGTGGCAGAAAAGAGCTTCGAGATTATGGACAGTATATAGAGCTTCTGGCGGGTAACGAGCTAGGGTTTGGGCCAAGAGTTTTGGCAGATGCGAGACACGCTCGCGCTCACCATGGGGCAAGCTCGCTCCTCGCGCGCTCAGGCCCCCGCGGACAAGCCGCAATTTGAGCACGCGATACGCCTTGCTTTTGATTGCTTTCCTCTTTTCCTTCTTCATCTCCCACAGCTTCACAGTTGCAGCCTTCTCCACTGGTGACACACGCTGATGACCGTCCCCCGGCCCCAGTATGCACAGCATGGCTTTGTCCCCCTGGCGGCGCCCGCCATCTCAGCGCAACCGCTTGCATGGCACCATTTTGGGGTGCCGGCTCACAATCTCCTTGTCTTCATGTAAGTTTGCCCCTTGTTGTTCTTGCTTTTTTTTTTTTTTGGCAGTACTGAGTTTATACAGTCATAGCTGAATATGACATGGACAGAAAGTGCAAATTGTGGCCTTCCAAAGAGCCTCTTCATGGTCTTACCTGGGAATGCCGCAACCCAACAGACCCGTCCACACGGACAGAGTGGCAGCTTCAGGTGCAAATTGACTACCACGCAACTGTACCATTGGTGGTCCAGACTCTCCTTTGCTTTGATTTGCACTGGCTTTCCCAGAGATTTGAGGACATCTTCAAGCCAAATCCTTGCTCCCCTTTGAGTCGGGATCGTTCAGCACCACCTCTGCAAGTCTTGATGTCATACTGAGCTGCAGTTTACGGTTTCCTTGATGAATGTCCCTTACGACCATTGAGTCTGTGCTGATCCAGTGTAGAAGTACAAGTTGAGTTTGCAGTATGCCAGTTCTTTTATCTTAACCTGGACTATTGCCCTGAGTAGATTCAGGGTGTGGGCAGTTGTGGTTAGGCAAGAGATGAACTGGTCACCTGTTATGACGTTGACCAAGGAATACAGAAATTTATCAAGAGAAGAGAATGCTGGGTTGGTAGCCTTTCCTTCGCCTTGCTCGTTGTTGACTCTTCGTTCCGAGTCTTCTTTTCGCTCCTTTCTTCTCAAATGTTGCTGACACCTCTTTACTAAGACCTTTTCTATTGTACTGGACTCAAAGTGGCAGCCAACCCTGCAAACTTTGTTGTCCTCAAATTTAGGAGGCAGTTGCTGGTGAATCATCTCTGTCATTCTGCGTGGTGGACTCTCCTCCCTTAGCATTCTCCATGGCCAGCAACTTGTGGCACTCAAGTTGCATGCACAGACCAGATGGACCGAGTCTCTGGTGGACAGACTTTGCACGTTGTGGCCATGCTGCTCACATTAACCGGACCCGCTAGAACTCATGCCTTCTGAGTCCCCCCAAGTCCCTCGTCTTTGACTCCAACTTCCAGTGATGTAGCTCTTTCACCATAGGATACCACATAGATGAACGCCCCTGCAAGGACTAGGCAAGATGTTAGATAGCAACAGCAACATATACACTCTAAAAAAAACCTACACAAGCACAGAGGCAGATTCTATGGCTTGAACGCTAATCCCGGTCTTGACAGTCCGAAAGAGCCGCCAAGTCCTGGTGCGGTGCAAGCTCGCGCGCGCTCAGGCCACGCAAACCGTTTGATCCGCGGACAAGCCGCGTCTTCGTCCCCTTTCGTTCCGTCGCTGTGTGTTCCTCTTTCACTCCTTTCAACCAGACTCGAGGTCAACTAGGGGCCCACCATTTCGACTGAACCCGAAGAGATGTCCTTCATTGTCGATTTACGTCCAGAATGGCACTGCTATGGGATACCAGATCACGACGTCATCAGTTTTACTACCAATCAAGACAAACGGTCAGAGGGCCAGTGGACAGCGGCAATGCGTACGGCTTTCAAGCAGGTGGGCATCCGGGCCCAATTAGAATCAGAAGAGGTGAAGGACTTACTGTTTTGCCCTGTTACCTTCAGGTACAAGCAGTAGGTGGTCCTAAAAAATTTGCTACCCTGCTTGAAGCTACTGTGCAGGTGCTTGTCAGTCAGACTCTCCCACCCGGGAGTGGAAGACGCGGACCAAGAGGACCAACTTTCAGCCAGGACCGTATAAGCTGCAGGAGTTTTTCATACAGGGCAATCCACCCGAAGGCATGTACTTCTAAATTTCAAGTCAAGCGTACTGGCCTGTAGTGTTTCATTGGACTCAGACTCACCTGTTTTGTAGAAGGCACAAATCCCCAAGGGTCATTCAAGACAGTGTTACCCGCCATCAAGTACCCTCTTGGAGTGTGCCTTGGCACAAGTTTGTCTGGCTCCAAGGAAGCGCAGGGGACATGCTGGGTTTTGCCCTGTGACGCGCGGAGTGACCCGACCCGACGCGGCATCACGCATTACGTACGCGAGGCAGCGTGCACTGCAGGACCGCGCTGTATCAAAGTGCAAAACTTCACTTGCGTCAGAAAGCAGAACAATATTCTGAGGCCTAATGGTGCTAGTTGGGCAGTGAGGAGTATGGCAGCAGAGCCCTGCATTCACTTTGAGGGTATGTTGATGCTTTGGATACATCTCTGTTTCACCAGTGTGCTGATCGTTCCTCTCTGCCGTGACTTCGGCTACAGATGGGCTCTCTTGCAAGGCGTGGCAACTTGGGGACCCTCTTGAGGGCTTCAATTGGTTACCAGGAAACCAAAAACCAGCCCCACCCTTGCAAGTTGAATGGCAGCTTGAGGTCAGAAATAAAACAGAGGACTTGATCCTCAGGACTGTTCTCCGCTTTGACCTGCAGTGGCCACCTAACTTCGTCAAGCCAGTTGCATCCACAGTCCAGGATGAGGAGCGTTTTTCTCCCAAGGGACGGAAACAACCTGTGGCGGTGTTTAAAGCAAATCCAGCTGCAGCTGGGAGTTCTGCTGCAACACAAAGAGGGGCTTCACCCCCACACCTTGTCAGAGGGGGCATTGCCCTCAGCTCACTGCTCAACCCGGTCCCTGAACCGGAGGAGGCAGGCGAGGAAGGGTTGCGTAAGCGGCGCAAGATGTAGCTGTAGACTTGTAGTACACCACAAGGGGATCTGATCTGTGTACAAATGCTCAAACCCTAACAGTGAGCGTGAGACCATTATCAACTGTTTCCTAGAGTCCAGGCACTTTATTCTCCTTGTGTTTTTTTGGTGGATTGCCAGTTACTGACAAAGAGATTCATTCTGAGCACATTGAATGGCATGTATGGTTCATAGGAGGACAATAATGTCCAGACTGACAGCACCAGGACAACACTACAAGAGTCTGGTCAGGCTTGACAATCAGTGGAGCGCTTCAACCACAGCTGGCTGGAATGCCGAGGCAAAAAGTAGGTTACTGCAGACAGCTTCAAGCTCACAAGTATACTTGCATTCGGTTGAAGATCAATGCCTGGCTTGATGTTGTCTGACGGCTAGAACAATAAAGCTTCGGAAAAGTCAAATCAGAGCCACAGGGCAGGCAGCGCAGCGGGATAAAGCCTCTAGCGCCAGCGACAAACACACGTGCGCTCATACACAAGGAAAAGCGCTCTAGAGTGGCGGAGGAAAAGGGGGCGGTCCAGCTGGACAATTTCGCAAGTATCGGACCTTCTCAGGAACACAGAGACCGCGCAGGGGCCAAAGTACAAAATCAGAAGCGCTCAGAAGCACTCAGGCTGAGTAGTGATGGGAGACTTTTCATCTCACGCAGTGATACATCCCTTGGACCGCCTACCGCCTACTTCTTCCACCACAATGCCGGATGCCTCGTATCCTTCCTCGCCTTTTCCTCCTTGGTCAACCCCTTTCTCCGGATCTTGAACGGGTTGACGAACGAAGGCCGTTTCGGCATGATCGGGTTCCCGTCTTCGTCCCGTTCCGCGATGGGGACTTGCCACGTCTCCCACGCCGGGCGAGTCGCGCCGAGGGGGTCGTCGCGCGTGTTGATACCGTCGGCGCCGGTCGTGATGCCGCTTCGACGGCGAAGTGGAGGAGACGACGACCCCGACGATGATGTAGGACCCCATAGGGAAGAGGCCGAACCGTGGGCGCCCGCGCGGTCAATCAAATCCGGTCGGTCTCGGTGCGCCCTCTCCCGCTCGAGGTGGAACCGGTCCCGCCTCGCGCGCTCCGAATCGTGCCACCGCTCGTCCTCCCTCTTCTGCCTCATTTCTTCCAACTCGTCCTGGTTCTCTTCGACGATCCGTTCCATCCGACTCCACGCGCCGATCTGGGACGCGTCGAACCACCTCCGGCGCAAGATCTGCCGCTCGCGTTCGGTCGCATCTTCGCCCTGCTCCTCCTCGACGCCTGCTCCGCCGCGCTGGCGCTCGCGATCGTGGTCGTACCGCAGTTCGGCCCGTTCTTGATCGATCCGGATTGCCTCGCCGATCGAGCGAACCAGCTCGCGCACCTTGTCATCGAACGCGACCCCGTTCGCGCGCATCTCGTCCAACCCTTGCCACACGGCCTCGATATCCCCAGCCCCGTCTGCCCAATGGGTCCTCAGCACCTCGAGGTACACGGCCGTGGTGCAGCCGTTGACATAACTGAACGGGTTGGATTTCGCGAGGCGGAAGAGGGAGAGGGCGCAAGTTGGGTTGCGGTGCGTGTCGCGGAGGACGAGGAACAAGAGGAGTAACAAGTCGGGATAGAGGCGCGATTGGGGACCGTAAGAGGGAGACGCGGTGGTCGAGACGAGTTGCGGCTGCTGCTCGGACGGGGTGGCGAGGACGGGCAACGCGTTCGGATCGGGGTAGACCATCATCTCGTTCGCGCGAGCCTTGTCGAACCCAAACACTTTCTCTAATCCCCATTGGAGCACCTCATAGTCGCTCTTGAGTCCGAGCAACTGTTCCCGCAAGCGGTCCAACTCGAGTTCCTCTTGCTCGGTCAATTCCTCCCTCGCTTTCCGAGTCCATCGCCCCGTACCGGAGGGGTCGAGTTGCATCCCCATTTTGTAGCCGACTTTGCGCATCAACGCTTGTTGGACTTTCGAGACGTCGCCTCCTCGGCCGCCCTCGTTGGTACCGCGTGCGGTTGACGGGGTGGTCGACCCGGGGTCCGAGGCAAAGATGCCAAACAGTCCTGCGTTAGCGGCATCGGCTTCGGCGTTGGAGGAGGAAGGTGTAGGTTGGGCGGCGGTACGAGGCATGATCTCGCCGAGCAAGTCTGCGAATGCCTGCGCTTCGGCGTTGCTCAAGGTCTGGCGTTGCCTCCTCCGCGTGGCGGGTCCTCCTCCTCCTCCGGGGAATCCCCCGTCGACTCGTCGAGCGGTTCGGTCCGAGCGAAAATGTGAATGCGGATCCGCCGAGGCGGCGGCGGCGGCAGAGGCGGAAGAGGAGGCGGCAGAGTCGGCCGGGTTAGCATCAAAGGCGTCGTGCGGCAGCGAATAGGTCGGGGTCGGTTCCGTTCCGGGGGCGGGAGCCGAACTGTTGGGATCGATGGATGATCAGCGCTGCTACGCGCTAGCTAGTGGCCCACGAGGACGAGAGACTGACGGGTCGGCCGAATAGCAGCGACAAGCGAGTCGAGGTCTCGCTGCCCTCCGAGTCGATGCGACTGCGCCCTGCTGCGCTGTTCTCGCCCACGCTCGGTACATGGCGAGGTGCGCCTCTAGTGAGCTCAGCGAGCGTAGAGCGGTCGACAGCGCTCGACGCCAGCCGTGAGCTCACAGTGTCTCGCCGCTCGGAAGTCCGCGGAGTCCGTCGAGCCGTTTCCGCGTCATCTCCCTCGCTTTCTCTCTCACACTCAACTACGAGCTACGAGATGACCGCGAGGTGGCAAGAGTCGATCCGGAGTGCGCTGATCGCTCGCGATGTCCGAGACCGCGCGTTCGAACCCTTTATCCGCGACTACGCGAGGCTCGCGCACCACGCCAACCAACTCCGCCAACGCAACCTCGCTCTCGTGGACGCCGCTAGCGAGGCGACGGCAACGGCGACGGCGACGGCGACGGCGAATCAAAGCCAGAGTCGTGCGAGTCTTGGCGGCGGCGGCGGGCAAGACGAGTTGAGTTCGAATTTGCATCTCGGGATTCAGCGGCCCCACTCCCAACGTACATTGACGAAACAACGCGCACCCGCCTCACAGCCCAGCAGTCCAGACCGCCGTCCGCACCGCCTTGATCGCCCGCCTCGAGTCCGAACTCGCCCTCGCGCGGTCCGAACTCTCAGACGCGTACAAACTCCAGTCGCAGCACTCGCAGCGCTTGCTCACCCTCAGCGATCAGCTGCACCAGTCGGACGAACGCGCTCGAGTCGAGAGGGATCAGCTGGTCGAGGTCAAGGCCGAGGTGGAGAGGTTGAGGGAGGCGGCGAGGTGGCACAAGGAAATCGTCGCCGAAAAGGAGAAACAACTCGTCGTGCGTTTTGCGCCTCCTCCCTCTCTTTCTCTCGATCGACGCTACACAGTTCGCACGATTGATGACGATGGTATGGTACACACTTTCACGCACAGATCCTGCAAGACGAGTTGCACTCTCTCGAACTCGAACTGTCGCAACTCGAACTGCAAAACGACAACCTCAAAACCGACAACGCCGCCCTCTTGCAACGCTGGATCCACGCCAAGACGGAAGAAGCGCGCAAGATGAACGAGGCGAACGCCTTTCTGGAAGAGGCGAAACGGCTCAGGAGGGGGAGCACGGGTGGTGGTGGTGGTGGTGGTGGTGGCGATGAGGACGGGGTTGCCGACAAGCCTGGACGAGTTGGAGAGCAGACTGGCGCGAGGACAGTGCAAGAGAAGAGCAGCGCATCAGAAGCCAAGCTAGACGTCAAAGGCAAAGGTAAAGCCTAGCTTAGCCCCCCCTGTATGATCCGAGCCCCCCTTCCGTGTTCCCCCCTCCCTTCGTCTTTGCTTGTTGTAATCCTATTAAGCAGCTTGCGCATTCTTCGAAATTATACCATCAAACTCGGACCACTCCGCCCTGTCCTGTCCGAATAGGGGTAATGCAAGGTGACTGCTGTTTCCTACAACAAGAAGCGCAGATGCTGCGGGAATATCACTCCGTCGCCGTCGTCGTCGAATGGGCGAGGTGACTCCCTTGCCTGCTCGCAGTACGCGACATGCCGCCCCCCGCTCCCACCGTCGACACGGACCCGCTCCGACTCATCGAGCTCGCCCTCGCCGCCGCCGCCGCCCCGGCGCCGGAAGAAGAAGAACTACTCGCCGTCGTCGCCGCACTCCCTTCCCTCCTCTCCCTCTTGACCAACCTCTCCCCCTCCCTCCTCCGTTCCCGCTCCCGCTCCTTCATCTGAAACCGTTCCACCCGTCCTCGATCAATCCTCGCGAGGAAATACGTACCCCCTTCAGGTTTCCAACTTACGCAGTTGGAAGTGTACCGCAGTGGGGGGTACTGAGAGAGGATCGCGAGGGGGGAATGGACGTTGTGCGAAGAGAGTTTGAAAGAGGGGGGGAGGAACGGTTTCAAGGAGACGATTTTGGCAGAAGGGGGTAGTTCGAGAAAGAGCCACGAGAGGCGCTCGTTCAGGCTCGAAGTGAATCTGTTGATGTCGCGAGTCGGCACATGACGATAGTTAGCTATATTGGGTCGTTCGGTCCGAACGGGGCAGCAACGCACACTTCATTGTTGACGAGGACAACATCCGCCCTCCGCAGCACCTCTCCGACTTCGGGACTCTCGCAAAAGTTGGCCTCGCGAACGTGCATCGCCCCGCCCGCCAACCCCCACAGTTCGAACCGCGCTTCGGCTTCGACGACTTGAGCACGCGCGAGTTGCGACGCGTGCGGCATGTTCTCGAACCCCCACGATTCGGCGCCGGTGCTGTGAAGGGAGGGAGATTGCGTAGCTCTCAAGTCTCAGTTTTCAAAGTATTGAGGATGGAAGCCGAGTAGAAGGAGGAGGAATACGAGGAAAAGGGGAAGAGACAACGTACGCGAGCGCGGCTTGGACGACGCAGTTGCCGACTCCCGATCCGAGATCGACAAAGACGCCCTTCGGTCCGAGATGCGTCCGCGCAAAGCTGTGTTCGTTTCAGTTGCGTGTCGAAAGGACAAGGAAAACCCCGTAAAGAGGAGAAGTCAGCGGGTCCGTCAGCGTTTTAGGCGGAAAGGGTTAAAGAAACGTAATCGCGAGAAGGAAAAGCGACGTACATCTCGTTCATGAACTTGGGCAACAGTTCGCCATAGACGTTGTCGCTGAACGCCCTATACTTTCTCACGTCCTCCAACCCCGGTCCGACCGCGCGATCATAACACTGCGTAAACACCCTCGTCCACACTTTTTCCCTCAACCCCTTCATCCCTTCGATGTTTTGCCGGACGAGGCCCGATTGTTTGAGCGAGAGGAGGGTCGAGTTGTACCGTTCGAGAGCGGCGACGAATGCCGGACCGTCGGATTTCGAGCGCGCCTTTTCGAGTTGCCGGATGAGGGATTCCGACGCTGGGGTGGGTGGAGGTGCTGTTGCTGTTGCGTTTGCTGCTGCTGGTGGTGGTGGTGCGAGTGACGGTGACTGGGCTGCCGAAGCAGTGCCGACGGTGATTGGCGGCGCTTCCGAGGAGGAGGCAGTGGCTGTTCCCAAAGGACTCGGGGTTGGACTCGACGGCGACGCCGCTGCCGTAGTAGTAACCCCAGATGGTATCGGCACCGTAGGGACGGACGTAGGCGTCCCTGCTCTCGAGTTGCCCGCCGAGGAAGTTCGATTGTACAAAAAGGCGGAAAAGGCCGTCTTGCCCGGCGCGTGACCGAAATACCGACTCGCTTGATCGGGCGTCAGGAAGTGGTCGAGGACCGTCAAGATTACCTGCAGGCACGTCCCGTCAGACGAAAGGGGAGGTTGTCAGTCTGATTACATATGCAAATTTTTGCGCTTGTGACTGGAGAGAGTTGAGAAGGGACCTCCGCGAGAAGGCAGAGATTGGAGAGCGAGGGACAGGTAAAATGGAGAACGGGAACACAAAAAGGGAAACGTACGCTCATGACGTCCTCGATCGGGTTATACTCATCGTCGCTCCTCGGCGCCAACAACGCGAACCTGTCCGGGCGCAAACAAACGTGTGGGTCTCTCTCGCTCAGATTCCCAATTCGCTTGATTGGCAAAGAGAGACGCGCACCTCTCGCTGGTATTGCCCGGTCCTTCTCCCGGATATTGCAGCTCGACGACGGGGATCTCGTCGCCGGTCCCTGCCCATTTTGAAGCCGGTTTCAGAGGATCGGAAGGGTCGACGAAATCTGCTCGGGGTGGTGGTCGGGAGCGCGCGCGCGGGGGTGACGCAAGAGGAACATCAAGAGAAAGCGCAGGTCAGCCAACGACACGGAATGGAACGGGGGTCACGAGGTGCAGGTAGTGTTAAGAGCACGGAGGGGAGGGGGGGGGGGTTCCTCGACTCACAAGTTCGGTACGCGGTCGGGTTCTGCAAGACCAAACTCTCTGCGCTCGTGATCCGTCCCCCTGCTCCACTGGCCTCGTCCGCAACGCGTACTGCAGCAGCGACGTTCCTGACTGCGACGGGCGCTCCATCTTGCCTCTTGATCGTTCTGGACGAGTAATCCTCGTCTGCGCTCGACAAGTCTGAATCCGAGTCTTCCTCTTCGGAGGGAGTGAGCGGATCGAGGTCGGACGAGATGTTGGTGGTTTCGTCTGCTGCTCGTCGTCGAGCAGACACACCGCCGCCAGGTGTTGTTGATGAAGAGCGGGAAGGAGGCGAAGGCCGTGCGCGTTTCGAAGGCCGGCGGTCCTCTTCCTCTTGCTCATCCGTCGGCATTCGCGTACCCCTTGCTCCTCCTCTGCTGTCACTGCCGTTGCCACGACGCCCCTTGATCACCGACGGGTGGTCCACTTTCCCTTTGCCCTTGCCCTGGTCTGCCGTGGCGGGTGGCAGTGGTGGCGGCACGTATTTGTTGACAGAGCGGCGCACCGCTGGCGAGGTAGTTGCCGAGGGAGGGACTACGACTTTTTTGACAATCTTGGTTGTCGTGGTAGTTGTGGTCTTTATGATGGCTGGCCTGTGGGACTTGACCGGCGAAGAGGAGGAGGGAGCAGCGACGGTCTTGAGGGATGGCGTGGGAGATGCAGCCGCAGCAGCAGCAGGCCCAGACTGGCCTGGGATCGCCCTCCGCTTGCCCGAGAACATTGTGGCTTGGGCTTGCTCGGCGCGTCGAGTCGAGTCGAGTCGAGTCGAGTCGGACGACGACGACAACGCGTCCGAGGGTGGTGTCGCGGAAGAAAAGACGGCGCTGGGAGGAGCGGCGGGACGAGAGACTGCAAGTATACGTATTCGATCCCCAAGAAAAGCTCTCCCGGAGCACAGGCAGCTCGAGTGTCAAAGAGTCGCTTCCGAATGACTTTTCGCCGACTTATTTGGGAGTTGAACTCTCTCGCCCATCTCGCGATATCGAGAGACGAGCCGAGGAGGCAAATGGCCCGTACGTAGCGCAGTCGACTGGCCCCGCAAAGACTACCCCTGAATCCCGTACCCTTGCGCAGGTGGCAACCAACGCGACAAGGCGAGTTCCGTCTCCCTCCCATTACTATCACACCCTCACTGACCGGCTGACTGACTGACTGACTGACTGGACGCCGTGGAACAACAGGCGCGCGAAAAGGTATACATCCCTGCTCCTCCTCTCGACTCTCTCGATGCCGTCCCCCCGCTCGAAACCCCTCTCTCTCACCGCAAAGACCACTGACCGTCCCCCCCCCCCTCTTGAACTCCAGGCCCAGAAAAAGGCCGCCGAACAGAACAAGGGCAAGAGATCCGACGGCGACGGCAAATCGTTCCGCTCAAAGATGGAAGCCGATGCCAACATTATGCGCCAGAAACAGGTAAAACACACACACACCTCCTCCTCTCTTTCCTGGGTTGGGCGCGCCGGGGTTCATTGTTTTACTGACACTTGACCACTTCGATGATGGGGAACAGGAAGCGGCAGCAGCGAAAAAGGCAGCTGAAGCAGCAGCCGGCAAGGCCTGAACGGCCCGTTTCTCTCTTTCTCTCTCTCTCCCGCAACCCGCATATCGTTTTTGCTCGTTTCTCCCTACATACACATACCCTCCGCCGCCGCCGCCGCCCTTGTTCGCTCCTTCGCTGTCCCTGGGTTGTCGGCGAGTAACGCCAAGTAACGGCTTCAGTCCTCAATCTACCCAACTCGCCGGAATCCGTTCTGTCTTTTTGCCCTTCTTCCCCTTCCCATCGTAATCATATCTTCCGTTTTTTCCTCTCGTCGGACTCGTACAATTCTGTCTCGTGTGTGTGTGTGTGTGTTCCGGTCTGTTTTCTGTCTCTGGGGGCTGGGGCCGGTATCCATCTTCTTTCTCATCCGGAAGCAACTCCAAAAAATAAAAACCCCTATCTTCTGGGCCACCCGCGGGTTGGCTCATTCCTCTCCCTGACTCTCGGCACTCGACCAATATTCGCGGCAACGAACCGAGCGTGGGGGGGGGGGGGTTTCTGCCTTTTTGCGATTGCGTTGGGATTACCAGCATGCTCCCCCGTCCCGTAGTAGTATTCCCGGTCTTTGGGGGATCTGAGTATCACCGCTGTTCCGCTCCTGCTGCTGCTCCTGCTCCTGCTATTGCTGAAACTGTCGAGTGCGTCGTTGTTCCCGTCGCCGAGGCTGCTGCTGGTGCAGGTACTGACGCTGCTGCTGATGAGGGCGGTGCGGGTGCCGGGGTCGTCTTGATCTGAAACGAAGCTGCGCCAACCCCACGAAAAAATCATAAAGGGTTAGTTGGGTCATCAGCTCTTTTCATCGATTCAGAGACTACTTCAACACCAAAAAAACAAAGGGGTGGAGAGGGGAGGGAGGGAAAAACACAAGAAGTGGCGTAGCTGAGGGAGAGATTCTGGAACCGGTGAGAAAGCGTACCTTGTGGGAGGGTAGCGAGGTCTGCTGTTGCTGTGACGGTACAGTCGACGTCCAAGTTGGCGAGGGCCCCTCTGATGAGGCCACTCGGGAAGGCGAGGACCTGTTCCGTCGAGGTAGCGATGACGGAGTCGGGCAGTCGGTGGGTCCGGACGTGAGGGGAGGTGAGGTGACAGGACACGACAAGACAAGACAAGACGATGCGATACGCGAATGGCGGAAGGGAGAAAGGGGCATGCGGGAGGGAAATAGAAAAGGGGGAGGGAAAGAGGTTTCGAGACGAGGTCAGCCATTTTGAGAGAAGCGAGCGAGTCTGTTAAGCGGGTTGTTGATGCGAGGGTCTCCTTCTCCCAAGCCAACATTTCGTGACCAGGCAGAGGTGGGAGGGACAGGGATTCTTCACAGAGTCCGCCGGAAAGGGGGGGAAACGTACCGCGTTGACATGCCTCTGAAGCGCTGCCCTCTCTTCCTTGTCTTCCTCCCCCTCCTCGTCTTGGTGGTGGTCACCATCGCCACGAGGTTCAGTGCTCCCGAGCAGCAGCGCCGGGAACCCTTTCAACGCTGCGAGGCGCTGATCGTACAAGACATAGACGCCGCGGTGGTTCGTCCGGAGGTTGTCGACCTGCTTGTCGAACGCGGCGACCCAGACGTCTTTGCAGATGAACTTGACGAGCTCGAGAATGTCGGCGGCGGCTTGGCGCGGTTGTTGAGGTTGTTGTTGTGTGGGAGGGGTGGAAGATCCAGAAGAGGAGGGGGCCAAGGCAGGAGGAGGAGGGAAACGAGGTCGATCTCGGGCGAGCCTGGTTTCCGCACTACTTGTCAATGATTCAACCGGTTATAGGGTTTGAGAAGGAGGGCGAATGCTGCACCTCTCTGCTGTGGCCCATCCGACCCTGTACCCGATCGCGTCCAACCTCGCTCGGACTGCTGCGTCATGGTTCAAGCCGCCATGATGTTCCTCCTCTAGCACTTGCTTTTTGACAGCTGCGTGGTCCGAGTTTGATGCTAAGCGGAGAGCGGCGATCTGTTGTTGGATCGAGTTGCGTTGGTCGAGTTGACGCCTTGTCGCTGCTCGTTCCGATTCGCCCAAAGCGCGGATAGTCTGCGGAGCGAGTGGTGGGTCAGTTTGGGGGGAGCTTACAGTACCAACGAGAGAGAGGACTGGCCTCGTGTACGAGGTAGTTGAGCAGCGTCGGGTCGACGGTCGGGATGAACTGCGGGTCGGCGTACGCTTGCAGTTGTGGGGTGACGAGCGACGAGGACGAGCGGGTTGCCAGGTTGCCGGTCGTTGTGATCAAGTTGTGCAGCGGTCGATTCAGAGCCATCGGAGAGTGCTGTCGCGGGGGTCGCGGGGGCAAGAGGGGAAGGGAGCGAGAGGAGCAGCTCCACTTTGTCAACCTCGCTCCACTCACTCACTCGCGAGTATGGAGCAGCCGGACAAGGTCGTCATCCAAGGGTTCATGCTCAAGAAGAAGCGCAAGGCACTCCAAGGCTATGCCCGCAGATACTTTCGCCTCTCCGAATCAGGTCCCTCTTCTCCTCCGAGGTGAACCCACCCTACGCTCATGGACTGACCCCGGACAGACACGCAGGCTCGCTCTCGTACGCGTTCAATCCAAACTCGCCCATCCGAGACTCGATCTCGGTCCCGCTCGCCTTCATCTCGGCGTCGAGGAAACTGCGCACCCTCGACATTGACGGCGGAAACTGCGTCTACCACTGCAAATGCCTCTCTCTAACCGACTTTGACAAGTGGGCAACGGCCCTCAAAGCCTTCATCAACATTGCCCACAACCACCGCGGGACCCTCGTCGCAAACTCGGCACCCGCACCCGCACCCGCACCCGCCGTCCCCGCCGACCAACTCGACCGCGTCTATGCTGCACTCGCAAAACTCAGTCAGGTCAGTTCCAGTACTCTCTCTGTCTATTGTGGCCGTAGTCGAGGAAAACTCATCCAACTTGCCCCTCCCGAGCAGCCCATCTGTGACCTCGAACTGGTCGCGCACGAACTCGGCCAAAAAACAACGACTCACACGACCGTCTTGTCAACTTCGGCATCGCCATCATCATCAGCATCTCCTGCCCAAGTCACCACGTCTGCCTCCCCCTCCGTTCCTGCTCCTGCTCCTGCTCCGGCCACTCCAGCCTCGACAGCTTCTTCATCCTTCCCCGCCGCGGTGCCCTCCTCGACGTCGACCGGTCCCTCATCGTCCACAAGCGGAACCACGCTCGCAAGTAGCAGTAGTAACTCTGGAGGGGGAGGAGGCAACGGCGGCGGTGGGAGCAGTAAATTCCGCTTCCTCGGCAAGCGATCAAACTCGACCAGTCTACACCTGCATCCTCACTACCACCATGCTCCCTCGGCTCCTCCTCCTCCTCCTCCGGTTCCTGCTCCGGCGCGATCCCCGACCTTGATGTCGAGTTCGACTTTTGCATCCGCGTCCGCGACTCCGGCGCACCACCAGCCCCGGCGGCAGCAGCCAGAGAGGTCCAACTCGACCGCCACCACCACCTCTTCGCATTCGAACCCCAATCACGAGCCCGACTCGTGGGCCCGTCAACAATTGAACGACGCCATTTCGGTGTTGAAGACGACGCATGCGGAACTGATCGCGGCGGTGCAGGCTCTGCCGCTCGTTGTCGTCCCCTCCTCCCCTCAGTCTCAGTCACAACCTCACCCTCAGCCTGGAACTCAAGTGGTCTCTCCCAAAGAGCACTCGTCGTCGTTGTCGTCGACTTCTCTCACCCCCCTTGAAACCACCAACCTCGATCCCGCTCGCAGCGGCGTCGGCGCCTCCTCCCCCTCCCCCTCCTCCTCCACCTCTCCCCCCGGTTCCCCCACCGGCGCTCTCAATCGCTCCTTCGCGTACCAACGCACCCTCGGTCACACCCGCAACGCTCCCTCGCGAGCTACCACCATCGCTTCGAGTTCGAGAGCGAGTTTCGTCAGCGCGGTCGAGTGGAGTCCGCCCCCACCCGGGCCTGGGACGGGGTCGGAGTATTGGTATGACGCGGTGCCGGTACCGGGAGAGTTTGTGCTTGATGATGAGGATGGGGAGGGTGCAAGCTCGCGTTCGCGTCGGCGTCGTCGTCGTCGTTCCTCCTCTTCGTCCTCCGCGTCTTCGTCCTCTTCCTCTCCTGCGGGAGTATCGTCGTCGCCTATCACTGGAGCGGACCACCACCGCCACCACCTTCACGACGATGAGGCGCGAGCGGCACGCTCCGAGCGTCGCGGTTCGTCGTCGTCCGAGTCGTTGAATACCGTGACGCGCTCAGAACACGAGGACGAGGAGGAGGAGGAAGAAGAAGCTGTCGACACCAACATTGTCGCGGAAGATGAGGACGAAGATTCGGGCGAGGACGAAGCAGCAGCCAACAGTGCCGCTGCCGCCGCCGACTCTTCTTCCGTGCATTCCTCGTCACCTGGAGTCACCACCGCCACCACCGAAGCGGGAACGGAACCGGCAACAACGACGACCACGACGACGATGAACACCGCCACCGCCGAGGCTGTAGTGGCGGTACAGCGCAGGAAGGTACTGCCGCATCCTGTGGCGGGAGACGAGTTTTCGATGCTGGGCATGCTGCGCAAGAATGTCGGAAAGGTGCGCTTGGCCTTCCTTCGCTCCTTCTGCTCCCTTCTACCCCCGGCTCCTGCCTCCTCCTCCTTCTCCTCCTCCTCCTCCTCCTCCTCCTCCTCCTCCCCTCCTCCTCCTCCTCCTCCTCCTCCTCCTCCTCCTCCTCCTCCTCCTCCTCCTCCTCCTCTTCCTCCTCCTCCTCCTCCTCCTCCTCCTCCTCCATTGTCTCTTCTCTTTCTCCCCGTTCCCTGTTTTCGGTCTCGAACCTCGAGACATCGACCGCCCGAAGAGAGAGTCCCTCGTCATGGCTGACTCGCAAATCTCTTCGTCCACCAACGTCAGGACCTCTCGACCATCTCGTTCCCCGTCACGATGAACGAACCCCTCTCGGCTCTGCAACGCCTCGCCGAGGAGCTCGAGTACTCGGAGTTGCTCGACCGCGCCGCGGCGGCGCCGAAAGGGTCGCTCGAGCGGCTCATGTTTGTCGCCGTGTTTGCGGTCAGTGGTGCGGCTGGGAACAAGTACCGCAGTTCGAGGAAGCCGTTGTAAGTGGCCCCGCGCGGGTCCTCTCTCTCTCTGCGGTAAGTTTTCGCTGATCATGGCGAGGGGAACAGCAACCCGCTCCTGGGCGAGACTTATGAATGCATCCGTCCCGAACGAGGCGAGTGTCTCTCTCTCCCGCCGTCTCTTTCCCTGGTCCCGTACGCGCGGCTGACCTAAATTCCGGATGGATTAACACCGTGCAGGCTATCGCTTCATCTCCGAAAAAGTCTCGCATCATCCTCCGGTCCTCGCCTTCCACACCGAGGCGAAGTCCCGCGGCTGGCAGCTGTCGGGGCACGTCGCTCCGAACCAGAAATTCTGGGGCCGGTCGATGGAGATCTTTGTCCTCGGTGACTGCAGCGTGCGGTTCCTCGACGACGACGACGACGACGGAGAGGAGTACTCGATCCGGAAACCGTCTTCGTTCGTCAAGAATCTCGTCGCCGGGACCAAGTACATCGAGATTGTCGGCGACCTCGTCGTCTCGTGTTTGAACAGTAAAGCCCACGCGGTCGTCTCGTTCAAAGAGGGCTCGTCGTGGGGAGGCGTCAGCACGCGCAACAAGATTGAGGGTCGCGTGGTGGACGAGCGTGGGGTGACGAGGATCGAACTGGTCGGGCGGTGGGACGACGCGGTCGACAGGAAGGATGGCAAGCATAGCTTTACGAGGTTGTGGCAGATTGCCGACTCCCCACCGAGTGCGTCGCTCTTCCTTTCCGTCGTCCTCGTTGCCTCTCAGCCAGATCATCGTCTACCGCACCAGCTAGCTAGCTGACTGACTGGCTATTCCGTGATTGATGTGTTTGCGCGCACAGATCCCGAACGCTACTACGGCTTTTCGTACTTTGCCACGACCTTGAACGAGACGACCCCGCTCGAAGCGGGCCTCATGGCGCCGACGGATTCGCGCCTCCGGCCGGACCAACTCGCCCTCGAGCGCGGCGACGTCGACGAGGCCGAGAGGTTGAAACAAGTAGTCGAGGAGAAGCAGCGCTCGAAACGCAAGAGTGGCAAGGCGCCCGAGCCAAAGTGGTTCACGAGGAGGAAGGAAGAGGGGGGAGGCGGAACGGATGGTGCCGGCACGGGCGGCGCGTGGAGCTATGCGGGAGGGTACTTTGAGACGAGGGAGAAGAAGGCGTTCGAGGATCCCGACATCTTTTGATGGCGGGGTGTGCTACTCGCGGGTTGCTCCTCGGTCACCTCGGGGTCGTCCATCTGTTGATAGACCTCCACAACTGTAAGTATGGAATGCTAGAATTGCCAACAACAGATCTATGATGACATGGGATGATTAGAGCGGGAAATCGGTAGGGTGAGGAAACGACGTGACGGTGGCACGAAAAAGACAACAATAGATGAATATGGATATGGTGCGGCGGGGTCTGGATTTGGCGGAAGAGATCCAAAGACGCGCCGCCATCTAATAGTACGCGTCATGTCGGAGGTGAACCGATTTCGGTCTCGCAACGCGTTCCATCTCGGTGTTCATCGCGGGCGGCGCCTCCTCCATCTCGCGCACGTTGCGGTCGTGCACCTCGCGGCGGTGGTCGCGCACGGAATCTTCGGATCCGAGCGCGATCATGGCGCAGACGGGAGTTTGGAGGAACCCGAGGACGAAACCTGCGCGTGCGGGAGTGGTAATGCGTCAGACTTTGGTTGACTTGCTCCGTTCGGGCGGCGGAAATGGAGGTGCCACTTCTCGCCGGTCCCGGTCTCGACATCAGAATAAACTCACCGAATACGAGTTTGATCGCTTCGGGTACCCAGGTGTGCGCCATGTTCTTGCCGCCCCAGATGGGCGCAATGATGGCGATCGTGATCGGCCACAGGACGAGGAAGTACAGCGCCGAGAGGACCGAGCCTGTCCGTGTGTGCGCGCGTTAGCGTATTGCCGTAGTGATCAGCACATGGTTGATTGAGGCATCCGCGAGGCACGAAAAAAGAAAGGGCGGGGTGGAGCTGGCGCACCTTTCCAAACGCTCCAAAACAACCTCACCGCGCGCTCTTTCCACCCCAGGGAGAGGTCAAACACGTCGTTGACGTGACTCCCCGAGAAGAAGTGCAATCCGCGCCCGAGGCCGTGCCGTTGGTGGAATGTCCACCAGAGGCGTTGGCGCCAGGATTGGGTCGAAGGGTCCGGGTCCGGCCCTGGGACGACGGCGAATTGCGTGTCGGGCTGCCGAGTGGGGTAAATGTGTTGAGTTCAGTATCGTGTCAGTTCACATTTAATGAGAAGAGCGGGCGAGCGAAGGAGGAAAAAGGCGCACCCAAGGGTAGGGGAAGGCAGCAATCTTGCCCGTCCGCATGTCGACATGGACCATTCCCGACGAGATGACAAAAGTCAAGATGCCCTGTCACGCATGGAAAGTTTTAGTTCAGCGTTTCTTTTCTTGCAACACTCAACTGCCGCCTGACAGGAGGGAGTGAGCCTCCTCACCTGGATAAAGACGGTGACGGCGCAATCTCCCGCGATCGTGTTGTGTCGGATGTCCCACATGGTGATGGTATCGGTCGGTTTGATCGTCCGGTACATGGCGCAGCTGCATGCGGCACCGCGAGGGTCTCAGTCATCGACATTCTCGGTTGAGAGGAAAAAAAAAAGAGGTTCGGAAAGGAAAGGGGACGCACGCGACTCCAAAGTTTGCTGCTCCGTCTATGCACGCCGCGCCGATCATTTGGGGTCCCATCACGTACAGTTTCTGTGGTTGGTGTTGCCCGTTTCCGAAAGAAAGTCTTTAGCTTCACCAACCCGACAGAGGCTCTCGATCGCCTCCACAAAAAGGAACACGCACCTGTTTCCAGGTCAAGGGCGCGGGTAATCCGAGCGGATTCCGGAACGAGATGGGCCTCGATACGCCTTCGATGCATTCGTGCTCGACGGGGCGGCGGAGCGCACTCGGCTCGCGGACGACGGTCGGGCGTCGTGGTCGGCCGGGCATCTCTCAGCCGTTGTCGGAGGAGGGGTTATCGCTCCGGCGCGGGGTCAGCAGCAGGAGCAGGGATAGAAAGAGATCAAGGGCGGGTCAATCACAGCTAATCGGCGTGTACTGAGTCCATCCAGACCCGAAGCCGAGGGAAGTGAGAATGATGATGCCGAAGTCGGAGCCGCGTTTGGCTGTCGATCGAGAGGCCAGGCAGGCAGCCACGTGAATCCAATGAGCGGACCCGCAGCTACAGTAGTGTCTGCGCCCTTCCCGTGCTGTACGCGCACGCATGCGTAGCGCTCTCTCGAGGTCCTGCTGCGAAGCGAAGAGATATAGTAAAGCTCGAGACTCAGGAGGCGGCATACTGGAAGCCTGGTTGCAGTTTCACAAGACTATACAGAGAGAGGGATGGGAAGTGTCGCTCCCCCGCGCTGAAGCCCCTCCTCGTTGAGAGTGCTGAGAGGAAAGAAGCAGTTTGTCCTCAGCGGGAAAAGTCGTGTGGGGTCTGGTCTGGCACGATGGCAACCCGGCGTGTAGCGCCCCCTGATCCGCCTGGCCCGAGCACCCCGTGAAGAGTCCTCGGACGACGGCGTGGAAGCAACTCGACGCCTGCCCTATTGGAGTTGCGTTGTTGACATGGAGAAAAAGAAGAGAAGAAAGAGTAGTGTGCGTGCTTAAGAAGTGAGCGCGCGAGAGACAGAGTTGTTGCCCCCTGTCTTGGCTCGGGAATTGAGCATCACTCGTTCGCTGAAGCTGGACGCGGTCGACTCGCCGCCCGCGAGCGCTGGCCTTGTTCCGCCGGTCTCTTCGCCAAACAGGTGAGCGCACACAGTCCCGCTTAGTGGCTTTGGTACTGGCACCATGTACACCCCTCTCGCAACCCTGCCCTGCGCCCCCGCTCCCTTGCACTCGTCGTGTTGTCGGAGCAGAGAGAGACGCCCGCCCGCCTGCTCGCCTTCGCGCTCGACCCCTCACCCTCGACCGCCTGCCTCGCCTCGCCCTCGCTCTAAAGCTACGCGGAAACTGACTCTAGAACACGCACACGACAAACAGCTCGGTCAGGATGTCTCACAGGAAGTACGAGCACCCCCGGTTAGTCTCCTCTTCTCTTGCGTCCACGGAGCATCCACCCACACACACACACGCATATTGACTCTCTCGCCCCTCACCCACGTAGTTGCGGTTCCCTCGGGTTCCTTCCCCGTAAGCGGGCTGCCCGCCACCGCGGAAAGGCGAAGAGCTTCCCCAAGGTCCGTTCCTTGTTCACGCCCACCACGTCCCTAGATCTGGTCTGACCCGTCGAGAACATGCCCGCAGGACGTCCCGACGGCGCCGGTTCACCTGACGGCCTTCCTTGGCTACAAGGCCGGCATGACCCACATCGTCCGCGACCTTGACCGCCCGGGCTCGAGTGAGTCCCGCGCCCGCCTCTGCCTGTCTCGAAACGAGCGAGAGCTGACTCTGTGCACACCCGCGCGCTTGCAGAGATGCACAAGAAGGAGGTCGTCGAGGCTGTTACGGTCGTCGAGACGCCGCCGATGGTCATTGTCGGTGTCGTCGGCTACGTCGAGACGCCGCGCGGTCTCCGCTCGCTCACGACCGTGTGGGCCGAGCACCTCTCGGACGAGGTCAAGCGCCGGTTCTACAAGAACTGGTACCGTTCCAAGAAGAAGGCGTTCACCAAGTACGCCAAGAAGCACGCCGAGCAGGGCAAGTCGTCGTCGGTCGCGCGCGAGCTCGAGCGCATCTCCAAGTACTGCTCGGTCGTCCGCGTCCTCGCCCACACCCAGATCCGCAAGACGGGCCTCTCGCAGAAGAAGGCGCACTTGATGGAGATCCAGGTCAACGGCGGCTCGGTCGCCGACAAGGTCGACTTTGCCAAGTCGCACTTTGAAAAGACGGTCGACGTCTCGTCCGTCTTTGAGCAGGACGAGAACATCGACATTATCGGTGTCACGCAGGGTCACGGGTTCGAGGGTGTCACCCACCGTTGGGGCACCAAGAAGCTCCCGCGCAAGACCCACAAGGGTCTCCGCAAGGTCGCCTGTATCGGTGCCTGGCACCCGTCCGCCGTCATGTACTCGGTCGCCCGTGCCGGTCAGGACGGTTACCACCACCGTACCGAGATCAACAAGAAGGTCTACCGCATCGGCAAGGCCGACGACGAAGGGTCCGCCTCGACCGAGTTTGACATCACCAAGAAGGCCATCACCCCCGTCGGTGGCTTTGTCCGCTACGGCATCGTCAAGAACGACTGGGTCATGGTCAAGGGTTCGTGCCCGGGCGTCGTCAAGCGCGTCGTCACCCTCCGCAAGTCGCTCGTCCCCCACACGTCGCGCGCCTCGCTCGAAAAGGTCTCGCTCAAGTGGATCAGCACCGCATCCAAGTTCGGTCACGGTCGCTTCCAGTCCCGCGCCGAGCGCGAGGCTCACGAGGGCCCCCGCAAGATCAAGGCCTAAAGCGTCAGCGTCAGCGTCGCTTGACGACGAGCCGGCGGGGTCGTGGTCGGTCCTTGGTAGCTGCTCTTTGTTTGCGCAGAACAAAAACGAAACGAAGGATCAACGCATTTCCCCCTCCCCCACCAATGTGCCCCTCCTCGTCGTCGTGTGCATTTCGCCGCTACTTATGGGAGTTATTAGTTGCTCTCGCGTTGGTCTATCCTTTCGTAGGCCTGCGCCGTTCGTGTCGCTCCTGCTGGTGAGAGTTGCCCACTTCATTCACCGACAGTCTTGAAGTGTCCCGATCACGTTCATGATTTCCGCCGCAGCTTTTGACGACCATGTGTATGTACCAAAAGTCCCCAAGTGCCAAAGTGGCCGCGGCGCCGCTATCGAGGCGGCGAGTCGTCGAAGCCAAACTCGACCGACGAGACTCGTTTTTGGATTGTATAACGTTGGGTTCCGCAGTCACCGCCGAAAGAAGTTCTTTCGGTTCGCTTTGCTTAGGGGGGGTTCAAGTGAGTAACACTCGGGTCTAAGGCACGAGGTGAGGGAGAGCAAGCCGTTAAAGACGACTACGTTCTTTCCTTCCTTCCTCCTCTCTCTCCCTCTCTCTCCCTCTTTCTCTCTGTCTTCTCTCTCTCTCTCTCTCTCACTCTCTGTCTTCTCTTTCGGGCCTCGTCTTTGTTAAGACGCTTGACCAGGTGTCGTCGAGACGTATTAGGGATTCCACGCAAGAGGCGAAGAAGGGGTCATCGAGTGGTCTGTTTGTACATCTTTGTATCGAGGATCTCTTTGCCGCACATGGCGCAACAGCCTGTTGTCGATGCAAGGGTGAAGGGTCAGCCATTTGGTAACATATGGGGAGAGAGAAGTCGTGAGATGAGGGGGGTGCTACCTTTCTTGTAAGCGCAACCTGGCCAGAGGCAAAGGGGGGCATGAGTGTGGCTTTTGGAGAGAGACACGCGGGAGAGTGTTGGGGAGACGCACCTTGGCAGAACTTTGCACCTGGTCTGGCGACGACGGTCTTGCAGACTTGGCATTTCGCGACTGCGCCTCCCTTTCCCCCTGCGAGGTCGACCGCCCCCTCTGCAGCGGCGGCGGCGGCGGCGGCTTTCGCTCCTCGTTTCCTTTCCCCATAGGGTACTTGGGAAGTTGAGGCTTGTGAGGAGGAGGAGGGCGGGGGTGCGTAGGGCGAGTAGCGAGATTTTGACGAGAGGAGCTTGTTCTCGCCAATCTTGCGTTGCTGGTTCTGCTGTCCTGCGCCCTTCCATACGTCGGTGGCAGCGAGGGTGCCTTGCTTGGCGAGCTTCTTCTCGCACTTGGCGCAGACCTGGGCGGTGGCGTTGCGTCGGGTGGCGTTGCGTGGCGTGGCGGTCGAGGTCGAAGTGATGAGGATGAGGAGGAGGATGTCAGCCACGAGCAGAGGGCAGGGGGAGAGAGCGGGTCAGAGAGAGCCATACCATGGTGAAAGTGTAACTGTACACGTTTCCCTCGTCCCAGAGTCGGGAGCACTACTGTAGAGCAAGAGTCGGAGCGAGACCGTCTGCGGCCCCACTCTTCCCCTCTCTTGACCCCATCTGCACTCTACCAGGGGCGCAAGTCTAGGCAGCCGAGATGGCGGCAGACTACTCTCATTTGCTACCGCCACCCCTCCTCGACCGCATCCTCGAGACCGCGTTCCCGGGACCCCACACGGACCGCTTCCAACTTCATGTCCCACTCACCAGGCTCGCATCGCTCGGCAAAGCCATGAACGCTAGCGTGCGCCGTATTCTCGCGAGCCATATCGTCCTCCCAGACGACGACAACCGACTACTCGACGCAGAAGAGGGAGCCGAGTCGGCACCCCTCTTGCTCGCCCGAGTCGTCAAAGACCCAAACTGGGCAAACGACGTCAAACACCTCACTGTCGTCAATCCCACCGTGGACCACCATGCTCACGAGTCACCGCTGTCTCCCCCACTGCCGCCCCCATTGGACGACGCAGCCTTTTTCCTGTGCCTCTCGCGGTTCGAAAACCTCTCGTCCTTCACCTGGCACTCGCACCGCGTCCCGCCCGAGTTGCTCTGCCTCGCGCTCGGTCAAGCAGCCAAGAACTTGACTAGCTTCAAACTCGAATTGGTGCCCCTCCCCGCGACACCGACGACGACGACGACGGACGGGTCCTCTTCGTTTGCGACGACGGGGGGCGCCACCGCCCCCGCTGCGCCTTCGAGTCCGCCTCTGCATCAATACAGCACGAGTCCTAGCTCGGCCACTTCGGGGCTGTACAGCCCTGTCTTCCAGCACGGCGCCGGGAATGGAACGACCCAGACCACCTCCGCCGCCTCGCAGCCGCGCTGGGACGCCCCGCACCTCGCCTCGCTCCCCGAAAAACTCACCCACCTCTCCCTCTCGAACCTCTCGGCCCTCGGCGCCCAAACCCTCGCCGAACACGCCCTCCCCGCCTTGCCCCTGCTCGAGTTTGTCCAACTCGAAAAGACGTTGTGGGTCGACGATCACGTGTTGGAGGCGATGGGGAGGCATTCGAAAGGGTTGGGAGTGCTGAGGGTGAGCGAGATGGCAGGGACCAAGTTGAGTGAGAATGGGTTGCGGGAGGTGCTGCAGGGTTGTCCAGAGTTGAGAGAGTTGCACCTCGATTGCGTCCAAGGTGCGGTTCCCCTCCGCGCCCCCCTCCCTCTCTCTCTCTCTCTCTCTCTCTCTCTCTCTCTCTCTCTCTGTCTCTCTCTCTCTTTTCTCCGCACCACAACACTGACTCGACCCCTTAACAGGCCGCTTCTCCCGCGCATGCTGGCAAAAGTTGACCCCCTTGCCTCCGAACCTGCGCGTCCTCCGCCTGTCCTACTCCGAACAAGGCCCACACAAATCCTGGCTCCTCGATCACCTCGCGTCCCTCTCTCACCTCCTTCGCACCGACGACGACGACGCCGACGCCGACGGTTCTGGCAACAACTCGGGACTCGAACACCTCGCGCTGACGAGGATCGTTGCCGGATCGGCGGTGGGGGATGGAGCGAAGGGAAAGGGGAAGGGGAAGGGCAAGGCCCTCGTCCCGGGATCGCATCACCTCGCGCGCTATCCCATCGATCCGGCTTTGGATCCCCGCTCGTTGACTCTAAGTGAGAAGGACCTCGACGCCCTCGTCGGAACTGAAGGCGGCGAAGGTGGCCAAGGAGGAGGAGGAGGAGGGAGGCGAGAATGGCGCAAACTCGAGTTGGACTTGTTCAGGATCGAGCAGGACCAGTTGAAGAGGATCTTGGAGGGGTGTCCGAAATTGAAGAGCCTCAAGGTCATGTTTGATGCGCCGTTCCGCAACTTGGTGAGTGTAACCCGGCTTCTTCCTGATCACGCTTCTCGACTTTGAGGAGGGGGAGGGGGGGAAATATCTCTTCTTCCTCTCTTGTCTTTCGTCGCGTGCGCACGGATGACTTCCGGTACTGACTCGCAATTTACAATCTCCTCTACGCTCAACCGCGCCGCCGTACGGTACAGCTCACCCTCGCGCCTTCGTTTGCGGCCTGTCCGGAATTGCAGCACCTCGAAGTCGCCATCCCGCCCGATCATTCGCCCGAGATGGCGAGCGTCACCCCCGCCGAATACTTTGCGGCAGTCGGGCCCGTCTTCCTTTTCGGAGCTGGCGGCGGCGCTACTTCCGAGTCGAGTGCGGCGGCGGCGGCGGCTGATGGGGCGAATCAGTCCGGACAGCCGGAGCAGTCGCCGCGTCAGCAGCCCCATGGGCATGGGAGGAGGGCGTCGCTCGCTACGTCTGCGGGGTCGCCGACCAGGACGAGGACCAACGCCTCGGTCGTCGCGAACAATGCAGCGGTCCCGGAAGCAGTACCGCCCGTAATCGACCTCGCCGCTCTCGAGAAGGCGACAACCGCCCGCAACTGCGTCCATCACCCGCTCGAAGCGCTCGATTCCCTCCTCCCCGTCACAAAAGACTGGCGCCGTTTCTTGAAAAAGGCCCATGCGCTTGAACGGATTGCCTGGACGGGGAGGGGCGGGTTGGGAACGTGGGAGTTTGGGCAGAAGCAGGGGAGCAGTTTGGCGAGGGTCGAGTTCCGGCCGACGAAACCGGTCCTTGTTGGTCTCGGTGAGGGAGAGACTACTTTAAGCGGTGGTGAGCAGTCGCCGACGAGGAGCAGGACGAGGACGGCTTCGTCGTCCGGCGGCTTGGGTGGACCAGAGTCGTCATCGTACGGATGGGATGGTCAGACTACTTCTCCTGCTTCGCCTTACACCTCGTCGTCGCGCCGTCGCTCGTCATCCGTCTCGCTCGCCGGGTCGTGCCTCTCCAACTTGTCCCTCTCGCCGACTCTGCAGACGGCGCAACGCCCCGCAGGAGGGGACGGATCTCACTCGGTGTTCTCGTCCCCGGCGACGCCGTTCTCGACTTTGATGGGACTTGGGATCCCTTCCTCGTCGTCGACGGCGGTCGCCAAGCCCAACGGTGGCGACTTGCCCTGTTTGCCGCCCGAGTACCAGCACGGGTTTGGGAACGGCAACGGCGGACGGAGGAGGTCGAGCGCATCTTCGAACGCCATGTTCGGCGCGATCGGCACCACCTTTTCATCTTCTGCTTCTTCGCCGCCCCAGCACGACCATTCGGGCGGCGCCAGCAGCAGCGCGCTCGGATTGAGCATGCCCCTCTACGAGGAAGAGAACTCTCTCGACGCGTCGTCGGCGTTTTCGTCTTCGCACGTGCATGACTTGTTTGGGTGGGCGGCTGACACGGCAGCCGCGACTGCGCCGCGCGCCGAGCAGTCGGGCGCCGCAACTTCTCCTTCAGGTCGAGGAGGAGGAGGAGGCAAAGGCACCTCGAGCAGCAGCAACAGCAAGGCGTCGACGAGCTACAAATCGCTCCCTGCGATCCAGACGACTGCTCCGCCCAAAGCGTCCTCGCTCCTCCCTCCGGCTCCGGCGCACTTGCCCGCGAAACCGCTCTCGTTCGCCGCCGCCGCCGCGTCGGCTGCTGCTGCCAAAGTCGTCAATACTTCGACCACGGCCGGCGCCACTGCTCCCGCGATGGTGCGCACGACGTCGGCTTCGAGTGCGATCTCGGCTGCCGGTGGATCGTCGTCCAAGTCGGCGGGGTCGTCGCCGACGCAGTCGCCTGGGCGTTCGCAGGCTTCTGGCGGTAGCGGCGGCGGCGGTCTCAAATCCGGATTCGGTCGCAACAGCGGCGGTGGCGGCGGCGGCGGCGGCAGGTCGAACCGCTCGAGGGGCAAGTCGGCGTCGCCGAAGCAGGAGAAGAATGCGAGTCTTCCATCCGCCTCCGGAGCTGGAACTGCTGGTGGCGAGAACAGGCGCGCTTCGGGGGGAGCGGGAGGTGGTGCGAAGAAGAGTGGCGGTGGCGGTGGCGGAAGGCGCCGTGAGGCGACTCGCTAAAAAGAGAGGAGGTAGCGACCGGATGTCTCAGGGGTGAAGATGGACGTCGGTTGGTCGCGCGTTGTGCTTGTGCTTTGCTCGCTTGAACAAGGGGACGACGGTGTGTACAGTCTTTTTTTGTTTGTGGTCGCCAATCAGTATAGTTACGGGGTGTCGTGTCAATAGCTTGTCCCTCTCTTTCCCTCACTTGTAACCAGCTTTTCTGCGCTTGACTTTTCAGGTCCGTGTTGACTCGGCGAGGCAGCATATGGTTGGGGGAAAGAGTAAAGGGCTTGCCCTCGACGGAGAAGACCGAGGATGACCGAGCAGCATGCTCTCGACTACTCCCCTCGTGTTCTCGACTTTAGTAAGTGTTCACGGACACTTGCGCACAAAGCGTGTATGGCACGCTATGCCGCTTCTAATTAGCCTGGCGAGATTGCAGTGCTCCCCTACCCCACTGCTGTTTTGTTTCTACTCATATCGACCTCCCGCGCTGCAATTCGTCCAGTTCTTGCCCCCCGCCCCCCTCTGCCTTCTTACTTTGCTTAGACTGCAATTGTTTCTGCAGCATTCAATTCGCGGCGCTTTATAGAAGGAAGTGCCCAGTAAGCGGTGCGAGCGCATCGATTTCCGATGCGCGAGTCGGACATGCCGCGGACCCTCTCTATCTTCGACCGCTCCCAAATCCTTGCTTCTTCCTCTCTACCCTCTCAGATCCACAGGAGGGTAATTCGACCCACCGACGCGGCGCTTGTGACAAAAGAGAGGAGTCTCATCTGTCGGAAAGATGTCTTATAGCCTGATGCTGCCATCGCACCCCAACAACATCCGCCGCACAATCCCCGAGCAAGTGGAAATTGCTGACACTGTACAGAGATTCAGGCATATCTCTTTGCACCATGAGGACTCGGTAACGGAGTACACGGTGATTGCAGTTGGAGGTGAGGAATTTTCTGCGGTATGCTGCTTATGTCTCATTCGGGTACATTTGAACTTGACTGCACTTTCTTTCAGGTCTTCCGGCCGTGCACTATCAGTGGAGGGACACACCAGCCTCTGAAAACATTGACTCGGCAATCAATGAGGCACTCAACCTTACAATAGCGTACCCTGTCCTTGACGTTGTAAGTGCGCCATGTGAAGTGCTGACACTGCGGATCGGCCCTCATACATCCTCTCTCAGCCTGTGCCACTGTACCTTGCAGATCGTGGCGGTCAGAAGTATCGACACTGCTTTGCGCTCTCGCAGACCTTTCGGTGAGATCCACGTTGGCCAATATTCAGTCTCGCACCCACCCTAACGAGATCACCTACGTGCAGTGCTGCCAAAGTCGACAGCGAGCTCAAGCCAATGCCAATCCCCGCTCTGCTCGAACCCAGCTACTCCTTCAAGCAAAAAGAACAAAAATTAAGATGTAACAACATACGCTATGAATTCTCACTCAGCTTCCTTGACGTTACAGAATGGTACAACCAAAACAAGCACCATATTGATGAACCTCATGCCAAAGCCACCACATTCAGCACGGCTCGCCTATGTGGTCTCCTGCACATCTGCTTCATGGCCTGGGAAGGTGGCGCAAAGGAGCCGTAAAATGATGGCAAGGGTGATGCTTACTTGAGGTTCTGGTTCAAGTCTGCTCCCACTGAGGCCAAAGACAACATCCGTCACGCACTCAAGTTTTCCCAGGGGGTGATTCAGGAACACAAGGTGGAGTTTGCAACTTTGTGTTTACTGGTTTCGAGACTTTGATGCTGGTCTCACCATGAAGGAAGAAGACCGCTTGCACGAACGCTACTGCTGCGCCTTCAAGGATATGCACAAATTTGTCTGTTTCCCATCACAGATGTCCAGCCTGAGAGGAGCTAACTGACAAGTGATTTGCTTGTGTCTACAGCTTGCGGCTGTTGTGCAGGAGTTATCGGAATCACCCCATCCCAATGCCGGAAGCAATGAATTCAAGCCCCAAGCAAGGCCAACGAGTGGTGCAGCAGGAAGTGATGGACACCCCCAAGTCTTCAAGAGGTGAACAGATGCCCATACAAGATTCTTACGGGACAAACAGGCGTTGGAGGGTCCTCACCGGGGATCGGACCCCATCGCTCTTCCGAGGCCGCGCCCTGACGGGATTCACTGGCAGATCTTCTTGATCAGACGTGTGTGGCACCTAGTGTTGTTCTTGGCTGGTTCAGGATAGCACAGTTTGTAATGCCTTACCTTGTGGATATGTTTTTCATTGTTCCAACTATGATGGAACTTTTCGCAACGATGACAGAGTCTGCCTCCTGAGCAACCGCTGGGACCTTTTGCAATTGGTAACACTGAAAGCCAGCACAGTGATCTGAGCTTGCATTTCTAGATCTGTATTGGGGCGGGGCTAGTGTAGACTGGGAGAGAAGAGCATGAATCTTTTGTTTGGAAAAGACGTCCGAGGATGACCGAAATCAAAACAACGACAAGAGCTCCTTTCGCCGTCCGCAGCGGACATTTGGCATACGCCTGTTTCGCCGTTTTTACAAATAAGTCTGCCGTCAAAGTTGAGATATCCAAGGCCTTCCAGGGCCGAAAGTGCCGCGCGCGCATGGCCAGATGGAGGGAGGGGCCCTGTGCACGGGACTGCAAGGCCCTCGGACATGCCGCGGACTTCTCGCGACCGGTTCCCGAGGCCCCAAGGTGGGTATCTCTTCTGCTTCCATCTCTTTTGGCTTGTTCCTGCAAAGGTACAGCTGACAACCTTCCAGCTTCCTTGCAGAACTTACGGGTTCGCGGAACGATGTCTTGGCCCCGCCGTCCGCCACCTTTATCCCTCTTCGAGAGCGAGTGCCGCACGCTCCCCCAGCAAGCGGGTATGGCTGCTGCTCTCCAGCGCAAAAGGCAAATCACCTTGGACACAGGCAACACCGTAATGAAGTACACTGTGCTTGCGGTTGGCGGTGAGGCCTTCCTGGAAGGGGTTTTGCGTTTTTGATGCCGGCCATTGCGCTGATCTCGCAGTCGCGATTCGCAGGTCTCCCAGCCTTGTACTTCCAGTTGACACATCACCGCTACATGAAAGATCTTGAAGAGCTCAAGCTATACAACTTGGAGCCTTACAACTTCGTATCTAAAGCGCTTTCAAGTAAAATAGCGTATCCATTGAGCGATGTTGTACGTTGTGTCATTCACCTGTTTAAGGAAAGGTGCTGAGTTGCCTCCCCCTAGCCTGTACCATTCTACCTCAAAGACTCGCAGGGCCAAAAATATCGCCACCAATTCATACTCTCTGAGCGATCCAAGGGTTCAGCACCTTTCACTCTGCTCTCGCCCAATAGCGCCTCAACGATTGTCGATGCCTCGCCGGTGGAGGGTTCCATGCATTTGCTGCTTCCGTCAGAATTGCTCCAGACGGGACATTGGCCTGAGCCGGGTGCGGAGTATGAAAGTCTCGGACCAAACGACATTCGTTGTGAACTTTGGCTCTCTCTCCTTGATGTGATCCAGTGGTGGGACCAGCAATCTTTCCAAACTGACATATTTTCAAAAAGCTCAAGCAGCATGCTGCCCAAAGAGCGGCGCCTTTGCGGACTCTTGCACGTTTGCTTTCTTGCCTGGGACAGCGGCCGGAACGTTCGCAGTGATACAGACCGACTGTGCCAGTGGCTGAGTGGCACCCGGGACTGTGAGAGCAATCACTGGCAGGATCTTCAACGGGGAACCACGTTCTCCAGCACGGTCCTCCGCAAGAACGCAGATCTGTTTGCCAGACTCTGTGTCCGCTGGATTTGGAGTTTCTGGCAAGACAGTTGCCTAGAGGACCTTATTTGTTTAGAAGGGCGCTACATCCTGGCTTTTCAAACCATGCACCAGTTTGTGAGTTGTTGTTTCTGCAGACATCCAGTGACAAGCACTGATTTGCTGCTCTCCAGTTTGACAGAATATTGCGCAAGGAGCTGGGAAAGCTCTTCCCGACAATCCCAAGCCTCTACAGTTTCCGGAGGTCTGGAACAGGAGTGACGAGGCAGACAATCTCCTCTCCATAGCATACAAGTTTCGGAATATACTCGGGCACAATGCGGATCAGTTTGCTGACCTCTGTGTGGACTGGATTCACAAGTGCCATTATCAGGGCAAGGAGTGCCTCATGGACTGGCGTAGCCTGCATTGGCGCTACAGTCAGGCTTTCAGGACCATGAGTGGCTTGGTCAGTCACAGTCTTTCTGTCTATGTGCCTGGAACAACTTTGCTCACCAAGCCCTGCTGGTTGCTCAAACAGCTCAAGAGCAGTTTGCCAGCACCACGGTTTGTGGCTTGCAAGGACCGCTTTGTCCCTGTCAGGAGGAAATAACAGAATGGCCATATTTCCTATCAGGCAGGCCTATGTTGCCCACATTATTTCCTGCATGTACGGATCCCACCACAACCATATCTTATTCCTTATCTTCTGCCACTCCACATCTCTGCGTCCCCGTTTGCTGAGTTTCATGCAGACACAGCTTCTGCATTTCACAGTGTCTGAACCTGCCGCAAGCTTCCCAAAGTATAATGCCCAGAAAGGTGCAGCCTGAGCATATAGAGTGAACGTGAGACAGAAGTGATTGCAGTTGGTGGTGAGATCCTCCTTTCTTTTTAGCTGCCCCAGTACCCTTATCCTCCGCTGCTTTGGTTGTCCACAGGTCTCCCTGCCTTGTACTGCGCGCTTAGATGTGTTCATCCAGAGAACTTGGAGCATATCAATCAAGTGGTTTATGACGAAGTACACTCTCGGATTGCCTACCCCGTCCGCGATATTGTGCGTGTGCAGCTTTGATCCTACTCAAGCAGTGCTAATCTTTGTTTGCACAGCCTGTTCCCTTTTACTTTGATCACACATACCGCCAACAATTTTTGCGTCTGAGGTTGGACACCACTAAGGAGAGCATCCCATGGCCAGTCAATGGCTCACCGAAGCATTTAGAGCTGAAGTCCTTGCTCCAACCCTACATCACCAATGAGGAGAAGACGGCACATCTCCATCCAAATGAGATTCATCGCGAATTCCTGCTATCCTTCCTAGACATGGTGGAGTGGTGGGCCCAGAACGCAGGGCACAGACTTCGCTACGATGAAGGGGTCCGGATGAGCACTGCAAATGCCCGCCTCTGCGGGTTGTTACACGTCTGCTTCTTAATCTGGGACAGTGGTCTACTTGATGTCACCACAGCCCAGCGCTTGAATTGTCAACTACGGGAGGAGAAAAAACGGGACAATTCCAGTACTGCAGCTCAGGCCCACATCAGTGGTGTTCTACTGCGTGCACTCCTCTTTTCGCAGATCGACCTGAAGAACAATGCAAAAGACTTTGCATGTCGGTGCATGCTCTGGAATCAACAAATTCAGGGATCTCACAGTTGAGGAGCAAAGCAACCTGCGGGGGCGTTACATTGCGGCATTCGAGAACATGCACACCATTGTTGGTCCTGTCCCCTCCCTTTGCTTCAATGACCAAACACCCATGACTACACATTTGGACTTGCATTGACTCGGAATCCACACAGCTCGAGACTATGTTGAACAAAAGCTGGTTGAAGCCGGAGGAGACGCCACCGCCTGCTGTACAACTCCCCAACAGCCTCGGACTGCATCACAGCGTGTTTGTTCCGCAGGAGCGGAACTTGCTGTAGGCGTAGTTCCCCACAGTACTGTACAACTGTTTTTTTAAGACGTGGTTTTTCACATTTTCGTTGCAGCAACCCGCCTAGCTGGTCTTGTAAATGGTGAAATTCCTTTGTGCTAGAGCACCGGGCCAAGCGTAGCCAAAGCACTAGTCTGTACCTTGCATAGCCTGAATCGTAGAATCTCGGCGGCTTTGACGCGCCATGGTCGCTCTCTTTTACTCTCCGCCTTCACCCGCCCAGATGGCCTACTCGCGTACTCGGCTGCATAACCCGGTGGTGCGCCCTCCGAAAGGTCCACGCACGCCTACGCATATCCCTGCGTCGCTCCTGCCGCTCACCTCGAACCGAAACGCGCACATAGTCCGGCTGTACTCGATCCTGGTCCACCTCGTCTCGCTGCCCCCCTCGCCTGCGACTTCGGTGCGGCTCGTGCGGGCCTGGCGAGCCCTCGCCGCGTGCAAGGAAGTCCACTTGGGCGTGCTGTGGCGCCTCGGAGCGGCAGTGCTCGAGCAGACGCGAGATGGCAGCGAGCGCTCTCACCCACGCGAAGACGAAGACGAAGACGACGAGGCGGCGCAGGGACGGGCTGAACGGAGGGCAGAGTGGCTGAAATCGTGCCAGGAAGGATTGCTCGACCGCGTCGACAAGTTTGCCGAGTATGCGCTCGCGCTCGTCGCCGCCGGCCGCATCGACTTTGCCCTCGACGAGCTCGACGGGTGCGTTCTTTCCCCTTTCTCTTTCCTCCTCTTCACTTTCAGACAAACAGCGCCTGACTTTCGAGGGCGTCAACGATGCAGCTACCTCGATAATCAGCCCTACCACGACTCGATCTCGCTCAACACGCTCTACGGCCAGCTCGCCCTCCTCTCGGTCCAGCCCGCACCCTTGCCGACTCTCGACGCGGCACCCGCTTCCTCGTCCTCTTCCTCGTCATCCGCCTCCGACTCTTCAGACGATGAGCTGTACCCTTCTGCGAGCAACGGTCGCTCCAAGCCGGGCGGAGGGAGCAAACGAGCAGCGAAGCGAGCTCGCGTGACCGGTCAAGCCAACCGTCAGTTTACCCTCTTCCCGCTCGCAACCCCATCCTACTCGGGCTGACCCACCACACGTACGTGCCACGCAGACCCCAACGGCGAGGTCGAGGACGACTACGGCCCTCTGCTGCGCGCCATCGCCGAAGAACAGCCGTCGCTGTTTGCGCGGGCGACTCAACGCCTGCGACGAGCAGCTCACCTCGAGGAACGCGCCGCCCAAGAAGAGGTAGGTCACGCTGCTGGACCGGGCGAAGCTGCGCGCTGGCTCGCTTTGGTGAGTTGCTGTCCTGGGGAAACGCCTTTCCTTCGCCTGTTCGTGCGCTGACCCTCTGGCTGGACAGATCCGAACGCATGTCGATCGCCAACCTCCGCCTTCTTCTCGACACGCTTCTCCGCTTTCGCCTTGATCTGGGCACACGTCGGCATCACCGCCCGTGTGCCCACCGCTTCTCCATCTCGACATCCAAACAAAAATTTGCTCTTCGCCTTTTGCTCTCTTTTCGCTTTTTCCTCGCGTGGGGTGCAGCTCCGCCCCGCCACCCGTACTCGACCTCCTCCTCTTCTACCCACGCCCTCCCAAAAGGCTCCATCGAAGCCCTTCCCCAGGACCCCCTTTCCAAAGCGAAACGGTGGCTTGTCCGATTCGGGTGCAGGGGTCAAACTGGAGCCGACAGCGAACCACATCCTTCCGCTCCGACCTCGTAAATTTTCATTGCCGACAGGCAAAAGTCGCTGTTGACGTTGCGCGCGCGCCCTGGTCAAACGGGGTGTTTTGCGCGCCTTCGCGACCGACTCTGGCGAGCGGTTTGACATTCCCTTCTCTCTTCTTCTTTCTCTCAATAATTTGCTACTACGCGCGCGACTTTATCACCGGCTTATGCTACTCGCATGCTGCTCGTACGATTCGCTGCTCCGGCGCTCGTCTTTTCCGACATCCCTCGGCCTCGCGCTGCTGTCTTCTTTCTCCTTCCTCCCCCCTCCCCCTCTTCCACCCGATCTCGCCACCCATCCTTATCCGGAGCGTCCGCATGTTCCATACATGGACGATCCGCATACGTGGTGGCGAAGAGTGAATATCCTTTCAGAGCGTGATTTCGCTATCCTCCTCCAGCTCTCGGGCAATGACCGGAAGTTAGATAGTATCACAGCTCACATCTTTTTCTGCGCTCTGTGTCGTAGCTATTTCTTTCGTGATTGCTGTGATGGTCGCTGAGTACACAAGATCTGTCGCGCACTGCCGAAGTTACTCTGCTCCTGATTTCGAAACTGATCACTGAGGGTGAGGCTCTGCTGTCTCTGCGGGACATCATTTACACGCTTGTCGCAGGCAAGCAACTACAGGCACAGCGCAAGACACGACGGGAGGCATCAGGAAACACTTCCGAGCCTCGAGGGAAACATCTCAGGGTCAGGCGGTCCTCGGGTGAGGCAGTGGGTGGGGATCTTGCTTGGGGCATGTACCGGTCGAGTTCGTGAGCTGTGTCATGAGCAGAGGCAGCGTCCACCGAGGGTAGCGGCAGGTGCTCGTATTCTTGCCACCCGACCTCGAGCTGTTGGAAAAGGATATTGCTGTAGATCAGCGGCTTCCCGGGTTCCTCACTTGCCACAGTACCTCAGGAGAAGGACCACTGACTAGCCCGTTCACGCTGTCGAATGCCTGGAGGTAACAGGTGCTCAAGTCCTGCTCATTGATGTTGAAACCCCTTGAGAAGTGCCGCGACCAATTTAAGTGCCACTCGCCAAACGACGCTGCATACTCTGGCAGTCCTCCATGCCTCGAAAGATGCTGAGCGCGCTCAAGCGCCTCCTGTGCTTGCTCGGACAAGTCTCGAGACTCCAACTTGACGTCTTCAAGCCGTCGGTCGTCGTCGCTCATACAAAGATGTGTCAGGAGGAAAGAGTGCAAGAGAGCGCAGAAACGAGAGAGGCGGCGATCATATGTACCGGCGCGTGACTCTGCACGGGATCGCACAAGAACTGTGCTGTTCCAGCAACTGACGAGAGCAAAGAAGGACAGCAAGAACTCGTGGCGAAGATTGTTGACGCTGATGATGCTGTTCCCGTTTCCGGTCGTGACGGTACACGGGACAGGAATAAGCATGGAGGGCAGGAGAACCTGCTTCATCCCCGGTGAAAAGGTCCTGCCATGTGACAGGATGAGCCGTCAGCAGCAGGCAACTAAGAATGCGAAGAAAGCGGCGCGAGCTGGTCACCCTGTTCCGTGACGGTCACTTAACCCGAAGAGTCTGCGGTAAACATGACCATTTGTATGTTGGTAATACAAAGGGATTGGCTATATGTTGGCAGTGTGACAGATCAGTCGAATTGCCAAGTAACATACAGGTTTTTTGCGATGCCTCACAAAGTCATAAGTCGGACAGGCGATCCCGAGTAGAGCCGCCTTGATCGCTGTTCTTGCTCGACAAAACAAGCGGCGCTCGCCTGTTGCTCGCATGTGAGGAATGTCCATTGCGTGTTTGTACCAAAACTCGCTTTGTGGTGACTGTCGAGAGGTGAAGAGCTCGTGGCGTATCGGCAACTTTAACGGACTCTGATGGCTCGCAGATAGTAGTCTTGTGCGAAACGAGCTTGTCGCAGACTACATAGAAGGAGGGCAAGAGAGGCGCCCGCTTCTTTGCGCTTCCGCGATTCGCCAGACGGGAGGTCCGCGGTTTGTCCGGAGCCACGCGAGCCAGCCCCAAAAGGGACCAATTTCCAGCGTGTTGTATATGAGAGTCGTCTCAATCACAAGAAGCGTCAGATGGGTCAAGCGGCTCGAACATGGCAAGGTTCAACAGGCCCACGCGAGAATGTCGGCTTTGTGCGGCTTTGGATGCGGCCAAGGACCTTCAAAGGCCGGAGCACGAGCCAGCTCTTGCGCTCAGCAAAGAGTTCAAGTCCGTGTATGCGCTTCCGCTGCGAGATACTATAGCGAACGGCCGACGTTTGTGCGACCTTCTCAATAGGCCATCGCGGCGCGAGGGGTCAGAGAAACGGAAAGGATGCTCGCGTGGCAACTGTGCTGGAGGGCGTCTGCTGAAAGGTGCCTAGAGCAAGCGAAGCTGCAGTGGCAGAGAGGGCTGAGCAGCCAGCTAGCCTCTTCGGCACCTCGCAAGTGTAGCTAGCCACGGATCTTTCAATTCGAGCTTGTGAACATTAGACTACATCTTTAAACTGTGTCTTCTTGAGATGTCCGCACTAAAGGCTACTACTACTGCGGAGTGCAGACATTCTCAACGCCACCTGATCTTGGCCCTGGGTGGAATGGGGCGGGAGGGCGCCGATTCGAGAATCCCGAGGATCTGGCCAAGGCACGGGGTTTCGGGGGCAGCGGCAGTCGCTCATAGAGCAAGTACACTTGGTCAAGCTGGTGAAAGCAGATGATCAGCTTCTGCGTGTGTGATTCTCACATCAAAGCGCAGAGGGAGCAGACAAAAAACGGACAAAGTTGTGCATGCTCTGGAACGCGCGCCAGTAGCGCCATTGCAGCTCCTCCCGCTCAAGAGGACCAAACCCATTCCAATATCGATGGATCCATTTGAGGCACAGCTCGGCCAGCGGGTCTGCCTCCTCCCACAGCAGGGTTTCTGCAAACTCCTTGGCTCGACGGAAAACATTGTCAGTGCTTGCACTGCGATAGGCACGCTCCTGAGGGTCAAAACCACCACTTGTAGACAGTTGGAATTCTGTTCGTCTGTATCCGGCTTGTGTGTCAAGACCGTTATTCCAAGCGAGGAAGCAGAAGTGCAAGAGGGCGCAGAACCGGGAGATCTCACGGTTACCCTCCGTATCTAGTGTTGGGATGTCCTTGAGATCGATGGCGAGCGTGTCCCAGCATTTGACGAGGTCAAAAAATGAGAGTAGGAACTCGCAGCGGATTTCGTTGAACCAGACATGCACTCCGTTCCCTCCGGGATGACAGTCCTGCTTCAGCAGCGAGGGCAATAGGAGGACCTGCGTTTCGCCACCAGTGACTCTGCACATAAGACCTGAATAGACGGCTGCTACCATGCTGGTAATGGGAGGAAGCGAGCGTTCTCCTGATTCACCTCGAAGGCTGCGTCGAGAATGGAACCAAACCGTGGCCTGACAGCACCACCAGTTGTCGATGGATTCTGCCGTCTTGTCCCCGGTAGTATTGGGGCAGTGGCTATTCAGGTCGCGAGTGAGCAGGACTTATCAGTACCAGCCCGAATCAGGAGACGGACTGGCTACGAACGTACAAAATCTTCAACGGGGTAACGCAAATAAAATCTGAGCACACGCTTGACCGTCTGAGGTGGTGTCAGACGAGGTAGCTGGTAGATCAACGCCGGAAGACCTGGAGAGGAACAAAAAACATTGGTTCCATAGCTTGTCCGCAAAGAGCGCCATTGATCAGCGCGAGTTTTGATGAGGCCGCGCACCTCCGTACGCGAGCAAAGGCTCTTGAGAGTTGGACGAATGGTGAGACTGTTGGATTGCCCAAAGAAGCCGTGTTTGTTGGGTTACGGTCAGGTGGTAGGGATCGACGGCGGGGTCGGTGCGATGGTCTTCTGGCGGAGGAGTCGTGGCCATTCTCTTCTGCAGCGGGGAAGAGCTCCAGTACGCCACCCTCAAGCCAGCGTGGAGGTGGAGAAACGAGGGAGAGAGCAGACGAACTCGGAAACGCGCGGCCCCTATTGGCGCCACCCACGGCGGGGTTCCTCGGCATGTCCGAAGCATCGAAATGTGATGGCGTGCTCGCTCGGTTTCCATTCAGGCGAGGAGTCGGATGTAATCAATTACCGACTATAGAGCCCAACCTCAGGGACTCGGGGCCACTTATCGGAAGGAAGGACCAGGTTGGAGGGTATGTCAAACACAAGCGGCACGCGAAGTGTTTCTGAGCGATTGCAGCAGCGAGGCGTGGACCTTGAGGAGAGGCACGCAGCATCGATGTTTGTTGCGAGAGCTGCATGAGCGTAGAGATCAGACAGAGCGGCTTGATGCGTAGCGATGTCGGCCCGCTTCCTGCTTTCGAAACGCGCCGGCTGCGTGACCTTTTTTTTTTTTCTCGGTCGAGGGATCAAGCAGGGTGTACCCGGTCATACTGCAGCGACGCGGTCATACTGCACGCTTCGCGTCCCTCGAGGGTATATACGTAGCGAGACAGAGCCGGTGTCGGTGTTTGTCACGGTGCATCGTCTGCGGACCAGGCGTTGTCCTGCGTGGCGAACACCGAGACATGAGGTTTCGCGCTCCCCACGGTTTAGCAAACCTGCCGAAATTGTGCGCACCTTGTATATTCGACTCTGTGTGGATCAAGCAGTGGAGTCGGCTTCTCGTACGTGTGGCCAATCCCAAGAGCAGGAAACGACGCCTCTCGCTTCGAGCGAGGGCGCACACAAACGAGAATGTCGGGTTCGAAAGTCTCACCTTTTCGAGGATATACTTGCCCTCTTTGTACTTTTGCGAAGAGTCGGGAGAGACAAACTGTGCGCGTGCGCGGCTTTCGTCAGGGCGTGGGGAACGCGCACTGAGAGGAAAAAGATCACGGAAAGAGAAAAGCAAAAACGAACATAGCGCCAACCGAGTTCGGTATCGCAGCCGGTGCATCGAATGCCTGCAGGTGGTACCTGTAAGTGCGACTTCGAGCATAGTACCCACACTGCGGTGCCCACGACGGCGCGAAACTCAACTCGCAATTACATGCCTCCCACTCATCAACACCTTGTTCTCCCTCTCCCCTTCTTTGACATTGCACGCGTTGCGGACCAAGATTGCCGGGCCAGAGGAGCCTTGGAAAGCGCGACTGACGAGCGAGTCGGTCAAGGCTAGAGGGAGGGTGCACTGCTGGCACCGGAAGAGGGGGACGTGGGCTGGCGGGAGGGGAAGCGGGGTCGGACTTGAGGCGGTTGATGGGGAGGATCCAGAGGAGGGCATATGCAGGGTTTGCCGTTCCGCGCTGGAGCCTGAACGCTGATAAGAGCAGCTTCGCAGACAGGAACGCTGATGAAGGGGCCTTTCAGAAGTGGGACCCCACTTCCTTTTCCCGAGCTCCCTATAGCCCGTCATCGTCAAAGGCGAGCTCGACTGCAGTGCAACTGAAAAGAGCGATCATGTACCGAGTTACAAACACACACAGGGCACGTCGAAACAAAAAACAAAGCGCGGCGGGAGGAGCGACGACACAAAAGAGAACACGTACGTCGTGCGCGGAGACTTGCGCCGGCGCAGATAAAGAGGAGCGCGGTGGAGAGGCGTCGGGGAACAGATATAAGGGGAGGGGTGGCATAATGTAGGGGAGGGCAAGACGCGTTAGATAAGACATGACAAAATAGCGAGAGGGAGGAGGGTATCCAAAAAGAACGACGGGGACGAGTGCAAAGAAAAAGAGAGAGAGAGAGGGAAAGGCGCAGGTCGAGGGCGAACGGACGAGGGGGTCTGTCGGCGGCGAATGGCGTGGAAAGAGGGTATAGCATCACGAGAGTGGCGCGGCGACGCGGGGCGAGGATGGTGGGCCTGAATGAAGCGATGGAGAACGTCTAGATCATTGAATCTCGCAGCACTGTAATGAGGAGGTGCACGACGGCACGAACAAGTCAGTACGGGCCAAACGAGAAGAGGCAAATCCGATGGAAGCAGAGTGGGAGTGAGAGCGAAACTGACCCCTCCGGATGGTTGAGGCGCGTAGGGATCCTCGCCCTTTTGGATCGGACCCCACACGCTCGGGACGAGGTAGTCGCGCGTGGTCTTGCAATACCGGATCAGGCTGATTTGTCAGGAGCGCGTGCGTCGGCGGGGCGGGGCGGGGCGTGCCGAGGCGGGCAGACACAAAAGAGTCGGTCGAGGGTTTTCAAGACGAGAATGGCAGGCAGTCAGTGCGCTGATTCAGCGGGAGGGCATGTCAGAGAATGTGTGCTCACTCTGCACTGGCTTCCGAGACGCGGATCCGTTTTAGTTCATAGTCGTCGCGGAGTCGCTGATTGTGCTCTGTCAACCTCCTCAGCTTCAAGTCGCTGTGTGCAGGTTCCAGGAGTCAGCCTGTCGCTTCCATTATCTCATCGAGAAACCCCAGCGATCCACGAGGGGCCAGTCGTGGAGGCGTGTGCCACACCAGCCCCGTCCATCGACCCGACAAAGGGGCCGAGCGGGGAGCGGGCGGACGAGACGCCGTCACGCAAGACTAGCACGGTACTGGGGCTCACCTCATAGAGAGCTTTCCGACTTTGGCCCCCGACATGGCTCTGGCTCGCTGTACGTGTATGCGAGTGTGTGCGAAGAGTTCGGGGTCCGGCGAGAACGCCGAACAATGAGAATCCGACGAGATGAAAGTCGAAGACGGCGACGGCGAAGACGACGACTAAGGCGGGGCGGCTGAGCGCGAGATTTCGGGAGAGCTGGCAGCAGCGAGGATCCCCTTCTAAGAGGTGAGCGTAGAGCGAGCGTGTGGTCGAGAACCGAGCGAAAGGCGATCGAGGCCAGTCTGCGAATTCAACCCGGTTGTAATGGCACCAGCTGTAATGCATTTGTAACGGGAGGTAATCATTCCCTCATCGCCGGCTCGTGTCTCTCCGAAAACAAGGTTCTTCCTTTTTCGCCTCACGCGGCAACCAGCTCGTGCGTGCTGGTCTCTGGAGACTGATCCCGAGTACTGGATCAGCGAACCCGCGGGCCCCGTCACCTCGTGGCACGAGTCGCCGTCACCGCTTGCTGCGTCGCACCCGCCTTTCGTGTGCGCCCCCACCTCCCCGCCTGTGCCGCTGTTTGTCTGCCACCTCACGCCAACTACCGTCTCCAGTGCCCTTCCCTCTTGGACCCGGAACGAGAAAGACAGCGATCGCGTCGAGCCGGCTTCGGGCGGGACCATGTCGCAATCTCAGTCGCAACCGCAATCCCAGGCACGGCAGAACGGCTACGGGCGACCAGGCTTGCCTCCTCCGCCACCGCCGCTGCAGCAATACCCGCCCCATCTCGCTTACGCACCCGCCGGTCATCAGCAGAGCAGCAGAGGGGACGGGCAGGCAAACTCGAACCCGTATCAGCAACACCATCTCCAATCAGGAGGGGGAGCAAATGACGACCGCTCTTCGCCCGAACAGGGTCCGTACTCGATCATCCCGCAAACGAGATCCCGTCCTACGAGCCCCGAAGGCGTGAGCGGTTCGCCGGACCGGAAACGGTACATGGGCATGGACATGAATGGGCGAGACAACGGAGAAAACGATCCGGCACTTCTCCAGGGCCAGAGAACGACGCCGCCCGATCCCGGGATGTATTCAAGTGGAGGCGCGCAAGTCGATAGCGGTGGCGGTGCGCCAACGGGAGGCGGACTCAAGAACGGTGGCACGGCCCCGTCGAAAAGGTCAAAGGCGTCTGCGAACCTGGCGGCAACAACGACGTCGATCGCAAACGGCACGGGTGCTGGCTCTGTTTCGTCGTCGGGAGGAGGGCAACAAGCACCTCCCCTGAAACGAGGGAACGCTTGCAACATTTGCAGGAAACGCAAACTGGTGCGCCGGGCACTGTTTTCGTTGCTCACTTAGCATGCGGTCAAGCGCAAGGCACTGATTCCTCTGCCCCCCACCGCAAAATCTCGTGCCGCACAGAAATGCGACGGACAGAGACCCGTGTGTGGGACTTGCGCGAGGTTGAAGCACGACTGCCAGTATGGAGGTGAGTTCTCTCTTCTCGATGGGGGAAGAATCTCAGGGTATTTACCCCTCGCTGTTTCGCAGATCCGGCTCAAGAACGAATCGCAGAGAGGCACCGCCAGCTCGAAGAGCGCATTCGTGAGTCTGTCTTTCGCGCTCGCGGCGGTCATCACCCACATCACCGCTGAAAACCTTCGTCTTCCTGACGCTGCCCCTCACGTTTAGGCTCCTTGGAGGCCGAACTAGCCACTTACCGCAATGTCGAACCGCGTGGTGGCCACCCCCAATCGATCCCCGGCCTGACGATCCCACACGCTCCGTCCGAAGGCGCGCCTCATCACCCCAACGCGAGCGACACGGCGGCAGTCGACCCGTCGTTATACTTTACGGCCGCAGCGATCTTGCCCGATCCTCCTCTTCTCAATGCGGGCGGGATCAAATCCGAACCTTCCGCAGGGGGGTCGTCTTCGGCCAATACCAACCGCGACGCAGCCCCTTTCCCGCACTTTCCGACGCACGAACTTCCCGTCGAACCGCCGTTTATCTTCCCGAGTCCGGTCTTGTCCGATCCAGCGACGAACGCCGCCGCCGTGCGCGAAGCACCCACCGAGGCGGGTGGGCGGCGTAGCGTGAGTCACGGCAATGGCGGCCGGGATCGCGGGTACCCCGCTTCTGCGGCGGACTTGCACCCTTCAAACTATGTCTCGATTCCGCCCCCGCCGCCCCCTCATCTGCAGAGTTTCCCGTTCGCGATGAACCCGACGCCGCAATTGAGCGATCTCGTCAACCCGACCAATGCGGGTAACGGCGGTGGCGGCGACCCGAGTTCAACGAGAGCCGGCGCGCCGGCTCCTGCAGGCTACAACCACGCTGCTACCCCCGCCGTGGCTCACCATCCGTACCAGGGGGATCAGCAGTCGGCGCAACCCTACGATGCGGCCCTCACTCCGATTTATGGCTACGATCTCCCGCCGCTTGAAATCATGCTCGACCTGGCCGACATTTACTTCTCGACGCTGCATCTGCACTTGCCCTTTTTGCACCGGCGCCGGTTCCTGTACACGGTGCACAACTCGGCGTCGCTCGCGGCGGCGCCTTCGCAATCGCTCGTGTTTGCGGTCCTCGCCGTCGCCGCCGCGTACCACGACAACCCGACGATCCGCGCCCAATCCGTACAGTGGTACGCGAAAGCGCGCGAGCGCGTCGATTTCGCCATCAGTGCGAACGTGCACCCGCTGTCAGGGAACCGGGTCGCCACCTTGACGGTCGAGATGGTGCAGGCGTTGTGCCTCCTCGCGTTGATCGAGATGGGCCAGTCGGACCACCAGCGCGCGTTCCTCTCGCTTGGGCAGGCGGTTCGGATCGCGGCGATGCTCGGACTGACGAGGATGGACGAAGACCGCGTTGCGGACCGGACGGGCCAGATGGTCGAGAAGCGGTTGAGGCCGCCGGCGTTGCACCCTCTCCCGGACGATGCCGTCCTCCTCGAGGAATGCCGTCGGACCATGTGCGCCGTCTATGTCCTCGATCGGTTCGAGTCGGCAACGGTCGGCTGGCCGGCCGCGATCGCCGAGACGGACGTGCGCGTCTTGCTCCCGTGTCCGGATGACCAGTTTGAGAATGGCCGCTGCGAGCGGGACGGCAGGAACAACCCGCTGTGGTGGCCTTCCGACGGGGCGGGAACGGATCCTGCACAAGGGTGGGAAGGGATCCGCGCCGAGTTCGAAGCCGAGGAGCAACAGCAAGGCGGAGGCAACGACAGCTACACGACGATCAACAACAAGAACGGGACGGACCGTGCTCGCCCGCACGTACCGACCGTGAGCACTTTTGCGTGGCTCTGTCGTGTCGTCTGGCTCGGCAGTCGCATCCAGTGCGAGACCTACCGCGCATCGGGCCCGCCGCCGGGCGGACCGTGGAACCGCCACGTCGAGATGGACCCGCTCGGCTCGCCCGTCGAATCGGTCGAGATGGACCGTGTGATTGAGTATATCCGGTCGAAGCTGTCGGATTCGGTCATGCGGGAGGCGCGGCTCGGAGGCGCGATCGACGGTCCGAAAATCATGGCGCTCCTGACTCTCAATTGGTGGGTCTCTTTTCCACGGATCTTGCTGTTCCCTCTTTGCTGATTTGGACGAACGCTTCTGCTCAGCATGATCACCAACTTGTACCACCTGCGAGCGGCGTCCGGGTTGTCGCGGCTGCCGTGGGATCCGTCGTCGCCTGTCAATGAGATCGGTTCGAGCGAATTCGCGATGCAAAGGTGCTGGCAGGCACTCCATTCTCAACACGAAATCTTGTCGCACTTGACGCAGTACGAGAACGCGCACACGAGCTTGCACCGCAGTCGCCTCAACGCGTTCACCGCCTTTGTGCCCTGTGGGTTCCATTTTCCCTCCTTCCGAATGCGAGATCTACGAGTTGACGAGCCGTGCACCCGACCAACAGACATTCTCTACACGATCGCCTTTCCCGCCAAGTTTGCGATCGGGGATTGGAACGTCCTTGTCCAGTCGCGCGACCGGTCCGAGAACGTCCCCGCCCACCTCGCGCGCGACGACTTGCCTTCGGGCGACGACGCCTTCCCGCCTTCGTACTTTGAGCGCAGGCTCACGATCGTCGATATCTGCTGCGAGGCGATGGACCGGATCGGAGAAGTTTGGCCGGTCGGGAGAAAGGTGCGTTCAGTTGAGGTTGCGAATCTGGCATGGCGACTGGGACACTGACAGCCCCTTTTTTTTCGCGCAGTTTGCCGCCATGATTCGCGGGGATCGTATGCGCCTTGCTGCTCGCACCTACTCTCGAGCTGCGAGCGCGGTCGGCCAGCAGTCGGGCGCCGGAGCGCCTTCGAGTTCGCCTCGTCACTCGTCGCAAAACGGCTACGGTCACGCCGCACAACAACCTCAAGCTTGAATCTATGTGCCCTTACCATAGGGAGTTGATACTTGCAATGGTGCCATGCCTCTCTCAGCTCCGCTCGCGACTCAGGCTCCATGTGCGGGCACAGCTTTTCTCCCCCTCCGGTGACTCTCTGTGTCTATGCGCGATTCCTTTCCACGCCGGACGCTGGGCACTCCTTCTTAAAAGCCTCGTCCAGGCACGTATGGCATTGCCTGTGTGGCGGTGGCATTGTTCGCCGGGCTGCTCCATCAGATCGACGTGATCGCCAAATGATTGCAGAGTCTCCGATCCACAGCAGCCTGGCACTCATATACTTCAGACCGTTTTACACAGGAGGGGTGCTTACAGTAATCGAAGAAGAAGCGTTGTCGGAGCGCTCAGCGAGAACTCCAGGGCAAAATGACGTTCAAGATTTAATCGGAATCGAAACTGCATCTCCATCCAAAACGTGTTCTTTTTTCTGTACATAGCTGTTAGGGATCCATCATGCGGGCTCTCCGGCAGAGTCCCAGTCTACCATTATGGACATGAACCCTGGCTGAGCTTCTCAAGCTTCTCACCGATTTCGCATTCTGCCGCTGCGTAGGAGACGAGCCGCTGAGGGGAGGTTGCGATCGACAGCTTTAATTATGCTGACGCGCACCACTTCGCGAGCCAGTTCGGCTCCGAAGTGGAGAACCTCGCCGAAAAATTCAGTCCTCCGCAGCCGCCTCTTGTCCGTTTGCTGTCGTTGAAACGGCCGCTTCGCATACTGAAGGAGCCAGACCCTGAGGCTATAGTCTCAGCACCCCTTTCGACGCTCCTACCTGCGAATAGACTGCCCGCCTGCAAATCGAACCCCTCCAGCTTTCGGCCCCACTTGCGGGCTTTTGTCGAGCTGTCGATCGAAGCGATCGCACTCTTTCCCCCGAGGCGAACCAGCTCTCCTGCCTTCCTCCTCGCTCTTCCTCGAGTCTAGACGACCGCCAACCACGACAGCGAGCTTGGAACAACCGCTCGGAATCGACATGGATTCGTCCGGTGAGTCTCCTTTTCCCTGCCGAACCGCGAGATCGGACAAAGCGGCTCGAGCAACACACGATGGAATGCTCGATGCCGCCTCGCACGACCTGGTATGGCACCCGTGGCACGTCCGAGGGGGCCGTCACAGTGTTCCAGCGAGGCTAGGAAGAGCACACTGGAGGAGAGAAACCACACCGTCCGGGGGGACATCGAGGAACGAGAGGCCGTCTCCACCTCCCAAGACTCCGAAAGAACCGAGGGCTCCTTTTTGCTGACATCGTCCTCTTGCTGCGACCGACAGGCGGTATGCCCTCCTTTTCGCTCGGACTCGACACTCCGTCAAAGCTGTTCTCGACCGGACTCACTCCCGCGTCGTGGTCTCTCGGCGGTACCGGACTCACGCCTTCGATCCTCGGCGCCGGCGGCGGTTATTCGGCAAGCGGATGGACGCCTTCTTTGACGACCATGGCCGGCGCTCGCTCCGAACTGAACCCGTTCGAGATCAGCCTCGGAAGCGGCAACATTTCGTCCTTCTCGTCGTCGTCGGCGGCAAAGCGGAAGCCCGGCGGCATCGAGTTTTTCGACCGCGACGACAGTGTCACGGCGCGAGACTCTCCCAGCAGCATGTTTGACCTCCTCGCGACAACTCCCTCCGGTGGCAGCGGTCGCAAGCGGGCCATGTCCTCTCCGGCGGTCGAAGTCGGTTGCGGTAGCTCGTCGTTCCCGTTCTTCGCGCAGCAGTTCCAGCCGTCCGATCCGTCCCTCTCCCACCTCGGCGAGGCCGCTTCTGCTGCCGGAACCGGCGGCCCGCGATCGAAGCGACCACGCATGGCTTCGCTGCAGTCGTCCGCTCTGACCACGACGGAACCCATGTTTTCGAGCTTTGAGCGAGAAAGCGACGAATCGCCGCCGTCGTCGGTCGTCCTCACGCCTCCGGATTCGGCACCCCTCTATTCGCGCGGGCTCTCTTCGAATGACGGCCAAGCGGCTCAGAAGGATCCGGGCGATATCAGCGTCGCGCCACTCTCCGGACCGTCGAAACCGCCTCCGGCTCCCCCTTCTCAGACCTCGGCTGTCCCGGTGGCGCAATCGACCAATCTCTTGTCCCGACTCGCGCAAGAACGGAGCGCCCTTATCGCTGCCGGCGGCTCCGGAATCGCTCATTCCCAAGCGCAGCCGTTGCCAATGCCGATGAAGCAGCCGTCCGTTTCGGCCGCCGATATTGCCGTCAAGGCCGAACCGACAGACGATCTGCACGCCGCGACGGTTTCGGCCTCGGCTGCTTCACCAACCCGTCCTTCACCCGTCATGCGCGGACAGAGCAAGCGAGGCGGCACTCGGTCTTCACAGGCGTCTGCTTCGACCAACGCCGTCTACACGCGTTTCAACTTTGGGGGCAGCAGTACCCGAGTGCGTGAGAAGAGCGGCTCGCCTACCGCCGCTACCACTGCCACCACCAAGCGGAAACCGCTCCGCGGTCGAAAGAGCACCAACACTCGCAAAAAGGACGAAAAGGAAAACAACTCGGTATCGCGTTCGGCGTCGGCTGCCGCTGGAGATGGCGACCAGGACGACGAAGATCCCGAAGCGGACAACTCGACCAAGCGGCAGCAGTTCTTGGAACGGAACCGTGTCGCGGCGTGCAAGAGCCGGCAGAAGAAGAAGGAAAAAGTCGCCGGACTCGAGCAGCGTCAGTCACACGCTCTTCGGGAGTCTTTTCAATTTTTTTGTGTCGGGTCTGACTCTTTCCCTGTACCCCACACACAGACGCCGCCGACTTGTGTGCTCGCAACAACATGTTGCAGCAGACGGCGCTCGCACTCCGTCAAGAGGCGATTGCCCTTCGCCAACTCGTTCACGCTCACACCGGCTGCTTGTGCGAACATGGTGAGTACCTGTCTTTGGGGGTAACCTCTGTGGTGCAGCTGCCAACACGATTGCTCTATCTCGCAGCGCAAGGCTACATTGCCCGCGATGCCGCCGGCGGCGGAATCGCCACCATCGACCAACTCGCCGGCCGAGTCTTGACACTCGACTACTCGATACCTCCCGCGATGGGAACCGAGGACGACGTGTACTCTTTCCTTGACCGTGGTGGCGAGGCCGGTGGGATGATGACGGCGGCGACGAGTCCGACGCGACCTACTCAGCATCCACCAGCAACGATGGGGAGCGCCCACGGTCCGGCGATCCCGATCGTGGCGCGACCGTCTGCTGCCTCATCGAGTACTACGACGCACGGATCGGGTCCGTCTTCGTCCGTCTCGCCGGTCCGTCGCACTGGCATGATGACGCGCCGCTCGAGCATGGCTGTCCATGCCGCCGCCGCCACCAACACTCAACAACAACAACCGCCACCAGCTTTCGAAGGCCACAGCAACCGCAATGACGCTGCGTTCCGAGCTGCGGTCGCCCACAACCACTCTGGACTCGCGCTGGACGGGAGCGGTGGGACCAGTGGACCGCTGCAGCTGCGTGCGACGAGCGCTCCCCCGACGACTCCCGGTTGGGGTGACGCGGCTCCTACGGGGGACTACTTTGCGCCGAAACGCGCGCGGGTGTCGATCGCGGCCTGAAAAAGAACCCCTCCGCCATGTACGACTTTGTTCTTCCTCCCGGGCCGCCACCGACAGATGACGGCGCACTCGCCGGACTTTCTCTTCACCCCCCCCTTTAATACACGAAAACCTCGAGGTTCAGAGTTTTGTTGTCACTCTCTGTGTCCCCCGTATGATCTGTATATAATCCCCCACGCTGTAGCTCGTCGTTCGCACCCGAAAACCAAATTGTGTCCCAGCTTGCAAGCCTCCCCTCGAGCACCTTCAAATTGACATCTCCGCCGTATTGCGACTCCGGCTACGCGTCGTCGCCTAAGCTTGGCTGTACAAGCCGTGAACTGTGCTGGGATCTGTGCTTGCTCTGCTCCAGCCCTCTTGCCCGCCCGCTCTCCAGACTGGGCTCGTGTCGCCGATCTCGCCGAGTGAACCCTGGCTGTTTCGACCTCGACTCGCCTCGGCGCAGCGGCGTTGTACGGCTTGTGGCTGCGGCGGGCATTGCCTGTCGGCCTGAGTGGACGTGACGGTGAGTCCCTGGGCGCGCTCATTCGGGGTGCGTGGTGTGTGTCGCGCTGACATTCGTCTCTCTCCCCAGCGACGCGTCCGTTTTTGCCGTCTTCAAGCACGTTCTCGCTGCACTCGAGCTCTACGATCGCAACTATGACGGATTTGGTCATCTCCGACTCGGAACCCGAAGAATGCGGCGCCGTCAGCGCCAGGTTCCCCAGCCAGTCGCGCCAGAACTCTCAACCAACTTCAACTCGCATGACAACGGAACCCCGCGTCAACGGAACCGTCATGGTGCTCTCCTCGGCGTCAGAGACCGAGTCAGAGCCGGAATCGGGGTCGGCCTCGGAAAAGAAACAGCCGAAACGCGTCGAATCGCGGTTCTTTGCCGAGAGCGTCAAGCGGAAACGAGCGGCGTCCCCTCCCCCGATCGAGTGGGCCAGCATGGGCCTCAAGGGGATTTCTCCCCTCGTCGGAACGAAACGCTCCTCGGAGCCGCCTGCGCTAAGGGGAGAGGCGCCGCCTGCTCCTGTTAGAGCGACGTCGACCCCGTCGTCTTCGAGTTTCGTCTCTGCGCTCGAGCTCTTGCGCAAATCGGGATCGCCGCCCAACTCCGACTCGTCCGATCTCGAGCCGCTGCAGCCGCTCGAAAAGCCGGTCCGGGCGAACAGTACGGCTCCCAAGCCCCGGCGGCAGAAACCCGCCCAGGCGAAGAGAGCCGCTTCGGCCTCCTCGTCGGAACCGATCTCGATAAGCGCCACCGTCACCAAAGCACCCGAAGAGTCCCGTCCCGCGAAACGGCGATCCGTCAGCCCACTCAGTTCGTCAGACGGAGAGGACATGCAGCCCCTTCCCGCGCCGGACCTCTGGGCCAAACGCTTTTCACGCGGATCCTCTTCGACGACCGTGGCGCCAAGTCTCTCGGAAGCCAAGCCGACTACCACCACCTCGACGGCTCAGATGCGGGCTAAACCGTGGGAAGCGTTCGAGGCCAAGATTGGCAAAGTCAAGAAACCCCCGATGCGCACCAGTTCGCGCCAGGCGAGCTCGGGTCCTCGTGCACGCTCCACTTCACTCGCCCCCGCGAAAAAGGAGGAGGACCCCAGCAGCGACTCGGACGTGATCGTGACGAGCAGTTTGCCCCCGCGCGCACGCTCGCGCTCAAGCTCGTCCGGCCGGCCGAGATCAACCCGCCCTCGCACGCCGCTCGATTTCCTTCCTCCGCCCGTCGAACTCCCTCCTGAGGATGCCGTCCGCGTCTTGACTCTTTGCGCCTTGTGCTCGGTCGCGTGGCCGGCGTCCAAAACGCTCGCCGCCAAGCAGGGTCACCTCCGTTCGTGCGCGACCAAAAATGACTATACGGCCGAGACGGTGCGGTACCTCGTCGAGAAGCAGGTTCTCGAGCTCGCCGACGCGGCCGAGCAAGAACGTCGAGCCGTCGATGATAGCAAGACGTTGTTTGATCGCGCGGTCGGCAAGGGCGAAGGTGTGCATGCGATGAGGGACGTGACGGTTGTCGGAGTCGAAGGGCTCGAGACTGCGGCGGGCGTCGAGTGGTTCAGGGCGACGACGGAGGTGCAGGCCGAGATTGATCAGGCGCGGAGAAAAGTCCAGGTCGCGAAAGTGATCAAGGTCGCCAAGCAGATCCGGCTCGACCAGCGCGCTCGCGGCCGAGAAGGAACGGAGCACGCCGCCACCGCCAACGACGACGACCCGACTGAGGACGTGCTCGTCATGCCGGAATCGACGGGTCGTCTGCAACCTGCCGCGGCGACGCTCGTGACTGAACGAGCGGATGCGGTTCTCGCTCGCCTGGATTCTTCCGACGACGACCCCTTCTCCGCGGCGCTTCCGTCCACGCAAGAATTTCAGCAATCGCGCGTCGCAAGGGAGACGGGATCTGCTTCGTCCTCCTCTGGCCTCAATGCCCACTCGACACCTCCGCCGCCACCAGCTCTCGCGGACGCGGCCTTTTCCCTCTGCGAGACTGCTTCGGACACCCCGATGACGATGCAGTCTCGCTCGCCCTTTCGACAGATGTCGCTACCGGACCCGCGTAGCGGCAGTATCTCCCGACAGGGTCACCCTTCTCAGTACCGACTCGAGCCTTGCTCGCTCTGGCAACTCGCCGCCGGGCGTGACGACGCCAGACTGGACACGGTCGTTGTGAGTCGTCTCTGTGCGGGAGATGGCGATTTCGTTTTCGAAAGTGAAGTGATTTTGCTGACTCTCGTCTGTTGGCACGTGACCTCTGCCCAGCTCAAGAAACCTTCACACCTCGCCTCGGTCCCCGTCTCGCCGCAACGCCGTCTCGCCGGCTCCGCTTCTCAGCAGCAGCACCAACAACAACAGCGACAGTCCTCGATCCAGTCGCATCACGGAAGAGATGAGAACGCTTGGTTTGCAAAGCCCTAGTCGCCCTCGGCAAGGCACGGACGTGGGGTTGGTAATGGTCGGAGGCGCCGACGGTTCGAGCTCGAGCGAAGAAGAGGCGCTGGTGCAGGTCGTCGAGCGAAACAAGAGTAGTCCGAAAAGGCGTCGTCGTGCTCGCTCACCGCCCTCATCATCCGACTCGGATTTGCCCAACACCTGCGCCGCACCAACCATCGCCGCCGTCGCCCCGGCTCCAGCTCTACCCGACATGCCTGACTATGAATCACTCGCCGTCACGACCCTCCAGCGCAAGGTTCGACAGTATGGGTTCCGCGCGTCCAAGGAAAAGGATGTCCTTGTCGCACAGCTTCGACAGGTCTGGATCGCGATGCATTCGAATCCTCTGCCTGATGGTGAAGAGGCGACGGCGAGTAGAGGCAAGGCAAGGGAGGGCACGGAGTCGACCGATTCGCCGAGTCCGAAGGGGAAGAAGGCGACGGCATCGAAAGCGAAGGCGAAGGCGAAGGCGAAGACGACCACGGCTGGACGAGTCCGAGCCAAGGCCAAAGCCAAGCCGACGGAAGACGAGGCCGCCGGCGATTTAGAGAGTGCGGCTCCCGGGGCGGACTCTGTCCCCGGTAAGACGGTCGGCGAGAAACTGCGACACTTGATTGTCCAGAACGAGGGGTTGTACCTCCGGATCCTGCGCTACGAGGTGCATTTGTGGCGCAGTTTCTTCTCAAGTTGCGGGATGGACACGGGGGCTGACTTGCGGCGCACGACCAACCACAATGCAGCCGATTCACAGTGACGAGTTTGCGACGCTCGCGAGTGCGAACGGGGTCAAGATTGCGCGGCCGTTGTTGACGCGCTTCCTGGACGAGCAGGTGAGCGAACAGGCTGTCCATTCGACCGTTTTTTAAACACTGCGGCTGACGCACCCCGGCGCGATGAAAACAGAGCATCACGCATTATTCGCAAGATCCGACGGGCGGGACTCGCCGTCGCTACCGCTGACGATCTTTGGTCATGGGTTGTCTGTTTGTCTATCTGTAGCGTGCACTTGTCTGTGATGTTTACACGTCTATGCATGTTGCCTTCCATTTCGCGCTTTCGGCTTTGCGGCGCGCCTCATCTCATCACTCGATCGACCTCGTCTCATTCTGCCACATTCTGTGTGTTGCAGCAGATGACACGGTAGAGCAGCTACATGACTTCACATCCGTCGTGGTCCTTTACGGCCCCGCCCGACTCGGAGTCGAGCCAAGCTGCTGCTGCTGCTTCTCATCATCATCATCAGCAGCAGTTTACGTCGTCGTTCGGCGCGTTCGGACTGCCTCAGCCGCGCACGAGTCCGAGCAACTTGTCCCTGCAGCTCGAATCTCGCGGCGTCGGCGCAACAGGGGGCTGGAATGCGGCATCGGCGACGACATCGACTGCCTCCTCGACGGCGGGAAGCAGCGGGTTGGCGGTGCCGTCATGGGGATCGATGACGGGCGGTGCGGCGCAGGCGAGCACGAGCGGTGGATCACTTCACGCAAGGAGAGGCTCGACGCTCGCTGCGGACGCTATGAACTGGGAAGACGATGCAGCCGAGTCGGAACCCTGGCGGCCGACAACGCCGAGCGGAACTCAGCAGCAACAAGTGCACGGACCTGCGGCGGACGACATGATGAGCATGAGCCCCTCGGCGACGACATCGTCTGGTCTCTCGCAACAGTTTGCGGCGGCAGCGGCGGCGGCTGCCTCAGCCACGACAACAAACAGCTCTTCGACCGCCATGTTTCCTCGTCAATCCAGGAGCAGGAGCGGCAGCGCTTCCAACCCCATGCACTTGACCCCGGCATTACCTTCTGCGCTCCCTTCGTCCTTGTTTCCCTTCCCGACTGTGCCGCCTTCACCCGTCACCATCGCGCGTGCTCTCCAAGCCGGACAGAAGACGCCGCCACCCTTTCTCGCGAGGCGCCTGTTCAAGGAGGGTACCACCAGCACCAACACCACCACCGGCGGCGGCGGCGACGCGATGCAGGAAGAGTCAAACTCGGCGGCGAGCGGGCGGAGTAGTCGGAGCGGGAGTCTGAGCGATCATGCCGCCACGGGGATGCACCCTGCCCCGAGACCCAGGGTCACGCGCGCCGTCACCATGTCAAGCGCGCTCGCGGTCGACGAGGACGAAGAAATCGAAGAACTCAGTGCGGTCTTGAGTCGGAGCGCGAGCGCCGGCCCTGACGATCCGTTCGAGCGCGTCCTCGAACGTGGCGGCGACCGCGTCGTCAGGAGACCCGTCAGCCGGAAACCCAACCTTCTGGTCAGTTTTCGGTCTCTCTCTCTCTTGATGCCACAATCTCTGACCTTTCGTGTACACAACGCAGCCCAAGACCAAGTCGCATTTGCGCGTCTTGACCGAATTGCGAACCGAGTCGTCTGGCGACCAAGCCGAAATCGCGAGCGAGGCGACCTTGTTTCGCCTCTCTCGATCTGGAGCCGTCACCGTTCCGGGCATGCGTTCGAGTTGTCCCGGCAGCTCGACGACATTCGATCTGCGAGGGTCTCATTCTCATCATTCTCACGGCGGCGTCGCGGGTGGCAACGGCGCCGCATCGGGCTCGGGATCTCGCTCTGCCCCAGGTGGAACGGGGGCTCGTCCGCCGCCGAATCGTTTCCCGGAACAGATCGAAGAAGACGACATGCTCTCGAGTCACCGGATCGGCGGCGGTGGGAGCTCGTCCAGCTCGAACGATGGCGAAGTCGACCTCGAGGTCGCTGAAGCGGGAAGCGATTGGGGTGGCATGAGCGTCGGAGGGTACGCGACTGAAGATGAAGAGGAGCGGAGATCGAATATCGTTTGGAATGGGTTCCGGAGCGGTCCGGGCGGATCGGCCTTCACGGTTGCGACGCCGACGAGTTCGGCACGGAGTCCGAACGGTGGCGGGCGAGGCAATATGGATGCCGATGTGAGCTTCTTTACCTGAGGTTCAGACTCGAGCCAACGACGTCCCCTGACCTGTCTTTTCTCCGCACACAGATCCCCTTTGCGGCGCCCCAGACACCGAGTGCTTCCCTCGGGACTCGGAGAGGCAAGCGCAAGCGTGAGTTCACCGTGATTCAGAAGAGGCACATGTTTATTAGCTGACAGCTCAAACCGCGCACCACCCCAGTCAATGACGACCGCTTCGAACCGTATGCGCACCATGCGTTCAAGCGTCGAGCCGTCTCGCCGGCGGCGTCTCTTTCGCTTTCGCCCGGATTCGGGACTCCAAGTGGTCATGGCGGCGCAGGGGTGGGTACCGGTGGCGGTGGTGCACACTCTACTGCTTCGACGACGTCCTCTTCGTCTTCTCGGCCAACTCCACCCCCTCCAATCGGCAACTCGTCCCTCTCGACCTCGACTCTGCCCGCACAGTCCCTCCCAGTTGCGATTCCGTCACCGCCCTCCGAGATCTCGCACCACCAGTTCTTTTCGTCCGTCTCGGGGACGAGATCCGTCGCTCATAGTCCTGCTGCGACGGCGAGCTCGCTCAGTTCTTCGACGGGAGGGGGACTCGGGCGGGGTTTCATGAGCTTTGCCTTGTCGGATCGGCATCGACCGATCAGTGTGATCGAGGATCGCGAACGGTTGAAGGCGTCGTCTTCTTCTTCTGCAGACGCAGTCGGCAAGATGTCGCTGGGCGACGGGGTGGAGAACGATGAAGAAGAGTTGTAGAATTATTCCCGTTTCTGATCTCGATTTGTTGTCATTATCAGCGCCGTTCTCATGGCGAGGCGTCACGAGCGCTTCCAAGGAAGAGTCTTTCCGAGTGTTCCGAGACCCGGCCGGAGCTTCGCCACGCTCGGTTCAACCCGCGCCATTTTCCCAGATTTCCATTCCGCATGACCAGACTAAAGCCCAAAGTCGCGATCAAAGAAGTCTACTGCCGCTTGAGCCATTTCTCGGCTCGCTTGTCGCCCTTGACGAGCGGCACGAGCTTTTCCGCGCAGGTCCGGTTGTGCTGGACGATCCAGTCCTTGTCCGCTCGGGTCATCAGCTCCCAGTCGATCATCCGCGTTTGGATGGGCACCTGTGCGCACGCGTGTGCAAGGGGGAGTCAGACCTTGCGGGAGTCGGGGAGGAAAGAAAAGAGCAGGGAGAGGCTCACCATGGTCAACCGCTCAAAGCCGAACCACCTCCGGTCACCGAATTGCCGCCTCGTCTTGACCTCCTTGACGACGAGAACACTCTCGAGGCGAATGCCGAACGAGCCTTCTTCGTAAAAGCCAGGTTCGTTCGAGGTGATGTGCCCGGGAAGCAGAGGAGAGTCTGCCGATGAAAGCTGAATCATCAGTCTCTGCGAGGTTGCGTTTGCCGGCGTTGGACGTGAGGAGACTCACTGAAGTAGGTCTGACTGTGCGCGATACCGACCTGCGATTCATGAACCGAAAGGAATTCGCCAACTCCGTGCCCAGTTCCGTGACCGCTGCGCACCCGTGAGTTTCACCGTCAGCCTGACCCTCTGTATCGCAAACGGAGCGAGTGACCTTACTAGTTCATGCCGTCACTCCACAGCGGAGCCCGCGCGAGCGTGTCGAGCTGGTCCCCTGTCGAACCTTCCGGGAAAATTGCCTTGTCGACCGCAATGTGGCCCTGGAGGACGCGCGTGAAGGCGCGTTTCTGCTCGGCCGTCGGGCGTCCAAAGTGCATCGTCCGAGTGGTGTCGATCGTGCCGTCGAGGTAGTTGGCGCCCGAGTCGTTCAAGTAGGGAGTCGTTTTCGAGATGGGGATCGGTCGGGAGGGCGAGGGTTGGTAGTGCGGCAGAGCTGTGTACGCCACGGCGGTCAGCCATGTCTCTTTCTTTTTGGCAATTCAGGATCAAACCCACCAGCATTCTCTCCAGTTGCCGAGATGTTTTCGTACGCGAGCTGGCAATAGAGGGTTTCAGCTCGAGGACCGCGCTTCCAAAAGCTGACCGCCTTGCAGACTCACGTCGGCAAAGTTCTCTCCGTTCTTACGGTACTTGGTGAGCTCCTCGGCTGCGTCCCACTCGGTAACCTCTTCGCCCTTGGCGATCTGTTCCTCGAGCCAGGCTTGCCAGCGGGCCTGGGGGACGGAGAATCGGTCAGTTTATGGCAGAGAACGCGCAAATAAGAGCACCACGCACCCAGGCGGCACCGTCGCGAAGGTAGGCCCTCCTGAAACCGTCGATCTCGACTTGGTTCTTGATCGCTTGAGCCGTGTCGACGGGTGATCTTTGAACGAGCTTGACCTTGTCCTGCCAACCGTCGCGATTTAGGTCAGTCTTCCCGTGTTTCCCCGCAGATAACGAATTCCCAAGCCAGGGGGAGGTTTCTGGAGACCTACCTGGCCGACTCGGTCGACGACGGCCCAGCTGACGGCCGCGTCCGTGACGACAAAGTTTCCCTCTTCCGCCGCCACAATCCCTTCGACTTCCTTGATTGCATCCTCATAGTCGTGGATCTCTCCACCGAGTTCAGCAATCGCCTGCTCGACCTCGCTCGTCAGACTTTGACGCTGCACCCAGATCCGGACCTTGTCGCGCGAGACAAGCACGTAAGCGTAAAAGACGGGGTCGAACGCGATGTCGCCACCGCGGAGGTTGAGGAACCACGCGATCGGGTTCAGGGCGCTGAGCAGGTAGTGTGGCAAGGCGGAAGAGGCTGACGACGACTTGTAGGTGTCGGAGAGCCACGCGCGCAAGTCGGCCACCTTTTCGGCGGCGGGTTTTCCTGTTGAGGGGACGAGGAAGGTCAGCTTCTCTCCGCTTCCAAACGAGGCACAAGAGAATTCTCACCTGAGAACTTGAGAGGATGGGTGTAGATCTGCTTGTGCGTGCGCGGAGGCCGGTCGTGCCAGACCCGGTCGACGAGGTTCTCCTCCGGAAAGACGAGTTTCAGTCCGTTCTTTTCCGCGTCTTCGGACAGCTTGCGTCCCGTTTCTGTGGGGCCACGGTCGAATTCGACGAGGATGCTCGAGTGTCAAATCGCTGATACGAGAAGCACACAAGAACGAGAAAAGGCCCTCACGGTAATCGAGCAACGAAGCGTCGAGGCCAATTTTGCTGCCCGATTCAAGCTGCGGTGCGGTGTCTATCCGTCAGTCAAGTGCCTCTATTCCCTTCCCAGAGAATGGCCACTCACTCCGAGTACCCAATCGTTCCAGTTCTTGACGTCCTTTTGCCCGAGTTTCTCGAGCGTCCAGACGGACGAGTCGATCTCTTTCGCGGCCTGGACCCAGTAGCGCGTGTCGACAAAGAGGTGCGCTTCGGTCTCGGTTACGATGGCGGTTCCGGCCGAGCCGGTGAATCTGCGTTTGGGCGGGGTATGAGTGCGGCTTGAGAGCGAGAGAGAGGGGGTGCGTGCCCTTACCCGGATAGCCAGTGACGGCGCTGGTCACACGGCGCGACCCACCTGCAGCGCCAAAGTCAGCACCATCGTCACAGTCTATAATCGTGGGTTCAACACTTGCGCTTACTCGCTCTGGTGCGCGTCGGCCGTCGGTACGATGCTGCAAGATCCCATGCGGTCAGCCAACCTTAACAAGTCGGTCTCCTGGAGCCGCCGCACTTACTATGCCTGCAGCCCTTCCTTCTTGAGCTCGTTCCTGAGTGCTTCGACCCTCGCCTTGGTGTCTGTCCTTAGCGAAATGAGCCACTTAGAATCGACCGCGCGGTGCACCACATGGTCGGCGGCGAACGACTTGTTCTTCTCCCCATAGACGAGCGAGTCTTGCGCAACGAGCGTGCAGTCCGAGTAGATGGACGAGGCTGAAGAGGTCTGGCCGAGCAGCGGCGCAAAGCAGGAGAGCAGTCCCATCGTCAAGTCCGAGCGGTGAAGGGGGAAAGAGGAGAAGCGAGTTCTCGACAGAGTCTGGAAACCAAACTCTCGGATCACATTCTGTTGAGGGGCAAATGGGGTATACTTGCAATTGCGAAAACATGGTTGATACAACAAGCGGGGCAAAAACGAGCGAGAACAAAATTTGGTCCAAGTACATTCTCCTCCTCCGCTCGCGAGGCCGAAAGGGGGTGGCAGGCGAGACGCGGACATCGCACCGGCCGTATCCGAGGATGAGGTGAGGTTGTTCATGTTGTCGCTGCCGTGGTGGTCGTATCGGACCCTGCGGCATCTGCGCCGGTCTGTCGCCTCTTTTCCTCGAGCGGATCCGTATAAACGTCTCTGTTTTGGCGGCGCGGAAGCTCAATCGGCATACATCCGAGAGCGCACAGTGAGAAGAATCGTCTCGACTCACCTTCTCGCTTCCCACACGTCCTCGCTGCTCTTTCCGAGCCGCCGCCGCGCCCACCACTCTGCCCTCCTCCGGACCCAGAGTTCGTCGCGGCGCTCTTCGCTCAACCCTTTGATCGACATGCAGAATTTAAAGTCTTCGAACTTGGGCATGCAGTCGCGCGGCGTGCCGTGTCGGTACACCGACTTGATCTGCGAACCGAGGGCTGTTGGCGGGAGCGGGGTCAGCGGGGCAGGGCGGGTGTCGGAAAGGGGGATGGGGACTGACAATAGCATAGGAAAAAGTTGTCAAAGAGGGTGAGGCAGCTCGGCATGCCTCCTTCCATCGCGACGCTATGCCGCTGGATCGGCAACTCTTCCTCGATCAGGCTCTCGAGCGTCCGCACTCGGGGCGGCGGCGGATTTGGGGTCGGTTCGCGCGCTGACGAGGTACTCGCGGTTGAGCTGCTGCTCTTGGTGCCCCACCCAAACATGGTCGCGCGTGGTGAGGTCTGGCAGTGAAAGAGCAAATTCTTCTCCGCGATGAGGTCGAATGCGCCTTCGCAGCGCCTCCCCTCGGGTGCTGCCGCTCTCGCCACCAATCTGCGCCTCGACGGTGTCTCAACTTTCCTGACGATACAGCGGACCAGAACGACAACAATCTCGACTGCAAGGCTACATTGACGATGGTAAAGGCGTTAGCAGGCCGAGTCACGCCCTCCGAGGACTTGAACATCAAGCCGGAGCGGAGAAAGATAACTGGCTCGTTCTCTTCCATGAAATCTCCCGGTATCCTGTTGGTCTAACTCCACCCAGACCAATGACAAATCTGGTATGCGCAACTTTCAGCCCGCTCATCCGCCCGCTAGCAACCCAAAGCTGCATGGTGTGGCTGCCGCTGCTCAATCATCAGTTCTTTTTGGTTGTCCTCAGAAGTCTGTAGTATTTTGTCTGTCAAAGGCACAGTCATCAGGTCTAGGTCTGGTGAGGGCTGCACAGTTCTTGCCAGGATTCAGAGCGGCTGCCGTTGAGGCAAGCGCTCTCAAGTCTTGCCCTGCAGTGAGGACCGAGGAGGGACAAGGTTGTCCGCTCCAATGTTACAAAGCAGCCCCTCTGATTGTGGAACAACAATCCTGTTGCAGTGGAGGACTAAGTATTCAGTCCATTGTCCGGGGCTTATGAGTGTGTGGAAATAAAGATAAGATTTCTTGCTGAGCCGAGACAAAAGGTTGCGCCCTGCTTTGACAGGTTTAACAAAAGTCTTACAGAGATTACATGAAGGAAATGGTACTTTGCAGCTACCTGAAGTTGCACAAGATGCAGCCAAGAAGCACAGTGCTCATGGCTGTCATATTGGCCCCCAACTTGGATTGTGAGGGGAAAAGGGAGGTCGATAACCACGGTGTCCAACAGGCTTGGCGGGGCCCGGGACTGTCTGTTCGAAAACAGCAACATGGTGTTCAGAAGGACCTCGCCTCTGTGGATGGTGCACATCGGAAACAGCCCCATCTGATCCAACCCCCAGAGGTGGCCAGTCATTGAGGAAACGGAGGACTGTGCAAGAGAAGCCCCTGACAGTTGTCAAGTGCCACTCTCCCTCTGTGTCCTCCAACTCCAGTTTACCTGCCCATTCTACCACCCTTGGCAGGGGCGGGCGACGTCGCCCCAGAGCCCATGTGATACCCTCACTCAGAGGTGTAAGCTGCCACAAGCGGAGGCTTGACTCAGTTCCTACACATTCCTGGATGGTGTCAGCATCTACAGTCGAATAAGCAGACGCATATGCAAATTTTGATGCACCTGCGAGGGGGACGTGCGGATCACCCCTGCTCGGACCCACTCCTGACGGAGATTGGCTCATGTTGGCAGTGACAGTCCTTGCGTATCTAGTCGGTGCTCGGTACCCAGCAGGAGTGTAAGTGTTCCCTGAGCCCCTGTCACGCCTGAATTCGCGTGCCTGCAGATAGCGTGGGCCTGCCATGTGGTCCGCCAATGGCTCAATTCCGTTCGCCTCTCCACCGTTCGGCCCCAAGCGAGCTGCACAAGGTAGCACAAGGTAGTTCCTCGCCATCGTGTTATGTTTGGCTTGGAGGTACACCTCACCAACCTGATAAGGAACTGCTTGCAGCAAGGTGGTGTAGCAGGTTCCCAGGTGCGCCTCTGAGAAAAAGTTGGTTGATGCATACATATCAGTAAAATGCACTGATGTCTGTGAAAGTGCTCTGAGCCACACTTACCCTGTCGCGGCTCAGCAAGAATACCAAACTGCACAATTTCTGCAACATCCGGGTGAAAACATGTCGCTGTGCTCTTCTTGTCACCAACTGTCTGGAATACCAGTGTCCGGGTTGCAGCATAAAGCATTTTGACATAGCTCTCAAGGCCAAACTTGAGCAGCTGTAAGAATTGGAAACATGAGTCAGCTCAGGACAGCAGCAAGATCTGAGAGGAAGGCTATAGCACTTTTTCATGAGCAGATTGCATGGTGTCGTTCCACGAGTCTCGAGGGATTTGTGGAATAGTTGTTACTGTCTCTTGCTCTTGAAGACCCCGAGTTGCTGCCTGGTGACCTGCGGTTACAGGAACTTGGATCTCCGGCTTCTTTGTATAGAATAGCAGGTTTTCTTCAGGCGCCGAAACATGCCAGCCATCCAGGCCATCCTCTGTTTGTGCCGCAAGCTGAGAGTGGCTCTGCATCTCTGTTCAGTAGACGCAGGTCCGGGCAAAAGTGTAAAGGAAAAAGAGGAAGAAAGGCGGACACCGCTCCAGCGTGAAGGAGCCTGCGGCGGACCGGCTTGTCCGCGGAGTGGCGAGGCTGTGTCGAGCGGGGGAGCATGGATCGCAGAGTGGGCTTGTCCGCAGATTTGCATCCCGCCCCGTCCGAGCTTCTGGTGCACGCTGCGGGGGGACGTTCCTAGTTCGATGAACAGCCTGTTTATTTCTGCGAGAGCGAAGCTGGAGTCGGCCGCCCGAGGGATGATTGGAACGCAGCCTCGACGCCGCGTCGGATGGAGAGCAAACGCGAATGCAGCTGTTGATCGAGCTCCGAGTGACGACCGTCTGTGAGCGAAAGCAGCCGAAAAAAACAGCTCGGTAGAGAAGCAAGTGTGAAGCATCCTGGAACGGAGGGAGGACTCGGGACTCGGGAGATGAAGAAGAGAGAGGTGGCGGTGACTGGAAGCGGCGAAGAGCGACGTTGGCTTGATCTTTGAAAAGGTCGCCTCGGTCCCGCTGAGCGAGACGCACTCGCGGAAAGTGCCAAGGATGCCCAAACGACCACGTACCAGCTCGCCTGAGCGCCTCGACCACACCCGTCCAACGTCGTCATCTTCATCGGCAAGTGGAGCAGCAACGACCGCCAGGATCGCGAGTCGCCCACGAACACGCATAGGGGCGGGCAGCGAGGGTCAGAACAAGCTCGGATACAAGGCCAAGAGGTGAGCCTCTCACGCCTGAGACTGTATTGCCTGCGATCCGCCAGTGTCGCCGCTCGATCCTCGCATGTGGCGTTCCGAGTTGCGGGCTTTGGAGCGCTGACTCGACCATGAGGTTCCTCCCAGTAGCCGAGAACTCGCAAAAGTGACCGCTACACGCTCCAACCTGCTGCCGCTCCGCTCGCTCGAGGGCTCGCTCTCGGAGGAAGTGCTCCTTCGCTGCCTCTCGTTCTTGTCCGCCCACGACCTCGTCACTGTCGCGCGCGTCTCGAGCGCATGGTACCGTCTCGCACAAGATCCTCAGGTCGGTCGCGTGTAGGCCAGCTCAGAGCACTGGAAAGAAAGCCAAAGGCTGACCTCTTTTGACCAAACCCAGCTCTGGCGAAATCTATACCTTTCGACGTATGCCTCGGCTGCGACTCGTCGGCAAGCAGCGTTCGGTGCTGTACCGCTACCGCGATCGCGACCGTGGCGAGAACTGTACCAGATCTCGACAAACTGGAGGAACGGCACCGCGAGGGCGACGACGCTCGGTACCGAACTGCGCAAAGCCGTGTTACCACCCGCCCCGTCCAGCACCGAGGTTGTCGAGGATGCGCGCGAAGCTGTTCAGGGTCGTGTTCCCGTCGCTCGAACAGTGGACCCGGTCGATCGAAACGACGACACCCTCCTGCAGTTTCACCACCAATACATCTTTTCGGCATCTCGATCCGGTTCCGCCGTCACTGTGCATGAAACTCGACCCAACGGCAGCTCGAGCGTCATTGGCAGCTTCGAGTCGACGCGACTCTGCCAGCGGGCAGGCGTTCGACCAGCCCTTTCCGAAATGCGGCTCGACGGGTCGTCCTCGTCTTTTCCGCCGATGATGGCCTTGTTCTACTCGACCGGGCAGTACGCCCTCTTTCGACTCAACCTCTCCTCATCGTCCCACTCTTCAGCACCGCGACCCTTTTCAGCTACCGAGGTGTACACCTCGCCGGCCCCTTCCTTCCGCTCCGACCCGGTCACGACGGCGAGGCTGCACTGGCCCCTCCTCGTGACCTTGACCGATTCGCTTACTCTGCGCTTCTTGCGCCTGTCGGGAGAACGTGAGGAGGGTCCCGTCGAAGTCGACGAAACAGAAACGCCGCTGCAGAGTCGTGAGAGGTGGTCGCCCGTGGTCCTCTCGCTCGTGCCGGTGGACGAGGCCCGTGTCAGCCGGGGCGACGACGACCACGATGCGGCGCGCTTCTCGGTCTCTCTGGCGTACTCGACGCCCGTCTTTCCGGCGAGCTGGACCGTCGGGATGCAGCACTTTGAAGTGGCGGTTTCGCCAGCTCGGTTAAAGGTCCTTCGAGCCCAACACGCGACCGCTCCTCCTGCTTACACACCGTGGCCGTCTATCATCACCCGAACACGTCTGCTTGGCGCCGGTACGGATGCAGAGGATCTCTCGACTACGGCGCCGCCGCCGCCTCTGCGGAAAAGTCCCGTCACGAGCATCGAGCATTCGCACCCTTTCATTGTGACGAGTCGGACCGACAACACGATCGACGTCTACGAGGTCGTGCGTCTTGAGGCGCCTACTCCGTCGCTGCGGGTAGTGCACCGTCGCACTCTGTTCGGACATACGGCGCGCGTTTCGAGCGTCGCTCTCCTTTCGACTGCGGATGTCGGTTCGTCCCGAGATGCCACGGCACCTATTCGCTGCATCAGCGCTGGAGACGACGGCGCCGTCAAGGTCTGGCGTCTCTTGCCCTCCGAGGAGGACGCTCGGCCGGACCGCAGCGGTTCGCGCAAGCGGAAACGAACGACGGCAGCCGAAGCGGATCTGCAGGTTCAGGTCCGCAGGCAGGAGGACGCCGTCGCCGCGCCGGATGGTGCCCACCTCTCCGACTATCAGCAGCTCAAGCGTCGGCGAACATCAGCTGAGGAGCCGGCACGGGTCCAGCGGGTCTGGGTCGACGAGGACAAGATTGTCTTGTTGCAGAGGGCGGCTGGAGGCGAGTCTAGTTCGGGAGAGGTGCAGGTACTGCGGTTTGATTGATTCGGCGTATGTCCTTATTTGCGCCAATCTGGACGCATTTTGAGGCCAGGAGGTTGCGCTCGGATGACGTCGAGCTTTCAAGCGATGAGACACGCGACTCGGAAGCGGGGCAGGATTCCCCCACCTTCTCAACTCCCGAGTCTCCTTGCTTGCAGCCATAGAGGCCAAAGCGACAGAGCGAGTCATGAGTGCTATAGTCCATCAAAGCGCCTCGCCAACACCGCTGCCTCGACCACCCTCGACGAAGGAGGACCATGCAGAGCCGAAGCACGTCTCGTTTCATCCGCTCGCCGTCTACATCACGACTGCACCCGAGGGAGAGCCAGAGCAGACCATGGTCGATCACGCACGCGAAGAACTGTCGCATAGGAAGCGCAGGGTCGGCGTGCGGACCTACAGGTGCGACCTCCCTCGTGACCTCGTGACCTTTTCCCCAGAACTGATCAAGTGAAACTTGTGCAGCTGGGACGCACCTCAGATCGGAGACGCGACGTCCAAGGTGTGGCATTCGATGCTGAACGGCTTTACCGCGACACTCGAACCATTCCTCCATTCCGGCGCCGGGTCCTCTTCGAGCGGTGGTGGCGTCTGTTCGTCCGGCAGCACCTACCGCCGCGAGTCGTCTCCGGACCGGCTCTCCGTTTCACGGTCACGCTCTCGATCCCAATCGGAAGGGAGGTCTGAAGTGACAACGAGGCCGAGATCTGGTTCGCACGGGGCATGCGGTCGTGACGATCCGACTTCGCCAGATTACGACCCGACTTTCATTCCCGCTCCGCGACCGCGCCTGAGCTTGAAACTGCCGACCATCGTGCGGACTTCCTCGCGCGCAGTGTACGAGTCGGCGTCGTCGCCAACTGCGGGAGGCGGCTGCGTCTTTCTCAGCTGTCCGAGGAAATCCATTTTGCGCTGCTCTCGCGCTCGATCCGAGTCACCCGTCGCTCCGAGTCCACATCCTTTTCCCGCTCTCGCCCGAATTGCGTCGCCCCCGCCGCCACCATATCACGAGCCGAGCTGGCCGATGGCGTCCGACGTCGTCCCCCTCCTGCCTTGCTGCGCCGCTTGCGAAAAGGCCACCCTGTACGGCTCCGAAGCGACAGCCCTCGGCTCGTACGAAGAGAAATGGAGTCGCGGAGCGCGCAAGGCGCGACACGAAGCGGAGAAACGGGAAGCGGCGAGGGCAGAGTGGCGGCGAGTGGCGGAGGAAATGGGAGACAAGTACCGCTGTCCGATTGCCGTACGGCGGCCGTCTGATCGGCCCGACGACGAAGACGACGACGACGACGAGGTCGACGACGGCGAAGATGTGCATCCCGAGTGTCGGTCTTCTCGACTTGGCGAGATGGTGCGGCGGAGCGGCAACATTGACGAGCTCGGCGACGTTCGCGCGTCGGTCCAGCCTGCGCCCGCCACCGAGGAGGACGAGGAGCAGCCGTCCGATCCTTTGCTGGTCTCGGAAAGCGATCCTGGCCCCGAGTCTGCTTCACCGGATCCTGCTCCCCCTCCTCAAGTCACTCCTCCCATCGAGTCTGCATCTCCTCTTCCCGCCGAGTCTGGACCTCCACTCGAACCTGCTCTACCAGTCGAGCCAGAACCCGTTTCCGCACGCGCGCCGAGCCAGCCCGAGCCAGTCTTGCGCCCTACAGGGCGGAGGCGTCTCTCTTCCATCTCGTCCAGGATTGCCGCCACGCTCGGAGGCGGTCTCTTGAATTCTCCCAGTCACGTCACCGGACTCGGGGCATAAGAGTTTCGTAATTATCACAACATTCATTGCTAGCCAAGCCGCGAAGGGATATCTATTCATAGCCACGCAGATTGCGCAGGTTGGCGAGGACCGTGTCGGGATCGGTGCCGACTGCTTGAGCGAGCTCCATCTGCTGATCGAGCGAGAGGTATTCGAACGCGGCGAGCAAGTCGCCGTCGAGGATACCCTTGGTGATGGCTCGAGAGACCGAGTCGTTCTTGACGATTCTGTGACGGGGAAAAAGGTCAGCCTCTGCATGCGCGTGTGCGGCGAAAATTGCGGACTTGCCTGTACGCTCGTGGATTCAGACCCGCGAAGTGGAGGACATGGCGCATCATGGTCGTCTGGAGAGACTGCAGTCGCTTGAAAACGGCATCTCGGACCGGCACCAGCGCGAACAAGGAGCCGTCGAGACCGCCTGTGGACCGAAGGGTCAGCTTGGTTTGTTGCTGCGCCAGGCTGGAAAGACTCGCCATAGAGGATCCCGTTCTGCTTGGCGTCCTCGTGGGGAAGGTGTTTCGCAAACAGGATCGACGCGTACGAGTCTGAGCCGGCAGCGTATTCGGTTCGGCACATCAGGCGGTGGCCAGCATACGAGGCGATGTCTTTTTCGGGCTCAGAGGTCAGTCCCCCATCGCTCCACGTCTGTTTTGCATATGGACAACTCACTGGTCGGATCGTACTCGAAGAGACGGAGGACGCCCCGGTCGTCGTTCGAGACAAAGGCGAGTTTGCCCTCGTTGACGATAAAGTTTGCTCCGCCGACGCGCGACGGGCGGAAATCGCGACCGAGCAACACCAGCTTGTACGGGTCCTCCTGCGCGCGTTCGAATCGGGTCAGCGGGAGAAGGGGTTCGAAAGCGGCCGAAGAGAGGCTGCCCACCTGGAACGCCACGAGCGAGATACTCTGCTGCTCGTCGCCGATGAGCAAAAAGTTCTTGAGCGCCGTCAAGGTCGTCACGTGCACGCCGACGTCCAAGAAACCGATCGCGAGCAAAAACTCGTCCTGCTCGAACGCGCGAGCGTACAGCTTTTGCCCCATCGACAGGAACAAGTAGCCGTTCAGGTCGCAGACGTTGTTGACGGCGGCTTTGGCCTCTTCAAAGTACATGAGCCGGATCTGGTGGTCTAGTCGCGGCGTGTCCGGGTGGGCGAGAATTGGAATGACTTCAAAGATGTAGATCTGCGGGTGTGCGGGTTCTCATCAGGTGTCGGTTCCGGGTGCAAGAAGACGCCTGGCCAACTCACGCCGCCCTTGATGGTCAAGTCTTCTGCGCGCGCGACGGCCGTGCCGACAGCGATAAAGTCACGGAGGCCCGAACGGGTGCTCTTGGACTCGAGGCTGACCGACTTGAGCGACGTGACGAACTCGTTCTGGCGGAACTCGTAGCTGCGGTGGGTTGCGGTCAGCTTTTTGTGCGCTCGGCTTCGCGTTCTGATCACTCACCCGTGAATGGCTTCCCAAGAGCCAGGCACGAGGAGCTCGAGAGTCGAGCGGTGCACCGTCGGCTCGACCAGTTCCGGGTCTGCGTTCATGTTTGCGGTCAGTTTTCTCGAGTTTTGCCCCCTTCCTCATGAAAGCAACGCACCTCGGTCCTTCCACATCGGTTGGCCGTCCTCGTCAAAGGCGACGAACCGAGTCTCGTGCAGCGTCGAGCCGACATAGAGCCCCGTCTGCAGATCGAACGCGACGTGCGAATAGACTCGGTCTTTCGGGACGAGCGTGTACGGTAACGGTGTGTCGAGCACGAGATCCCGTGGCAGGCGAGCGATCGTGAGGCCCTGTTTGTTGGGGGCGTCAGTTTTCGACGACGGATAGAGCGGACCGGGGCGGAGAAAAGACCGCACCTCTCGAGTCTGCATGGCGACTTCGTCTCCCTCGACCGGACCTCCTCGCTCATCGTCGTGCTGCAGTCCTCCCGAGAGCTCACAGAGCCCGTACACGCCCCGATCGGAATTCTCAAAGCAGCGCACCGGACCGTGCTCGCCCTTGAGGACCCACAGCGCTTCCTCGCCCGTGACGAACACGCCTGCCTGCCCTCCGACGGAGCGGAACACGACCAAGTCGCGTCGCGGTGGGGGTAGTGAGGGTGCTGCGGCACCTTTTCGGCGAGGAGGTGGGGAAGGGACATGCCGGACGCAGGTTTTGACGAAGCGGCAGGCGAGGCGAGGCATCGCTCCGGATGTCGAAGGCGGAACGGCCGAGTGCGCTTCGTAAATAGCGAGCTGGCCGTTGGTCAACAGGATCTGCGCGTCGTCGCGTGTGATCAACAAGGAACGTGTTTCTTCGCTCCCAACTCTCCAAACTAACCAAGAGGTGCAGCGCTTCTCGACCATTTTTGCCGACGTAGGCCACGCAGACTCGATCCACCTTGATGTCGTCTTCGTCCACATTGTCGGCGATCGTTCGGCCCGATTCGCCGTCCGAGATGACGTTGGGCAGGAGCGTCACGGCGGATGAGCTGAAGACTTCGACTCCGGAAGGGAGCAGGCGGATCTGCGGACGTCGGGGTCCGTAGTCAGGGGAAGAAAGAGTCGTGCTGGAAAAGTGACCCCCCGCACGCACCTTCAAGTCGCCCTTGCTGTCGATCTCGGCGATCCATTCCCACCGCTCTGCGCCCAATTCCTGCGGCTGAACGATCCCGTCTGCCGCTGCTGCCGCCGCCCCAGCTTGCTTCGACTCTGTTTCCGGTTCCGCGGCACCGTACAACGCATCTTCGTCCCTGTCCATCTCCGTCGGCAAGGCTACAGCCGCGGTGGTGGTGCTGCTAACTGCTGCACGGGCGAGCGCAACGGTGGCGAGCGAGTCGCAAAACAGCGCCGAGCGTTTCCCAGCCTTTCGCGCCGCTGCATCTTCGACCGGCGTCATGTCGAACGCGTCCAGGTTCAGAGGGAACAATTGCTTCGAAGTGGCGTCAAAGGCGTACACGGTCGGGGCGGTGCGAGCGCGCACTCCGCCGGTAGAAGAGACGGGCGCGTGCACAATCAGGTGCGAATCCGTCCACGAGATGTGTGGCTGATGAGCGACCGGGTTCTGGAGCGCGTGGGGGAGCGGTAGGGACTGCAGATTGGTTTGGGGTTCGAACGGGTCGTACAGGTTGATCGAGTCGCGCGTGATGGTGACGATCGCGTTGCCGTTGTCGAGTGTGCAGGCGGCGAGGACGAGCTGGTCCGGCGGCAGCTCGTGCACGACTTGGAGGTTTGTGATTGCGCTTGTACTGGGTCTCAAGAACTGTGGGGGTTCAAGCGGTGTCGAGTCATCAGCGAAGGAATTGGGAGAGAAGTAATTCCACCAACCCCAACAGCACGACTCACCAAAGTCTGCTCCTTGTCGCTCGCGATCCACAGCTCTTGCTTTGCCGCGTCGACCGCCGGCGCGAGTTGTAATCGCCACAGTCCCACCGTCGGCATGAACGCCGCTCCGGTTTCGGTCTCGGTCTCGGCGACGACGCTCGCAGAGGAAGGGAGGTGGAAAGGTCTTCGATGCGTGAGGTACAAGTTGCGCTAGCGGGCGGCGGGCAACAAGCATGTCCAAAGTCTCTTGTCAGCGTGGTCGGTTCCCTTCAAGGAGACCTTTTTTTTTTTTCGCGACGAGACGAGACCGAGACTGCGTCACTCACTCGGAAGACGGTCAGACCGGCAGATTTTCCCGCTCCCGTCGAAGCCACCAGTTCCGCCGGGGACTGTTTCCCGCACAACTCTCTCCTCGTCAGCTCTCTTTCCCCTTTGAGAAAAGTCAACCATCTCCGCTCAACTCACCTCATCGTCAATCAGCCCCGTGGTCATGTTCCGGATCGCTCCGTACCCAGGGAGCGTGTCGCACACTTCGAGTTGGACTTTCGTCGTGCTTGAAGAAGGTGTGGCGTTTCGGGTCGAGAGGACTGAAGCGAGCGAGGCGAGAGCCGAGGGGTCAAAAGTCGGTGCTTGCGGTAGTGTCTCTTTCGTAGTCGCGTCGCCATAGATATCTGCGCGCGGTGTTTGGATGGCTCAGCAAATCGCAAAGGGGGAGAGAGAGGAAGCGAAAGAAGGGGTAAGACTCACCGTCCTCGTCGACGTCCATGTTTTGTTGTTGTTGTGCCTGGAACTGCTCGGCGATCCGACTCGCCGCCGCGTTCACGTCCGCCACCGGCTCGGGCAGGGACCACCTCATCAGCGCGCTCGAGCCCGTCTCGCTCCCGACAAAGAGGTGGCCCGTCGATCGTGAAGTGGTAGAGGGCAAGCGGATCAAGGTGGCTGCTCCTCCGCCGGTGAGGTGTCCGGCTTGGGCGACGGGCTGGAGGTGCAGGGACGAGACGGTGCGACCGGTGAGGGTGAAGGACAAGTCCAAGACGGTGCCGTCGCGGCACCAGACCAAGGCGCGTGGTGTGGTGGCAGCGGATCGGTCCTCGGCTTCCTCGGAATCGGTCGGGTGGGTGTAGAACTCGACTTGGGAGCCTTCGAGGCGTTGACGAAGAGTAGGTCCAGAGTCGGCGGCGGCGACGAGTCCGGCCGGTTTCGGTTTCCCGGGTGGGTAATCTCTTGCGAGCCAGCCGTTGACGGGAGTGGCGACGACTCGACCGGATTGGGGGTCGACGTAGAGGATGCCGTTGGCGGTGGTGACGAGGACGCCGCCGGCCGAGCCGCCCAACGCGACCGGACAGGGGTGCAAAGCGAGGCACGAGTAGGGCAAGGCGGGCGAGGTCGAGATGACGACGGCGCGCGTGGTTTGGGTTTGGGTGTTGTTGTTGGCGTCGGTTTGGGAGGACAGGGTGACGAGCGAGACGAGAAAGTTTTGGGCGAGGTACTCGAGGCGGCCTGCCCAGGTCCAGTCGGGCGCGTAGAGGACTGCGAGGGTCGGTTCGGTGAAGCCTGGCAAGAAGGCGATCGAGACGACGTTGCGGATCGGCGGAGTGGTGGTTTGTGGTAGGAGGGCGTTGGTGGTTGCTGCTGCGGCGGAGGAGGGTTGAGTGAGCGAGGCGAGGGGGACGAGGTGAGACGGCGCGTAGGGGATTCCTTGGCGGAGGTTCTGCAGATCGTCTTCGTCGTCGTCGTCTGTAAACAAGGGCAAGAGGGCCAAGGTTGCGTCTCCGCCCGAGTTTGTCGGGAGCAAGTAGGCGACGAGGCGGCTGGCGGGGTCGACTGCGAGTTGGGCTTCGCGCTCGTCGTCGACTTGGGGCAACTTTTCGTAGGTGTGCAGGGAGACGGGTACGAGGTCGTGCTGGTATGGGTCCCACTCGATCAGGGTCATCTTTGCGTGGTGTACAGCGACGAGCAGGCGGTCTCTGCCGTCTTGAGCGGTCGCGAGGGTCTTTACGCGGCACAGGGCGGTGACGCGGCCGTGGAGCTGGCGGGTGGCCACGTGCACGAGTTTGGCATCCGCGTCGACTGCGTAGACATGCAAGGCGTTGTTGCGAGCGGTGACGAGGTTCGAGTTTGTGGGCGATTGGAGCGAGCAGCTGACGGCGAACGAGTGCCCGCTCGGAGGGACCGTCTGCCGGTGCAGCGCGACCAGCGGGGCCATGCCAGGCAAAGGTGCTCGGCTGGAACGCCCTTGCGAGTACTTGCAGCTCGGAGTAAGAGTAAGAGTTGGCGAACGAGCTGAGGGGAGGCGCGACGCCGAGTCTGGACGCGGTCCCCTCTGCCGGCTCTCGATCTGGCGCCGTCAACTGGCACGAGTCGGGCTGCGCGTACAATCGACAGACGCAGCTTCTCTCTGCTCTGCCCCGCTCGCCCGCTCCAGCTCCGTCAAGCGTGATCGAGCGCCCGCCCCCTCGCCCTCGCCCTCGCCCTCGTCTCCTCTCCACTCGCACCTCGACTCACTCACGCCGCAATGGGTGCCTGCACCAGCTGCTGCAGGGGTGAGCATCCGTCCCGTGTTAGACCCTGATCCACAGCTAACCGCCGTACACGCGCCCACAGCCTCGACGGCCCACCAGCCGTACGAGCCCCTCCTCCTCGACAACGAACGCGAAGCCGTCGCCGACCTCCTCCAGTACCTCGAGAACCGCCAAGACACCAACTTTTTCACCGGAGAACCCCTCCGTGCCCTGTCGACCCTCTCGTACTCGGACAACGTCGACTTGCAGAGGTCTGCGGCCCTCGCGTTTGCCGAAATCACCGAAAAGGACGTACGCGAAGTCTCGCGCGAGACCCTCGAACCCATCCTGTTCTTGTTGTCGTCGCACGACGTCGAGGTCCAGCGAGCCGCGAGCGCAGCCTTGGGGAACCTCGCCGTCAACGCCGACAACAAGCTCACCATTGTCAAACTCGGCGGCCTCGAACCTTTGATCCGCCAGATGCTCTCGCCCAACGTCGAAGTCCAGTGCAACGCAGTCGGCTGCATCACCAACCTCGCCACCCATGGTGGGCGCTTTTGTCTTGGTCGGGAAATGGTTTTCTGCGGCTGACCTTGACAACATCCCCCAGACGAGAACAAGTCGCGGATCGCCCGCTCCGGCGCTTTGGGTCCGCTCACCCGCCTCGCCAAGAGCAAAGACATGCGCGTCCAACGCAACGCCACCGGCGCCCTCCTCAACATGACCCACAGCGACGAGAACCGGCAACAACTCGTCGCCGCGGGCGCGATCCCCGTCCTCGTCCACTTACTGTCGTCGACCGACACCGACGTCCAGTACTATTGCACGACCGCACTTTCCAACATTGCCGTCGATGCAGAGAACCGCCGCAAGCTGCAGACCGTGCGCGAGCACTTTTACTTACCGCCTCTTTTTGAGACCCGGCTAACTCTTCTCTCATTCAGACGGAACCGCGCCTCGTCGCCAATCTGATTGCCCTGATGGACTCGCCGTCCCTCAAAGTCCAGTGCCAAGCCGCCCTCGCCCTCCGCAACCTCGCCTCGGACGGTGAGTTCTAACGGGTCCAGAACGCGTCCTTCTCGGGGAAAGCGTTTTTCTCCCGTTGCCCGCCCCCTTTGGCTGACCGGACCTGTTTACGAACACACCACAGAACGCTACCAGGTCGAGATCGTCAAGCACAACGGCTTGCCGGCCCTGCTGCGCTTGCTCAAATCGTCGTTCTTGCCCCTCGTCTTGTCAGCCGCCGCGTGCGTCCGCAACGTCTCGATCCACCCGCAGAACGAGTCGCCCATCATCGAGGCCGGGTTCCTCGGGCCTTTGGTCGATCTGGTGCGTCGGCGCCGGCGGCGGTTTCGTTTGGAGAGCGAAGTTGCTGATTCGAGGGGTTGCGCAGCTCGCGTTTGACGAGCACGAAGAGATTCAGTGCCATGCCATTTCGACGCTGAGGAACCTCGCTGCCTCGAGCGAAAACAACAAGCGCCAGAGTCGGTCTCCTTTTCACCGGTCTCGGGCTCGTGGGGTTTTGACACGTCGCTGACCCTCGAACTCGCGCCCGCCCGCCCGCCCGCCCGCCCCAGTCGTCAGTGCCGGCGCGGCCGAAAAGATTATCCAGCTCGTGTTGACGGTTCCGGTCACGGTTCAGAGCGAGATGACGGCCTGCGCTGCCGTGCTCGGTCTTTCGGGTGCGTTTCTTTCTCTTCCGAGACGGGGCGCGCTTTCCCTGGTTTCCGCAGCTAATCCTCCCCTCGACCGTGCAGAGGACATCAAGGGCGAGCTGCTCGAGATGGGCATCCTCGACGTCTTGCTGCCGCTCACGGATTCGCCCTCGGTCGAGGTGCGTCGACTTTCCTGGCTTTTTGGATGGATCGGATCAGCTGATAACTCGCTTGCGTCCGACTCTTAACAGGTCCAGGGCAACTCGGCGGCGGCGATCGGGAACCTCAGCTCAAAGGGTGCGTTCCTTTTCAATACGTCTTTTTCGGCACACGAGGGTTTGTCCTCGACTCGACTCATGAGGCTGACTTTGCTCTTGACTGTGCTTCTCTCCCTGTCCCACATTTCTCGCACTGTTCTCTACCCTCGCGCCCCGTGCACTCGCTCTCCGCCCCGCCCCGCTCCGAAAACGCCGCCCCTCCACAGCCGACGACGCGTCCGCTCTCGTTGCCGCTTGGAACACGCCTGCCGGCGGCCTGCACGCCTACCTCGTCCGCTTCCTCAGCAGCGAAGACTCGACCTTTCAGCACATTGCCGTCTGGACCCTCGTCCAGTGCCTCGAGGCGCGGGATCCCCAACTCGACGACCAGATCCGGTCCGCCAAGGACTTGATCGCCCTCGTGAGGAAACTGGCGGATTCCGAGGTGGCTTCGGTTACAGAGGCCGAGGACGCGAGCACCGATGGCGAGCGCGAGATTGTCGAACTCGCCAAGACGGCGCTGGAGTTGATCGAGGAGGAGTGATGCGAGGGGGAGGAGTGATGCGCGGCCTTTTTTTCGTGTTCTCGGTGATTTTTGAATCTTTCCTCCGTTGTCTTTGTATCTTGGTCTCGTTCATCTAGTTGTAATTCGCGCTGTTGGTTCCATCACCAGGGTTTGCTATCCGGCAATGTCGAGTCGGCTTTCTCCCGCTCAGGTGCTGAAACCGGCGCCTAACTCTTGGGCTCCCTCAACTCTGTTCGCATATCTTGGCCACTCTTGCTTCGCTGCTGAGGTAGGAATCAAAGCCAGGGCCGTTCCTTCCGGTGGCCAGATGAGCAATCGGTGGCAAAACTTGCGGGCATGTGCTTGTTGTGGATTGCAGCGGGAGGAGCCTCGCATGGTGCCTTTAGCTCGACATGTGGTACGCCGTGACACGTTGCAAATCGGGGCCACAAAGACCTTGACTTTGACCAGTTAGGTTAGGTTAGGTTAGTTAGGTTAGGGTTAGGTCAGGGTTAAGGTTAGGGTTAGGGTTAGGGTTAGGGTTAGGTTAGGGTTAGGGTTAGGGTTAGGGTTAGGGTTAGGGTTAGGGTTAGGGTTAG